>KQ758901.1:3150-13234 GCA_001462505.1 Aurantiochytrium sp. T66 | reverse complement strand
CGGCGGAGGCGGCGGCGGAGGCGGCGAGGGAGTGAGTTCCCACGCGCCGCGCTGGCTGGCTGGCTGGCCACAATTCAATTGTGCTACCTGCACACGCACCTTCGCGGAAAGTGGCCAAACCTCCCGAGGTCTCAAAGACTCTCAAGCGACTCCAGCGAGCGAGCCAGCGAGCCAGCGGGAGCTCCAGGCTGAGCAGGCTGGCGGCGAGAACTCGCTCCCCGCGCGCGAGCCCTCCGACCTCTCCTCCTCGCCGTGGGAGAACGAACGCCGAGGCTAGACTTTGGTGCAGCGCAGAGACTGGAGTGCCAAGGGAGTGCACTTACTAATTAACGTAGCAAAATGCTAAGGGAGTCTTATGGTGGCGCGCGCGTGCACAACACGTGAATCAACTATTATCATTAGGGATGGATGCCGACGCGTGCCGTCCGCTCGAGTATTGTACGTGTTGCGTGTTGTCTGCGCTGTGCATACCGTACGGGTACGTACGTTTACTAGGCCTACGTTGACGTACGTACCTACTGCACGATCTACTGCACGTACTAGGCTAGGGTGGGTACCAAGGCTAGGTCAAGGCCTCGACGTACGTACCACGTACGTCTGTCCGTACGTCCGTCCGTACGTACCTCAAGTGGCTGGCATTTGTCGTACGTACCACGTAACCCACCTGTGCTGGATCTCCTCTGTTGCGAGTCTTGGCGATCGTCTTGGCCCTGGCGGCCCGAGCCGCGGTCTTAATTTGGCGTGCATTACCACTGTCCACGTCCTGTCCACTGCATCCAAAGCAAAGAAAGCATCAACTCGTGTCTTACGGTGCACACGCCGCGAAAAGCGGTGGCGAAATCGAAAAGGAAAGCTCATCCGAAGTCAGCCTGATCAGGTCCAGCCTCCAACTTCTCCAAGGGTCCAAGACTTCAATCAAGTCATCTCGATCGAGGCTTGATTGAGAGATAGATACTATAGATCTCGGGAGAGCTTCGTCGGTGACACGGGCGGTGGCAGCGATGCAATGACGATGATTGCTGTCGTCGAGTCGATTTCCCCCACACCGACAACCGGCGGATCCTGCGGACATCTTGCGCACGCGCTGCGCTGTCCCGAGGCATCATGCGGACGGATGATGACAACTACGTACCCGGTACGTAGTGTACTACTACGTACGTACGTACAGTACGTACCATGGTACGTACGTAGGCCAGGAGCAAGGTGGAGCTCATGATGGTGATCTTTCCACAGGCAGTGCTACGTACATTTGCGCGCGGCGGCCAATCCTGAGACGGCAGCGCTGGAAGAAGCGCTGTTCGCAAGGCGCGAGCGTCTCTGCGCGGCGTGGCGTGCCGACGAAGACTTCTGGCTCTGGATGATGCGCGAGGCCTGCTTGATGTGAGCGCGCGAGAGCGGGTCGTCCATCTCTTGCGGGTCGCGAGCCTTGCTGGGCTGCTGCATCCTCGACTTCTTGCCACGACCAACTCCGCGCCGTCTCGCGCCCTGCTGGCGTGACTGCCGGTTCGTGAACCCGCCGTAGCCCGCGTTATCGTCCTCGTCATCATCGTCGTCGCTGTCGTCATCATCGTCGTCATCATCGACTTCGGTCTCGTCATTACCAAATCCCGGACCCATTTCGCCGCCGTGGCCGCGCGAGCTGGACAGGCACAGCGACGAGAGCGACTTTTGCACGGCGAGCACGCCGCGCAACGTGCCGTCTTGCACTAAGCGCACGCGCTGGTTGTAAGGCCGGACCCCAGCAGAGTCCGCGGCGACGAGGGCCTCGGAGAGCGTCCGCTGCAGCACTGCGGGCTCGTTGGCCTTGGCCTCCTCGGAAGCCGCGATCTGCGCCAGGGCCGTCGTGAGAATGCGGTCGCAGTGCTCCACTGCGAGCAGCACCGTGCTCTCGCTGAGCGCGAAGGTGAAGCGCTCGACGGTCTGGATCGGCGCGAGCATCTCGAGCAGATGTGCCAGACCCGACTGCACGTCGAGAATGACCGAGGCAATGGCCTCATACTTTCCGCGGCGCGAGCTCAAGCGCGCGCGCGCTTCGGCAAGCTTGGCCTCGACTGTGTCGAGCCGCAGTCGGGCGGCCTGCACGACGCGAGTTCCGCCCATGAAGCGCGCGCGGTCCAGCTCGGCGCGCATGCTCTCGAAGGTGGCCGTGAGCTCCTCGATTTTGGCCGCATTGTCGGCCATGAGTTCGTCGAGATTCGCGCGCGCCTCCCCCTGATTCACGATCTTGGACACGACTTCGTTCACGTCGCTCACGCCCGTGATCTTCATGATGCGAACGATTACCTCCTCGTGCTCTTCGAGCGCGTCATTGGCTCTTTGCTGGAATATGTTGGCCGAGCGGGCTTGCATCGAAGCAATCACGGTAGCTTGCCGCAATCGGGCTTCCTCATCGAAGTCCAGGTCCCCGCGCTCCCGCGCCGCCACGCTGCGCCGGTTCTTGTCGAGCTTCGAGACCGCCGAGACCATATCGGCGGCCGCGTCGGCAACTTGCCGCTTGGCGCGCAGGTCCCTCTCGCGCTGCTTGCGGTCGGCGTCAAGTCGATCGCTGGCGCGCTGAAGCTCGCGTTGCGCAACGTCGCGCGCCTGCTGCGCATCGTTGCTGAGCGTCTCGAGGTCGGCCAGGTCCTTAGCCTTGACCTTGATGGTCTTCTCCATGGCCGAAAAGTGCGCGTCAAAGTTGTCGCGCTCCTCCTTAAGCCGGGCAACGATCTGTTCGTAGGTTTTTCGGATGCTCTGCGCCTCGTTGAACTTGATGATCGACCTGTCGAGCCGGTTCTCAAGAGACCGGATCTGCTTAGCCTGCGATGGCGTCGCTGCGGACACCTGTCGCGCATTGCTACTGACCTCCACCTCGGCCGCCTCGTCACGCAAACTTTCAAGCTCTGCGCGCCGGGCCTCCACGTTGGCTGTGACAGCATCGAGGTTCTTGCGGATCATCGTCACGTGTTGCTCGAGCCTCTCGAGGTGCTCGTCCGCCTGAGGCACCTCGCGGGCGAGCTTGCCTTGCGCTTGCTTCTTCCGCATCGCCTTGAGGTCTCCACGCCGCTTTTTGTTGGCTTCGCGCAGACTGGCAATCACCTTCTTGTTCTCCACCATGGTCTTCATCGACACTTCGTAGTAGGCCTTGCGGTCGGCCTCCACCGCCTCGAACTTGCGACGGAGCTCGCCGAGCTCCGCCTCCGTGACGCTCTCGGGCCCCATGGTCATCTCGTCCTCGCTGTGCTGCGCGCGAGCTCGACGCGGGTTTCCGCTTCCGGATCCGGGCAGAAGGCAGCCCTCCCCTCCCGTTTGGCGCGCGAAATTTCGATCTGGCGGTGGTTCGCCTAAACCTTTGCTCTTCTCTTCTCGGCTATCGCTGCCGGCGGAAGGGGGTTCCTGACGCGCGTCTGCGCTCCTGCCGCCGCTTCGCTTCCCAGGAGAGGAGCGCAGCACCTCTCCGTAAGGGCTCGCGGCGCGGGCTCCAGCGCGGACCAGCGGCGCGGAAGCAATGATCAAAAACGATGAAAAACGGTGTGTACCAAAACGAAAAAAAGATAACAAATTGAAGAGCAACATGAGCATACATTGTGCGTGCATCGTGACGAGTTCTAGGATAGACGAGGAAGAAATTAGAGAACACCGAAGAGGGCCGCGGAAGGAGCCGCCGTGGGCAGACGGAAAATGCGGGCACGACCGCAAAGAGGCTGATGACCCGCCATGAACACTTTCTCGACCAGGCCTTATCTTCATATCAGTTTGAGTTTCCCCTAGCAAGGAGCGGAGGCGGTTGGCCCCAATGCAAAGGGACGCATCTGCGTGTCGATGCAGAAAAGGACGGGCTCAGGCTTAGCCTTGGTGCTGCTGGCTGCGGACGCGTCTCCGCGCATTCCGCCAAAGATGAAGATTTCGGTCGGCTTGGACATGAACCTGCAGGCGGCGTGACGCCAGAGAGCGGGCAGGGGGTTGCCGGCAAGCGAGACCTCGCTCCAGGTCCTTAGAAAGGTATTGTAGACAAAGACGTCATTCAGAGGCCTTGGGGACCCTGTCGTGCCCAGGCCGAAGCCCCCCACCACGCATAGACGCGAACGCGCCTGTGACCGTGGCCCTTCGTCGCTCACCACGGTGCAGGTGTGCAAATAGCGCGGCGACGGTGGCGTTCCGCCCGAAGTCAGAGTGTTGAGCCGGCGCCACGTGCGGTGCTCCGGCTCGAAGCTAAGGAGATCATTCATGAGAACCAGGGGTTGGGCCGGGGTCTCCGCTGCCGCGCAGCCGCCAAAAACAACGAGACTGTCGAGTTCTGGAACAGAAACGCACGAGTGGCCAAATCTCGGTGAAAAGACGACCGGGTCGACATTATTGCGCTCTTCGCACAGCGTCCACTCGAGATCCTGGAAAAGGCCTCGCTGGCCGGGTCGTGCGTTGGCGAGGCGCGCGTCCACGTCGAGCGCCCAAACATCGTGCAGCAAAACGGTCTCAGGCTTGCTTTCTGGGGCCGAAGTGCTGCAGGCGCCGCCCATAATGTACAGGATGCCATGGTGAAGGCAGGCCGCGTGCCCCGCGCGGGCTCCGGGCCACCGTAGCTGCCGGAGGGGCGGGTCGTCCGTGGACGGCTGCGCCGGCACTCTCGGCGAGGCTCGTTCCCAGGACCACACGTCACGGTTCATGTGAAGAACCCAGAGCGCATCCGTGCTGAGGCGGAGGTCGCCGCCGCCAAAGACGAAGAGCTTGCGCAGCGGCGAGGCATACAATGAAGCCGTGTGCGCTGAAATTGGGGGCGGCACAACCTTTTGCCACGGCTCGGCAGCTGCATCTGATTCCGACGAGGTCTGCGCTTGAGCTGCAGCCGCGCAGCCACCCGTAATGACAGACTGCGAAGCACGATGCCGAGGCTGCTGCTCCGGGGCAAGGGCGCCCGTGGCAAGGTCGATGGGCGGGAATTCCCAATTCCATGACCGACTTTGCTGGTCGTACACAAGAAGATGGGCATCCCAAAACGCTGCCTCTGGAGCGTCGTTGGCGTCTCCGCCTAAGACGAGAGCGCATTCGTTTGCAGGACTGCTCGAGTCGGGCCCTATCCATGTAAACGAGTGGCCGCTTCGGGCAAGGGGCGCCTTGGCGCCAACACTTAGCGTGCGGCACTGCGCGCCTGCTGCCAGCTCGCAAAGATGCGTGCGATTCGAGACCTGCTGGTGAAGCGTGAGGCCGCTTTGGGGTCCCTCGAGGGGCCTGGGGCGCGGGCGCGCGAAAGCGCCCCCGAACAGAAGAATAGCGGGGCGCCCTGGGTCGCGGTTTACGGCAATGCACCGAGTTCCAAAACGCGGCGGCGGGCATTCGCCAAAGGCGGAGCGTCTCTTTTCCCAGACGACTGCGCGCGCTCCCGTGCCTGAGATGGGAACATCGAGAGTCCACAAGGTGTTTGCGCCCTCCGAGATCTGGACCGCCTTGAGGTTGCGCTCAAGAGTCTGCCTCATTGATGGACGCGGCGGCACGACGCAGACGCCCGCGAAGTAGACGATGCGCTGGCGCCCAGTGTCGAGAGCTGGGCGCATCATGGACGAGCTACAGCTCATGGCTGCCGCATCGTAGCCGACGCGCGGGTACTCGCCGTGGTCTGCCTCGAGAGGCAACTTGGCCCAGCGGTACATGTGGCCTGCGTGGGGAATGCCGACGCCCTGGCGAGCTGTGGCGCCGTCGACGAGACGCGTAAACGACGAGGCGAGGGGCTGCGACGATGACCCTTGTCGAAAGCTCTCGGGGCCGCCGCGTCCGGACGGGTATCGGAGCACGTACACGTGGTCCAGGGGAGCGCTGGGGGCGCCGCCGAAGACGAGAATTTCAGAATCAGCAACGGTGCAGGCCGTGTAGTGGAGCGAGGGCGGAGGCCTATTGGGCAAGGCGATGCTGAGCTGCGACCACCTGCGCGCTCGCGTCTGGTAGCGGAAGACGTCGTCCACGAACGCCTGGCCGCTGTGGCCGCCGATCACAAACATGTCGTCTTCGACGGCGACGGCGGCGTGCGCGAAGCGTGCGCAGGGCGCTCGCCCAGTGGATTTGAGCCGGATCCAGCGCTCCGCGCGGAGCCCGAGCGCAAAGACGGCGTTGCCACCGCCGATGCCTCCGAAGACGTACACGCTGTCGTGAATGGCGACGGCGGAGTGGCGCGCGCGGGGGGTGAGCGCGTTTCGGGATCCGCTGAGCTTGACGCGAAGTTCGCGCCAGCGCCAGGCGCCCTCACCGTCGCGCTCGAGCAGGTGAACATCTGCCAGGAGCTTGCGATCCTGCGAGCCGCCGATCACGACTGCCGTCGCGCGCTCGGGGATCCACGTCAGGCTATGATGAGCGCGGGGCGAAGGCGCCGCGCTCGTGGCCGCGTCCTTCGAGTTCTCCAGAGCGGCCTCGACCGCGTTGACGGCCACCTCGCGCCAGGCCATTGCAGCCTCTCTTGCGTCCCGGCTCGCTGCTGCACGACGAAGTACGGCGGCGCTGTCGGCGTCCGGGGCCGGCCCGCGACATGCGTGCAGGCGTGGCAGCGCAGCGCGTCGTCGCCGTCGCGTCTGATCTCTCAGAGGCCGGCGGCCAGAATCAAGATTGTCTCTTGAGGTAGTACCGGCGCGCGATCTCTTCGTTTTCTTCGTTTCCGAAAGGCAGGATCTTGAAGCGCGAGAGAGACCTTGCAGCTCTGAGAGAGACCTCGCAGCTCTGTGAGAGATCTCGCAGCTCTGTATCATTGGGGGGCACGCCTGCCAGGTGAGTCAGTCAAGTGCAGTCTGCGGTTTGGGATGAATTGACGTCCATTATGATGGGATGGACCTCGAAGCTCGTAAACTCCGAGGCCTTCAATGTCACCACCATCTAAGGAATGGGGAGACTTTCCTTCATCGATTTGTTCCATCCATCACCGGTTCTGCTGCCACGAGTCTTGCACCCTCTAGGCCTAGCCTAGGCCTAGGGCGAGTGTATCTCGCGGTGCGGAAGGTCCTTTGTCGTTTATTATTCATTCATCATCACGTCCACAATGACGCCAGACCTAGATCCTTGACTTTCAGCGCTTCTTCGACCATCATCTTCATCACCTCCGATTCTCGACAAGCGCGTCGCTCGGCGCACGCTGCAAGCCGTCGCTCTCCGCCCCAGGCCGATTGCCCTACCTTCTGATGCTCCCGGAATTCCGGGGGGTCGCTCGGCGGCGGCGGAATTCCGGGGTGGGCGGCGCGGCGGTTATGCAGAAATATATACAGACCTTGAAAGTCAACGACCTCGGCGCGCGCGCGGGGCTGCGGCGCGATGGCGGGGGCCGACGGCGCGGCGTCGATGCTGGCCGGGGCCGTGGAGAACCTGCGCGGGACGCTGGAGGCGCGCGGGGCCCAGGTGCGCGCGTTCTGCGACGAGATGGTCGCCGAGACGGACGCCACCTCGCGCGACGCGCGGACCAAGCTCGAGGACCTCGCGCGCCGCATCGAGGCGCTCGCCAGGGACCGCAAGGACCTCGCGTCCATGGGCTGGGCCAACGAGCAGCGCCTGGCCGCGCAGAAGGCTAAGGTCGGCGCGCTGCACGACGAGCTTGCCGGCCTCCGCGGCAGGTACGCGGACGCCGAGAACTCGGTGCAGGCCGCCAATGCGCGCCGCGGCGACCTCCTCGGCGCGCTGGGGAACAAGGAGGCGGCGCTCTCGGGGGAGCTCGAGACGCAGCAGTACCGCGTGGCGCAGCTGACGCGCGGCGCCACGCTGTACAAGAAGCTGGGGCTCGAATTCCAGCGCGAAAACGATGCGCGGTTGCGGCTTTCCTTCACCCAGATCGACCCGCGCGAACCGGAGCGCGTCTTCTTTTTCGTCATCTTTGTCGACCAGGACGACTGCTATCATGTGGAACAGGTCGAGCCCGGGGTCGGCAGTATTTCTGATCTCATCCGCAAGCTCAACGAGACCAATGACTTTTCCAGCTTTGTGCGCAAGATGCGCGCCAAATTCCAGGCGCTCTGCGCGTTATCAGGGTAATAAATCTGGAAAGGGGGGCGGGGCATTCATACATTTGCACAAGGTTCTGAAAGGTAATCATTCTCTACACAGTCGTTCGTCACGAGCGCTCCTCTCACTCGATGGCACCGGCCCATGCCAGCCAGCCAGCCAGCCAGCCAGCCAGCCAGCCAGTCCGAGGCGGCAGCGAGGACTTGATCTCTTGTATGGAAGCACAAGAGGGTCGACTCTGCCACGCTAGTCGTGGTGTGCATCGACATTGTCGTACTCGTCGTCTTCGTGAAACTCGTCGAGGATCCTCGAAAGCGCGTCGTATATCTCGTCTCGCTGACGAGCCGCGTGAAGACGCAGCGTGTCGCGCCCGGCCTGAATCTCGGCGGCGCGCATGAACTTGGCCGCCTTGGCTCGCTGCTTCTCTGTGGCGGGGCCATCGAGGTCTGAGCCGCGGGATCTCGGGAGCGCTACAGTGCGCGGTAAAAGAGAAGGGCCCGCTCCGCGGGCTGCGGCGTGACTGTCGAGGACGTCCTGCAGCGCAGCCGGGGGCGCGGGCGTGGCAAAGTCCGGCTCGAGCGGCGCGAGGGTCTGAGCGCGCAGCTGCGAGAAGGCGGGCTTGAAGCGCGGCTTGAGCTCGTAGCGAATGAGGAACTCGGGGAGGACGTGCTTACCATGAAGCACGAGATACTCGTCGAGCGTGGGACTAAATATGGAATCGAATTTGCTGGTGGTGGCGCTGTCGACTTTGGGAAAGCCGGCGTAGTCGCCGCTCGTGACAAAAGAAGAGCCGATGATCACCCTGCAGAGCGCAAGATAGCGCGGCGGACGTGTCTCTTCGTCCGGGCTCTCTTCTTGAGATGGGGCCTTGAGGTCATTGCGGAACTCTTCGAGGGTAGAGAATCGAGAAAAGTGCTTGGGAAAGTCGACCGGGGCTGACTCGAGGAAGTGCGCCTCTGCCTTGCCGGGACCAGCTCCTTTACCAGGCTCGAGGACCACCAGGTGAGCCCGAAGAAAGGAGGCGGCGGCCGCAGATGTAGAGGGGGCGTGTGCTTCGTCGCCGCCGTCGTCGTCGTCCGCCTCTTTCCGCCCGCCGGCCGGCGTTCTTCCCATGCCCTGGACAACGAGTTGGGCGATGGCGTTCTCGGGGACGGAGCAGAAGAGACCCTTGACGGAGCCCGGCTGGAGCGGCGCGGCGCGGCGCTGAAAGTCTCTGAGAAGGGGCCTGTTTTCGATCTTGAAGACGTCGAGGACCTCGATGCCGGAAAAGTCGGCGTCTTTGCCGAAAAAGTCTGGCTTGACGTTCTCTGCGGTCGCACGTTTGCAGCGCATGTGTTGGGGGTTGTCAGGGGCGAGACGCTTGAGGTTGATGCGCCCCTCGGTCTCGTGGGCGAGGTGGAGGCCGAAATCTTGCAGCTTGAGGGAGTACTCGCGCTGGGCGCGCAGCCGGCGGTGCTTGGTTTCTGCGGCCGCGGCGTCGGTAGAGAGCAGAGCGCACTCTTTCTCAACGTTGGCGGCATAGAGGGCGCAGAGGGAGAGCAAGGTTTGGTCGAGGCCTGCGAGGTCGTCGAGGTCCTGAGCGCGGGCGTCGTAGTGGTGCGCCTCGAAGCGGTCGAGCGCGGCGTCGATGGTGGTTTCGATGCCGCGCAGCCTGGCCGCAAATTTCCGCGAGCGCTGCTCGTGAAGGCGCTTGACGCTGTCCTGGACGGTGTGGAGGTCATTCTCGGCGGCGTCGTGGCGGCGCGTGGCATCGACGGCGGCGAGGCCGTCCTGAAGAAACGCCGTAAATTCTGCGTCTGCAAAAGCGTCCTGCCACTCGGCCTCGTGCTCGCTGCCCTGGAACCCTGTCCTGTAGAAGAGCTCGCCGCTGGTCATCCACGGCATATGTCCCGCGCGCGGTCCGCGGTCTTTGTCCGGCGCCTCCGCGCCGTCGCGGGCGCAGCTGTCCTCGGCGAGCCCGTTCTCATTTTCCCTGCGGTCCTCGCGAGCCCGCTCGTCGCGCTCGCGATCAGCTTCGACCTCAAGCTCGCCGTCGTCGTCGTCGCCGCCGTCGTTGTTGTCCCCGCGGTCCTGGGCCCTTTTGCGTCGCCGGAGCCGTGGCCGGTCGGCCTCCGCTGCGCCGTCCTCGACGCGGGGATCC
>KQ758900.1:1927789-1961207 GCA_001462505.1 Aurantiochytrium sp. T66 | reverse complement strand
TCCGTCCGCTCGCGCGTGCGCGGCGCCTCCACGGCCCGAGTCGGCCCGGCCGCGCGCGCGGCGGCGGGTCCCAACCGTCTGCCGCCTCGTCGGTCTCGTCTCGTCTCGTCTCGTCTCGTCTCGTCTCTGCGCGCGGGATCGATCGATCGATCGGTCTCTGCGCTGCCTGCGCTGCCCCTGCGCGCCCGCGGCCCGCCTCCTTGGCCGCCGGAGACGCCGCGCTCACCGCCGGGCAGGGGCGGCACGATGGGTCTTCGACACACCCGCCACCGACGGGTCTCGGAGACTGCCCTCGCAGCGCCGCGTCAGTGGGCAGAGTCGCTACACTAGGGCCGCGGCGCTCACTGACACTGCCGGTGGAACCACTGGGGAAAAGAGATTTTTGCCAAGGGGACTATGAGAGGGAAAAGGAGAGCACCACTGGGAAGATTAAAAGGGAGATTCAGACAGTGAGAAAGAGGCAGAGGCGGAAGAGGAAGGTCTGGGGTGCGCGAGGAGAGTATTACCCGCGCGCACTGGGGTAAACTTCGGAGATGAGAGTCAGAGGTCTGTGTTTTTTGCATGGCTGTCTGACTGTAGACATTGAAGTATGTGAGGCAGGAGCCAGGGCTGAGGCACGGATTGGCAGCGCCTCTGTGCCAGCGGGCCTCTCCTGACTTGTGAAAGGGCGCACAGGAATCAGTGAAGGACTCGGAGGCCTGTCTGGCCCTGTCATCAAACTTTCATGATGATCCGTCAGTCAGCAGCTGAGAGGTACGTAGTACAGCTGTATACGTACACGTACGTACGTACGTACGTCCCTGGAACGTAGTACGTACGTGCATCAGTCCAGGAAGCTGCAGGCAGCAGCCTGAAGCCCAGACCCCGTACGTACCTCGTACGTACAAAGACGTACGAGAAGAGAGTTCTCGATCATTTCGTCAATGGGCTATTTCGTAGTAGGTCTACTGTAGTACGTACAGTACTAGGTACCAGTACGCTATAGGTTATAGCTAATAAATAGGCTCAGATGGACTTGATGACTTGAAGTGGCGACTTCGCCACTGATAGCCTAATAATAAACAAGAGATCGCATCGCTGAGCTGCGTGCGTGCGTGCGTGCGTGTACGCGCGTGCGAGCGAGCGAGCGAGCGCGGCCTGCCTGCCGGCGCGCCCGCCCGACCGCCCGCGCGCGCGCGCCCCCGGCCGCCGGCGAGTGACTCGGCGGTGCGGAGAAGCAAACAAGCAAGCACGCCATGAGCGGGGCCCCGAGCGGCGTGGCGATCCCGCCGCCCCAGGGCATGGAGCGCGGGCGCGCGAACTCCGCGGCGGCGCTCAGCGGGAGGCTGCGCGCCGCCTCGGAGATGCTGCGCGACGGCGTCATCTCCAAGGAGGAGAAGGCCCTCATGAAGCAGCTCATCCTCAACAACAGGAGCGATCCGGCGTTCCGCGAGCAGTTCGACCTCGCGCGCAAGACCAAAGACCCGGCTGCCATCCGCAGACTCTTCAAGTCCCACAGCAGCGGCGGGAGCAGCAACGGCAGCAACTTCAACAACCACCTCACATCGTCCGGGAGCCACGGAAGCCTCTCGCAGGCGCTCATGAACGACTCGCTCATGCTGGATCTCACCGACATGTCCCTCGGCGACGTCGACGACTTCTCATCCTTCCTCGACGACTTCTCCGCAGACCCGATCGGCACCGCCAACGCGCCGGGTGCCAGCAATAACACCAATAGCGGGCTCGGCGGCGCGGGCGCGAACGTCAGCACCGCCCCCCAGTACTTTGGCACAACCGCGCGGCCGCCCCCGCAGACTGGAGCCACCGCCGCGGACCACCACCATCACCACCAGCAGCAGCACCAGCAGCGGCACTCGGTGGGCTTTGTGACCGAGTTCGGGGCCCAGATGGCAGCCCCGACAAAGACGAACCAGGGCAGGCCCGAATACACGCGCAAGCGCCAGGCCTCGCGCTCCGCGCCTGGCCCTGTCGTGGCCAAAGTCAACGCCAACTCGGCCGGGTCCGCGGCCGTCCCGCCAAACGGGGCCGGCCCCAACGCAGGTCGAGAGCGCGTCGGCAGCCGGCCCGTCGACTTGCACACCGCCTCATCGGCCGCGGCGGCGGTCGGCCTCACCTCCGCGCGCGGCCGCTCGACGACCTACACCCGCGCCAACGCGCAGCAGCGCAACTCTACCGTAAAGTCCGAGGCCAGCGCGTCCTCGTACACCGCCAACGCGGCCATGCGCGGCGGCGGGCGCGGCGGCGGCCGTGGCGGCGCCTCGGCGCACCTGAGCGGCCCCACCGCCGCCGGCATGAGCCCCATGTATTCCCACCAGCACAACATGGTTCCGAGCCACGTCGTCGGCCGCCCGGGTCTCGGACTCACGGCCGCTCATCTCCGCGTCGGGTCCCCCAGCAGCAGTAGCAGCGCCGCCGGGGACGACGATGACGACGATGAGCGCTCCGGCATCGCCAAGACCCGCAAGAACGAACGAGAGCGGAAGCGCCGCCTCGCCGTGACACAGGGATTCGACGAGCTCTTCAAGCTCCTGAAGCGCCTCGAAGAGGAGCGACAAGCGACGGGCACTATCGACAAGAGTCCGGAACGCCTTTCCATTCTCGGCACCTCCAAGCTCGACAAGGCCAGCATTCTGCGCAATTCCATCGACAAGATCAAGTCTCTCGAGGGCGAGATCTCCACTCTGCGCAAGGACAACGACCGACTGTCCGGTCTCATCCAGCAGCACCACAAACGCTGATTATCTCTTCGATGGGCTACGTGCGCGACGCTACGCTGGGCCGGGCTGGGCTGCCTGGCCCCAGTTCTCGCTCGGTCATCTGGCCCGACCTCTCACTCGCCCATCCGGCCAGCTCGCTCTCAGCAGGTCTCCCTTTGGGACCAACTGCGTTGCACTGCACTGCACTGCGCTGCGCTGCGCTGCATGCGCGAGTGGTGGGAGCTTCCTCTCTGTCTGTACTTGTCCTGCCTGTGCGCATGGCTGTCACGCCAAAGGCCCGGTGCTTGGGCTGGCAGCCGGCATATAATACTACACGAACAACAACGATCTGCAACAATCTGTGTACGTACGTACGGCGTGGTACGTGCTGGTGAAGAATGTGCGGTGGTTCTTGGCAACCTGCGTCATGGCCTGCCAGGGTCGCACCAGCGTTTTTGCTTGTTGCAGATCGACTGATCAGGGTTGGGCAAAGGGGGCTAGGCTGGCCTCGTTCGTGATGGACGGTCCACGCGTGTATCAAGATGATGAAGATGATCGAGTAGTCTAGCTAGCCTAGGCGAGCCTTGATTGAGCCGACTGACAGTGACTGTGATCTGAGGGGCCTAGCTAGCTAGAGTATTCGAAAGAAGCAGAGCAGAACAAGATCGATCGATCGACCGCTGCTGCCGGGACGCATGGTGCTGGAGCGCGTGCGGGCGATCGCGCGCGCGGGGTGGGCGGGATGGCAGCTCGCGGAGGTGGCGGCCCCCGAGAGCGCCCGCGACTGGCTCGTGCTGGCGTGGCGCGGGCCGGAGGGGCCCCGGACCTGCTGGCTCGTCGTCTGGCGCGACGGCGCCGGCCAGCTCCGTCTCGACCGCGGCCAGATGTTCCCGCTCCCGCGCGCGGACGCAGAGGGCGCCGAGGCGGACGCCCAGGGCCTCCAGGCCTGGCTGCAGCGCGCCGCGGACGAGGCCAAGAGGCTCCCCAGCGACTTTGAGGAGGTCCCCGGCCGCGAGGACCTCGCCGCCCGCGGCACCGCCGCCTTCCGCAAGCTCGTCGGCGGCGAGAACGCCCTCATCGGCCCCATCGTCGGCGCCATCCAGTCTCGCACCGTCGTCGTGGAAGACCCCATCGCCTTCGGCGGGCACTGGTGCCCCGAGCTCCTCGAGGCCCAGCTCGTGCAGCGCCGGCACCAAGAGCACCAGGACTGCGTCTCCATCTCCGAGAGCCAGCTCGAGACCCTGCGGTCCACGGGCCTCCTGGTCATGCCCAACGCCGTCGCCTCCGATGCCGTCGCCCGCCTGCGCAAGGAGCTCCGAGACATGGACCTCTCGCGCGGGAACCACGGCCAGCACCCCTCGGTGCGGACCGACAAGGTCGCCTTTGTCGAGTTCTCCGAGAGCGACGACATGGAAGGCGCCTTCGCCATCCTCGAGGACGCCGGCGCGCAAATCGGGTCGTGGCGAGGCGCCCCCCTCATGCGCCCCACGCAGGGCATGGTGGCGCACTACGGCGGCGACACTGGCGCGCACTACAGCAAGCACTTTGACAACGAGCGGGACCACCAGGGGTTCTGGCGGAACCACCGTGTCCTCACGGCTCTCTTATACCTCAGCGACGAGGAGTACTCGTGCGTCGTGCACGGCGGCGAGCTCATTGCAGAGGACACGAACGCGACCACGCACTCCATCAACCCCACGGCTGGGACCCTCGTTCTCTTTGACAGCCGCGCCATCGAGCATGAGGTCATGCCCATGCGCAGCCCGCCCGAGGCCCCGAACTCGTCTCTCCCTTCCTCCGCGGCGTCCTCCGCCTCATCTTCTGCGGACCAGGCCGACGACGCCGAGGCCCCGCCCCCGGCGCACCGCTTTGCCGTATCCCTTTGGTTCGTCGCGACGACCCTGCTCGAGACGGACCCGCTGCCTCCTTCGGGCGTCAAGACGCGGCCCCCGCCCCCGCCCCCCAAGCCAGAGGTCCGCGCCGTTCCACGCTTCCGCCGGCGGCGACCGCGCCCAGCCCCTCGGCAGCCCGGAGGCGTCGACGCCAGCCCATCCGCTACAGCCGCACCTCCTGCAAGTGGCCATGACGGCCGCAGAGGCCGCGACAACAGCACCAACAGCGACGTGGATAACAATCGCGGCACCGCGCCCAATAATCACAACTCAAGCAACGATGAGAGCGACAACCGCGCCACCACCGGGGGCGGCGGCGGCGGCGGCGACGGCGAAGAAGACCAAGACGACGAGGACGCCGAATACGATGAGGAGGATGAGCGCCCTGTAAAAATGGCGCGAGTGGTCGTGGACACCTCGGTCCTGCACGAGAGTCGAGACGCCCCCACCGGCGACCAAGACGCGGATACAACATCGAGACCGCCGACATCGGCGTTCTCCTTCAACTTTATTGACTCATGACACCTACTCAGCTCGCCCCAATTGCTGGGCTCTTCAGTGTTCATACTCTAAGTTTGCGCTCGCTCGCATTTCAAGAGCTCAAGAGCTCGAGGAACAGAGGTCGCCTCGCGGCGCTTTATCGCAGAGAGCACTTTCTTTCAGCTGTTATCTCGGATCCATGAATCCATGTGCGCACAGACAGGCCCTGCTTACTAGGCGCTTGCGGCAATGCCGAATCGCTTGGCAGCTCGAGACGAGCCGGCCGGGCGCAGCGACGCCGCAGCCTGCCTCGCGGCTGGCTCTGCGCAAATGCCGAGAGCAGTGCACTCAGCAATCGAGACCAAAAGGAGGTCTTTGCGTCGAAGCGCGTCCGTCGCGGCCTTGTCGACAGACTTGCGCTTCTTCTTCTTCTTCGACGCGGACTCGAGCTCCTCGTCTCCGGCGTCCTTGGCCTCCTCCTCGTCGTTCGATGCGCTGTCCGCTTGGCCGCGAGCCTCGAGACAAAGGTCTTCGACTGCGAATGCCAGCTCTGTCTCCAGAACCGCAGGAAGCTTGCTCGCGCCTCGCGCGGCGGGAGGCGCATCCTCCTCGCCCAGGAGCGCTGGCGTCTCTTCCTTGGCGTTGGCAAAGACCTCGCGGTGCAGAGCGAGTTTGAGCAGGGTCTCTAGCGCAAAAGGCTCGGCGCGCAGCGTCGCCAGTGCCTCGAAGAGGTCGTCAGTCCGCGCAGCGTGCGAGCTCAGGAGCTCTTCGCGGAATCCGTGCGGATTGTTGGCCAGGAGATGCTGCAGACAGCTGAGCGCGACGAGGAGATCCATCGTGCGACCCGGGGTCGGCGCCGGCGCCGCGTCGGGTTTGGCCCCGCGCTTGCGCGTCTTGCTGGGCCGGCCCGCGGTCGACGATTTGGAATGGGCCTGGTGGCCCGCAGCTCCTCCGGCCGCCGCCTGTAATGACGCCAGAATGCTGTCCACGACCTTATCGGTGCGGCCCCACTTGCAAAGGCACTCGAGGACGGGGCCCAGGTCCCTCACAACGTGCACGAGCAGGCTCGGCGGCAAGGTGGCGTCCCCGCGCGTGTACTGCTCGTACGTGACCTTGGGCGTGTAGGCGAAGAGCTCGGCGGCGACCTCCGCGGCGAAATCGCCATCGCAGGGAAGCTGCCCGGCTACCTCGAGCAAGGCCGGCATGTCGCGGTCGCCGTCGAAGCGACCCGAGGCGAGGAGGGGGCGCACAAACTCGCCAAAGCCGAAGGCTTCGCGCATCTGCCCACGGGCCGTCTCGTATCGCTTGGACGCGAGCTGCGAGGCGATGCTCCTCCAAATGGCGGCGACGGCGCGCAGCGCGCCAGTGAGGACGGGGGTTCCATCGATGCAGGTCGTGAGCGGCTTGAGCTTTTTCTTGGCGCGTTGCCGCTTGGCCGCCGGCGTGTCCCCGGCGCCGACCTCATTCTGGATCCACTTGCCCAGCAAGAGCGCGAGCTTGCAGGCGGACCCCACGCTGACGTGACGGTGCACGTTGGTAAAGAAGGCGGTCGCGGCCGCGGCATGCGACTTGAGAAGGGCGAGAGCGCGCGCGAGCTGCTCGCTGCCCTTGGCGCCCTGCGGGTAGAAAGAGTCGAGCAAGAGCTTGGTGAGCTTTGACCCGAGCGAGACGTCCATGGCGAGGCGCTCGAGCAGGTGGTCCACCTGGACCACCTCGTAGAACTTTATCGTGCGAATGCTCTTGACGCGGATGAGCAAGCTCAGCAAGGCCGTGCGGACCTGCTTGGCGTGGTCGTGAATGAGCGGGCTCGTGTGCGGGAGCACATCGTGGAGAGCGCCCTGAGCCAAGGGGTTTTCGCTGATGAACTCGAGGCCCCGCAGCACGGCGACGCGGACTTCGGCGCTGTTGGCGTCGCGCAGGAGATCCCCGACGAGTGTAGAGAGCAGAGAAACCGCCGCCTTTTTCGGAATCAGCTCCCAGTACACGGAAAGCATGCGGCAAGCGCCCTGGACGGCGGCTACCCTGACGCGCGGGCATGCGTCCCGGAGGAGCGTCTCAATGGCGGCAAACTGCTTTTGCAAGACGGCGTCGGTGTCGGCGACGCTCGCGTCCGGATCCTGGAGCGGGAAGGCCCTGGCGAGGAGCCGCGCGGCGTTGAAGCGCACCGTCGGGTTGGCCACGTTGAGCGCGCGCCAGAGGATTGGATTGTACAGGCGGAGCAGCATCGCGTCGACGCCCCGGACGTGCTTGTTGTCGTGGAAGCCCGCCGTGAGAACGACGAAGACAGTCCGCGCGAGCTCGGGGTCCGCCACGTGCACCCCGGCGTCCATGAGGTCCTGCACCATTTCCGTCTCGATCGCGGTCTGTACCTCGGCGGTCTCGTGCGAGGCGGAAGCCAGCTGCCAGGCGCGAAAGTAGACATCGGCGTAGCTCTCGGCGCTCGAGTCGCGCGCCGCCCCACCGGCTGCGGGGCCAGACGCCGACGCGTAGGGGAGCTGCGTCTTGATTGTGGCGTGAATGTCGGACACGAACTCCACGTTCAGACAGCAGACCTCGCCGAGGAACTTGCGCCCGTCCTCGGTGTAAAGGTACAGGGGGCTGAGAAAGCAGCGCAGGAGCAACTGCTTTAGCGTGATGCTGCTGTCGTCGTCGAGGTCGAGCAGGCCGAGCATTTTGCGCACCGCAAAGACCCGCTTCACATCCGCGCGCTTGGCGTCGTCCTCGAGGCTGAAGATGGTGAGGACCGGCAAGGCCCGCGTGACAAGCTGGCCCTTGTCCGGGAGGTCGAGGACCCACCACTGCTCGCAGATCCGCGAAACCTTCCACTGCAGATCGCGCGCAGTCTTGAGCTCAAAGAGCGAGTCGTGGAGCTGCCGCGCGCACCTTTTCAGGCCGAAGGGGACCTGGACCGTTGCCAGGCCGGCGGCGCCCCCCTTGGCCGCCACCTGCGCGGACGACAGCCAAGCCAGCAGGACGCTGCTCACGCACTCGAGGGCCTCGACCGCGAGCCCCTCCTCGCTCTCGAGGAGGCCGAGCGCGCAGCGGACGGCGTCGCCGAGGCTGTCCCAGGCGCGGGTCAGGACCGGGCCCGCCTGGGCCTCGAGCCCCTGGCGCAGCGCGGCGCCCTTGCCCTTGCCGACGAAGCGGTCCTTGAAGGACCGCACGAGGTCCTCGGCCCGGCCTTCCTCCCCCTCGCCCTTTGCCGTCGCCGCGAGCGCCGCCTCGAGCGCGGCGGCCCAGGCGGCCACGTCCACCTCGGCCCCGCCGCCGCCGCCGCCGCCGCCCTCCTCCTCCTCGGCCCGCTTCTGCTTCTTGCGCTGCCCGCGCGCGCCCATCGCGCTGCTGCCCGTCTGCCTGCCTGCCTGCCTGCCTGCCTGCCTGCCTGCCTGCGCGGAGGGCTGGCTGCCCGACTGACTGCGCTGCGCTGCGCTGCGCTGCGCTGCGCTGCGCTGCCCCGCGTGCGAGCGCAAGTCAAGTCAAGTCAGAGTTCTGTCGATCGATCGATCGATCGATCGATCGATCGATCGAACGAACGAGCGAGCGATCTCGAGTCGACGGTTGCACGTCGCTCTCGGGCTCTCACTGGCAGAGTTCTTCATGTCAAGCTGAACTCTTGTCCGACGGGCCGGCCGGGACCAAGGAGGGAGGGCCACGCAGGCTGCAGAGCGAACGAGCGAGTCAGTGCACCTGACGCGTGCGCGCATGACTTTGCAGAAAGGAAAAGCCACATGTGAGAGAAAGCAAGCATTTGTCTGTTTCCTGAAGACGTGCTTGGTGGCAGGCATTCAGAGTGATTGATGGACGATTGGTATGCAAAAGTACAGGGGAACTTCTCAATCGACGTATTTTGACACGATGAAGACTCGTAACAGTCAGAGGCGGTAGGAAAACCACAATGCCAATGGGTTGACCGCGCAAGACCTTTGAAAGATCAGCATATTTCGAGCCAAGGGTATTATAGCCTGACAGTAAAGTCAGTAAGACCACAAAGCTGGCAAGGTCTGCACCTCCATGATCTTGCTTGCCCTTGTCACTCTTGTGGGGTGCCTCGCTCAACGATGCGCAGCTATCCTCATAAAAGGTTGCTACGTAGCAGCTTGTCACAGGCTTCGAGCATCAGGTACTCGTTTGAAGCTCGATCCAAGCAGAATTGCGTTTCATCGTCGTGCGCGGCCCCCTACTTGCTTGCGTTGGGATAGCACAGCAATTGTGTACAACAGACTAGGGTTTGCGTGCACCGAATGCCCTGGCGTCGCGCACTACCTTTTGGAAAACGACGGCCAGGTCGCTGGCCAGGGCGTCGACGCACGGACCCAGCTGGGCGTGGATGCATGCACTTTGGCCCCGACCAATCGAGGCGGCTTGTAGCGGGCCAGCTCGCTGCGCTACGTACGTCACGATCGATCAGGTAGCTAGTATCACCGTGAGCCTGTGCGAAGGCTAACGAACCTCCGCGGTCATAACTCCCGAAACGACTTTTGTTCAAATACTACTTAGCTCTTTACAGAGCTTTTGATAAATTTCAGTAGTATTTATACTTTATACATGTAAAATTGGTAATGTGTACAAAATATAGTTTAATTATCAAAAATTCAATAATCAAAAAGGTCACAAATGAATTTTTTTATCACAAAAAGTAATCTATTTTGATTGAAACGTATATAATTGTGGTAATATAAGCTAATCTTTGTACTTATTTTTTAAGAGTACGTAAAATTTGTCCTCAAATCTTCAAAATATATTCGTGTGCAGTGGTGTCTACAGCCAGGTCGAGGGCATAGGCCTAGTGGGACGTCGGGCGGTGGTGAGCCCGCGTGTATCGAATGAGCACAGACAGCATTAAGATCTAAGGTGCCTCAAACGCGTCTGGTAGATGTATAAATGTAAAAAAATATCGCGAGAACCCTACCATTTTCTTCTAGGAACGAGCATTTGCCCTTCCTTCCCTCGATGCTGACGGGCACCATCGGCCCTCCTATTTCATCGATTGCACAAGAGACGCTCCTTTGACGAGAAAATTCAACTTTCAATCAAAATCATCATCGCCTCAGCTCTGCAAGTTTTGTCATCCTCCTCCGTCCGGCGGCAGGCTGCATGCACCAAGCAGCAAATAACACTGAAGAGAAGACCCAGAAAGCCAGGGGCACATCGGTCGGTCTAGTAAGCATCTCATACTAGCGATGAGCGAGATAGCCTAGTGAGCAAGCATCTCATTCCATTCTCGATTTAGCGATGACCTCAGGCGCACTATGAATCTGAGCCGACAGAGGCAGGTAGATAGATGGCTTGTTATCCTTATCTCCGTCGTGTCAGTCAGTCAGCGCGGATCTGATAATCGGCCGCGATCGGTCGCGCCCGTAGATAGCCGCATTAGGCTTCACGAGCAGAGACTATGTATGACCCAATTCAAGAACGTGCCTCGGGATAGGGCCGGCATCGGACGTCCTTCGTCAGGCATGGCGCAGGCCTTTCTCGTTGTTGTTGGCTGCGCATTCATTGCAAGCCAAAAGACCGTGCCCTGGGGCAATGTGCGTTGGCTGGCTGGGGTGCGTGCCACGGGGTATGCTCAAGGTCTTGGCCGCTTTGCGCTCAGTGCATTTCCCCCTAAGCGGCGACGCGAGCTCATCCTTTGCGAGCCCCATTCTGCGAGCTCGAGCGCTTTCGCTTGCAAAAGATGCCATGAGTCTCATGAGAGATGGAAAATTAATGGCTGGCTTTTCATGAAAATTTCAGACCTCCGTTCTTGCGGCGCTGACGGAGTAAACTTTTTATCCCGGTTGCTACAACAGGGCATCCTGTTTGTCGAGTAGGGCTGGCTGGACGATCAGGCCGGCACAATTTGAGCTTCGCCGGTAGTTCGGAAGCCGCGAGGCGCGGACGAAAGTCGTCGGAAACCCGGGCGCTCTGGATGAACGCAAACCTGGACGCCTTGAGCGACCTGGTCCCCCCACTTGTCCCCGCTGCATCTTCTCCCATGCATCTCGGGTTCTCCGATATCTTCCTTTCCCGTTTTCTGCCCCACTTCCCCCAGAAACGAACACTTGTACGTTATGTGCGAAGAAAAGCTCGCTGCTCTCGGGCCAGGAATATGTTGTAATGATGAACTACAGAGAGTCTTGGGCGCAGATACCTGCTGGTAAGAAGATTACGGCGGCTACCTAGTCTAGTTCATGCACGACTCATAGGTTGGGATAAGGTAGCGGATGTTGATGTAGGCGTCAGGCCCGCCATAGGTCTCGAAGAGCTCGAGGGTGCTGCTGATGAGGTCGCCAAGATTGTCGTTTTTCTGCTGGGAGTAGTCGATGGCGTCACCGATGTTGACGTTCTTGTTTTTGAAAATGTTGAAGACAGGAAGGATCTGGCGGTAGTAAGGCACGAGGGCCTGGCCGATCATGCCGCCGTCCTCCTGGTCTGTGTCGGCGAGAACGAGGGCCTGAAGAAGGCGAAGGACGCGGACAATGACCTGGGGGTCGCGCGTGTTGAGCGCGGTCTTGATGGGAATGATGAGCTGAGGGATGACGGGGAGCACCTTGCGGCCGCCGACACTGACCATGTCCTTTGCCCCCTCTTCTGCGAGAAAACTGTAGGGCATTTCGGTCTCGCGGAGGCCGTCGAAGAAGAGCGGCAAGTAGTGGTGATAGTCCAGACGCTCGACTGGAACCTTCCAGGCAATCTTGGGCACGGAACCGTTCTGGTCGACGTTCACGGGCAGGTCGGCACGCTCGTAGAAGCGGCGGAAGGAGGTGTTGGGGGGGTTGGAGCGCTTCTTATAGGCCTTGTTGGTGGGGCGGAGGGCAGGAACGCTGCTGTCGAGGCCGTCCTCCGAGGGTGCGATGGCCGACTTGGCCTTGGTCCTAGCCTCGAGTGGGCTGAGTGCGCCGGTGCCCTGGCTTTTGCGGAGGAAGTGGGTGGGAACGGGTTTGTTCACCTTGCGCTCAAAGCTAAAGGCGCGCACGTCAACCTCGCGCTTCTCCTCGCCGTCACCGATCTGATCGGGCACGTGCGCGGTTCGGTCAAAGGGCGAGCCCGTCGCGACATGAGTCTTTTCACGCGCCGTCAGCCTGTAGTTAGGCCGCTTGACAGACTCGCTCATGGTGCTTTCTTTGAGGTCGTGCGGAGGCTCCGAGGCTTGGCGCGCGGCTTGAAGCGAGCTGGCGAGCGCTAGGCGCGAGCGCTCCGCAAGCTGACGAGCAGGCAGCTATCTGGCTAGAAGTCGCCCCGACGCACCCAACGCCCTCGGCGCGAGTCGTCCGGTCTGGCGCTTTTGCTAGTCTGCGTCAGAAGCAAAAGCCCCCGTCTCCACGCCTGCTATGCTGAGTTCTTTGACTTTGCCTCCGCGCCGGAGGTCGCTTGTTTCCCGCCCGTCTCACTCGTGCTTGCTAGCCAGCTAGCTAGTCACTAGTGTCTGAGTCAGCACAGCAACTTAGATAACGCCGGGTGCCGCGTGTGCGCGCGAGACGGGGCGCCAGACGCGGCGGAAGACAGTATGGCGGGCGACGCGAGAGAATGATCGCGGTCCGGTCGATGAGTTTAGAGAAGTCCGAGTTCTCAGCACGTCAGGGATTTAGATCCGTTGGGATTTTTCGGAGTCTCGGAAAAATAGCTAATACCACTTTTCTCGTAATTCGCTGAGTTTCACCCGGGGCCTGGTAGTTTCGCCGAAGGCCGAGGGGTGGTGCACAATATTCCGGACCTGCGCATTATTGCACATCTCGTACGTCAGTCAGGCCTGCTTCCTGCTTGCTCGCTTGCACCTTGTGTACGTATACGGAGTCGCATCGTACGAGCGTGGGCGCCCCGATCGCCGGAACTCACTTTTGGAGAATTTGGGCGAATGGTTCCGCGGGTCATCATTCGATTTTGCCTTCAAGATTGTTCGGCTTGCCGGGGCGGCGAGGCTCCTTGCTGAGCTTGCTCTCGCTCAGGTACGTACTGACAGTTGCTTCTCACGATGAGACATCAAATTGAGGTCCAGTGCACAAAACGAAGCTCAATTCGATGCGTCGTAAAGTACGTACAAGCCGAGGAGCGGTCCTCACTGTCAGGACAGCGGTCTCTGGAGCTATAGCCGCCCTCAACTCTAGCCGCCGACGGGTCGCCGGCGGGTCGCCGGCGGGTCGCCGGCAGGTCGCCGGCGGCGCCCGGCGCGCACCCTGCCGACGACGGTAGTGCCTGGTTGCCGTGCCATTGCCAGATGCCACGGCATTTGCACAGAGTGCCACGTGGGAGCCGCCCACATTATTTTATGCTGTGCAACACTGCAACAGAAAAATTGCAGGCCTGGGCCCTGGGCCGATCGATCGGCCGATCCCCTGGGCCTACGTCGTAGTAGCCTACAGGTAATCTTTCAACCAGCCCAATGAGCCTCGCTGAGGAGAGCAAATGAACCGCAGCCCACACCCGGCAGAAGCTGCTTCACTCTAATCACTGACATGAGTCACTGGCAGGACTGGTCCTGGTCCTCCGTTGCACTGGGCTCGTGTCGGCGTCCCAAACCTGCATCTCGGGACCTTCCTCTGTCCGGTGTGCCATGAATGAACTGTCTGTGATTGGCCTCCGCTAAACATCCGCCCGCGGTCGCCGGCCGGCCTCGCGTCGCGGCTTCTGCTTGCTTTCTGACTGCGTGATTGCCGCGTGAAGTGCAGACTCGAGACGTCGAGACTAGGCTAGCTACGTCGAGAGTCGAGACAAGACGTCGATGAAAGTTGTTGTCGGTCGTGGATGATCAACCCACAGCTGAGTTCTACAGACAGGGTCGTGACGTACGTACTGTACGTACGTACGTACTACGTACGTGGGTACGTACGTATGTGAGAGCAGAGCAAGCTTGGCCGCGAGCCGCCGGCCGTCGTTCGACCGACTCCCAAGTGCCAACCAGCATTCATTTTCACCTCAGCTCAGAGGAGCACCAGGCTTGCTTGTTGATCATGATGATGCGTAAAAGTACAGTCTGCCTGAGGCTTTATGTACGTACCTTCGTAACGTACGTACGGTAGTACGTATTACTACACGGAGAAGTCGAACATGATCACAGGCAAACATTCGCCAGGGCCTACGTACGTAGTGCGTACGTACTAGCCTAGTAGGCCTAGGCTAGTAGTTAGTACCTGCCTGCCTGCCTGCCTCCATCACGCGACGCCCACCGACGCTTACAACCAAAATCTCTCCGCGTCAGTCAGTCAGGTCAGTGCAGCACGCTTATCAAGTCATTGGATTGGATTAGAGGCTGGCCATCAGTGCAGATAGCCAACGCGCTGGCCGTGCACGGGCTACGTTTGCAATCCGTCCGTGTCGGCCGTCGTCACACCGACTCCGAGCATCGTGACTCTGATCAGCCAGCGTCAGTCAGATCAGCCTGTCAGCCTGCACGTGAGAGAGGACTCGGAGAGGTGTCCTGCAGGATCTCCTGCAGTCGTCCTGTCCTGCGCGTGCAGTGCCAGACTGCCAGTGCGTTGCTGGCAAGCAAGTTCAAGTTCTCCGTGCGCTCTCCTCCGAGTCATCCGTCCCGAGTCATCATCCTCACACAAGTCTCCTTCATCTCAACTCATATCCGGCTGATGAGAATTGGCACGTGCTGAAGAAAAACTTTTCACAAACGCTAAGAAGAACTTTAGTATTCCGGAGGCCTCAGACTGCAGGGTCGCCAGATCGAGAACGTCTCGGCTCCGTGCTGGCGGCGCGGACAGGCACGACGCGAGCGAACGGAGACGAACTTTGGCAGCTCGCGGTCTACTGGCTAGTAGGAGTAGGTGCCGCCCGGCAGACCGAGCACGAACACGTCGCAAGTGCGTGGGACGCCGTGGACGACCCGTAGACCCCGCTCGCCTCGCGACTTGCAGTTCCCCGATGGAGCCAATTGAGCCTTTGCAAGTCGATGAGGGCCTAGTGTCCCCGGTGCATGTCTTTCGGGAGCTCGACCTCTCGCTTGAGATTGCCCCGGAATACCCGCTCGTGCAAGAGCCCACGCACCACCGTCACGATGACCACCAACAGCACAACGGCAGGCTTCAATGGGGACAACACAATTCACAAAGCGGCTACTACTCTAGCCATCCCGAGCACGCTCCCGTCGGCGCGGAAGAGGAACTTTTCATTGCCGCCAATGATGACGATGGCCTCTTTGACCTGTCTTTAGGCCTTGACGACGGCTCACAACAGCAGCAGCATGACCACTATCATCATTATCATTATTATCAGCAGCAGCAGCAGCAGCAGCAGCAGCAGCAACAGCAGCAGCAGCAACAGCAGCAGCAACAACAACAACAGCAGCAGCGCCAGGCGTTCGCCTTTGCGGCAGTAGCCGAGGCAAGTGCCCAGTCTTGCGCGCAGCGCCGCGTCCAGGTGTCTACGTGCGCCCCAGGCTTCCGCACCGCCAAATCGGATGCAAGTGCCACGAAGACGGAGTCAAAACGCAAGACTCCCGACGCCCCAGAACATAGTAGCGAGCCAAAGCGCTCTTCTAAGCGTCAGCACAAGCGGAAGATGCCTGGTGAGTACCACACCATGACGACCCCATCGCCCGATCCGAGGGGCCACCTAGACCATTCTCGCGGCGCAACGGGTATTCGCAAAACGAAGACGCACACGCACGACCACCGAGCACAACAACAGCAAACGCAGAAGCAGCCGGAGAAGCCACTGCCGTCTCACCAGCTCCGCGCGCGCGATGCGACCCTCTGGGAGTTTCGTGCGATGGGCAGGGCCGCGCTGCAACTTGCGCACGCCAGAGCCGAGGAGAGCAAAGCAATCACAAAGCACCGGCATCGCCGCAATCTCGTCTGCCCCCGCTGCACACTCGAGCAGCGTATCAAGCTCATGCGCAAGGTCCTCGCCGACAGCGAGAGCGAGAAGAAGAGCCTCGGTGGGGCGACTGCGACAGCCGCCTCATCCTGGGGCGCGGCCCAGTCCCACTCCTCGGGTGCCTCGGTGGCATCCCAGCAGGATACCGTCGCCAGCGCCAGCTCGGTCGTTACCGACGCTGCCGGGGAGGCCGACGCCGAGGAGTCGTCCTACGTGCAGTCCATCTCGCCCATCGCGAAGGTGGCTTTCTGACTGACACGCGGCGAGCGCTTTCAGTCTTGACCATAACCTTTGACCCTGCCGATCGACCCTGTTGCTGGAGCCCGTTGCATCCCGCAAGCTGGGTCCACGTTCATTCGTCGCACAACCGACCGATTCATGTTGCTGTAAAAAGATCATACAGAATGCTCCGCCTCGTCGCGTTCGATGGCAGCCGTCGCCGGATGAAAGTGGTCGGTCAGTCCATGCGCCCGAAATGCCCATGAGGATAGATGCAGCCCTCGCTGCGCCGCCGCGCCTCGCCGTCTGGTCTGGCGGCCAGTCCTCGACTGCCCGATCTCAGGCCGAGGCTGCGTCCTGAGGCCCCACTTGCCTGGTCTACGCGACCTTTTTCATCGCGGCGAGATCCTCGGTGCCGCGTCTCGGGCCCGGCTTGGGCACGCGAAGTGATCTCCGCGTCCGAGCGTGTTCCTGCCAGCCGACGAAGAGCGCCGAGCCAAGGCTCAGCAGACACCCGAGGCCGTGGACCGCGGCCAGAGCCCGCGCCGTGGCGACCGGGAGGGTCCCGAGATGGCTCTGCCAAAGGGGCAAGACCACCCACGCCAGAATCGCCAGGGCCACGAGCATGGCGGTCCCGTAGCAGTACGCAGCGAGCAGCCATCGCCGCCGGTGCGGCACCAGCAGCGCCAGCGCGCAGACGCCCGCCAAGAGCGTCCACAGCGCGAGTCCGGAGCCCACGCGCACGGCAAAGGGCCCTCCCGCGGGGTCGGCGGCCTTGTCCTCGTCGGGGTCGGCGGCCTTGTCCTCGTCGGCCTGCAGAAAGACCGCCAGGTTCGTCGCGAGGCTCGCCGCCGCGTAGACGAGCTGGCCGCCGACCATCGCGCGCGCCGCGCCGCGGAGCGCCCAGACGTCCTGCTGTTGCTGCTGCTGGCGGTGGTGGTGATGGTCGCTGGCCGGCAGCGCCCCGTCCTCCCCGCGGGGGCCCTCGGCAAGCTGCCGCTCGGCCAGGCGGCGCCGGCGCTCCTGCGCCCGCTCGAGCCCCTGCTCGCGGCGCAGCCAGGCGCTGCCCCGCACGCGCACCATGATGCGCGCGCCTCGAGTTCTGCTCGACGAGCTGCGGCGACCCTGGTCCGTAGATCAACTGATCAACAACAAGCACGGCGCGGCAAATTGCGGCGCGGCTAGGCCTACTACGTGCGCATACGTAGTACCCGTGCATACAGCCCGCTGCCAGGCATCGAGACGATCGAGGTCATCGAGACGAGACTGCACCCACTCCCACTCCCTCTCCCGTGTCTGTCTGTCTGTCTGTCTCAGGCTGGTCTGTCTGTCTGTCTGTCTGTCTGTCTGTCTGTCTGTCCTGTCTGATGCGAGGCTGCAGTTGGCAGATGACAGAGAAGCCAGCGAGGGCACCTCACAAAGCGACCCATGAGATGAGATGAGATGAGAGATCGATCGATCACGGGCCTGACTGATGATCGATCGATCAAATTAAGTGGCACGGCACGCGATCGATCCCTAGACCGACAATCAATCTGCGAGCGCCGTCCCGTCGAGTCGAACGTCGAACGTCGAACGTCGAACGTCGAACGCCGCGCCCCGGCGCCACGAGACGGACCGCAGGCCGCGCTCCCGCCACACAGCGGCGGCAAGATGACCGGGACGACCAGGATCGTGGTCAAGGTGCCCAAGAACATGCAGGGCAAGGTCGTGGGCCGCGGGGCCGCGACCCTCAAGGACATCGAGAGCGACTACGACGTCAAGCTGCACATGCCGGCGCGGGACTCGGACTCGGAGGACGTGGTCATCGAGGGCCCCGCCGATAAGTGCGAATTCGCCAAACGGCGGGTTCTCGACATCATCGGCCAGGCCCCCGACGTCACCAGCGGCCCTCGCGCCGAGGCGCAAAAGCTGTACGACGAGGCCGACCGTCTCTTTGAGGCTGCGCGCAACGCCGGTTCCTCCGAGGAGTCCAAGAACCTCAAGGACCAGGCCCACGCCAAGCGCCGCGAAGCCGAGGAGGCTAACGAGCGCGCGGCCCGCGTCATCTTCGAGCACAAGAATGGCGGCTACGGCCTCGACCAGATGGACCTCCACGGTCTCTACGTCAAGGAGGCCATGCACTTTGTCGAGGAGCGCCTCCGCAAGGTCGACGCCCAGCTCCGCGCCAAGGAGATGGAGCTCGTCATCATTCCCGGCCAAGGCATTCATTCGAGCGGCGCCGCCAAGATCAAGCCCACCGTGGAGGAGTACCTCCGCGAGCACAACTACCCGTACGAGCTGGACCCAGCCGGCGGCCAGTTCACCGTCTCCTTCAAAGACGCCGGGGAGGAACCCGTGCCCGCCGAGCCGCAGGCGCCGCAGCCTTCCAAGCCCGAGGAAGCGGAGCCCGCCAAGCCCAGCACCTCGCCGCCGCAGCAGCAGCACCAGCAGCAGCCGGCGGGCCCCGCGCCCGGCGACCAAGGCGCGAACCAGGACTCCGAAAACCCGTCGTGGTGCGAGCTCTTCACCAAGTGCTTTCACCTCATGTTCCCCTCCTCGAGCTCGAGCGACTCGTCGAAGAACCAGCAGCAACAGCAGCGGTCGCAGCAAGGCGCCTCCGCGCCTCCGACCCAGGACGCTCAGCGCTCTGTCGCTCAAGTGTAATGCCCTGGTCGCTGCGGCATCGTTGGCGGTCCGGGTTCATGACCTATATACGATCCGAAGACAGACAGATTCTGCTTTTGTTGTTGGAGTTATAGCTGTTGTCATTTACAGAGACGAGCGTGTGGGGCAAACCTCAAGAACGGCCAGCAATCTAAACGCGCGGCCGGGACTTTTCGCATCCGAGGCCCACGCACCCAGGAGGTGCAGGTGGGACGGCGGTGGGCCCAATCAGGGCTCCTTGAAGATCTTGAGCACACCGCCGTGGAAAGAGCCCTTGTTCCAGTGGTGCAAGTCGTCGTAGCGCTTCTTCTCCTTGGAGGCCGTCTGGCGCCGCTTCTTGCGCTCGCGGCCCGTCACAATACCAGAAGCCTCAATCTCCTCCTGCTGCTTCTTGGCGCGCGCGGCGAGAGTCTTGTCCCGCGAAAAGAGGATCTTGAGCGGGACCTTGGGCGCCTTCTCCGGCTTGCACCCGAGCTTCGCCAGCTTGGCCGCCTCGTACGCCTTGCGGTCGCGCTTGCTCATGCCGCTCGCGCCGAGCTCCTGGACGTCCTGGTAGGTGGCCTCGCGCTCCAGACGCGCCTTTTTCCGCGCCAGCGCCGCCTCCGCGCGCCGCGCGCCGCGGTCCTCCTCCGCGCCGCCCGCCTCCTCCGCGTGGCCCGCCTCTGCGTCCCGCTGCCGCTTGCGCGCCCTGCGCATCTCGCGCGGCGCCGACGGCTCGTCGAAGACCACCGTCTCCACGCGCGCGCGCGACCGCGGCTTGCTCATCGTCGCCCGCGCCGGCACGACACGCCACAACACGACACGACGCGACGGGAGACGGCGGGAGACGCCGCCGCGGCCGCCGTCGCGCCGCGCTCCGGACGCTCTGCCGCGGCGCTGATGAGACGAGTCGAGTCTTCGACTCGGAGTCTGTCTTCTGCATGGTCCACTCATTTGTTACACAATAGTAGTACCGCGTAGTACCCGTAGTTCTCGCGGCCTCAGGCTGCGCACGCTCCGAGACTGCGCAGGCAGGCAAGCGCAGCGTCGCGGCGCCGGCAGGGGGCCGACGCCACTCGCTGGCCTCGACAGCATGCCCGATCATCATCCCGGTTATGTCCTTGGCAACCTGGCCCAGCCCACTCGAAGTTCGAGATCCCCGCCCTCCGATGCGCCGGGGCCCCGAGCTCAGGCCGCCGGGAAATGCGACTTGAACCAGTCCTGTGTCACCAGGCGCTGCAAAATCGGGTACGCGTGGGACCAGCTGTCGTAGTTGACAATCGTCGCGTCCACAAGGGGGTCCATCTTGCAAAACTCCGTCTCCACGACGGCCTGCTTCAGTCGGACCTTGAGCTGCGCCTCGGACTCAGAGCCGCGCCCGCGGAGCCGTTTTTCGAGCTCCTCCAGAGACGGCGGGATGATGCCAAGGCACTTGACGCGCAGTTGCGGAGCGACGCCGCCGCCGCTCGCAGCCTTCTTGATGCTGCGGACCCCGTGCATGTCCACGTCCATGACCACGATCTTCCCCTCGCGGTGCACGTCTTCAAGCGCTCGCAGACTGGTCCCGTACATGTTGTTGTGGATGGCCACGTGTTCGACAAAGGCGCCCTCCTCGATCTCCTTGGTCATGGCGGCCGCGTTCGTGAAGTGGTAGTCCACGCCATCCGCCTCGCCCTCTCTCGGCGCTCGCGTCGTGTGGCTCACCGAGAAGCCAAACTTGTCGGGGAAGGCCTCGAGCAGCAGGCGCGCCAGCGTCGACTTGCCCGCGCCTGACGGCCCGCAGAACAGCAAAACATCCCGCGCCTCCTCCGCGAAGTCCTTGCCAGCTCCGCCGCCGCCGCCGCTGCTCGTCGTCAGCCGGCGGCGACGCAAACCTTTCGCCGCTACGCTCGACGGCCCGCGGGCCCGCGCGGCGCCCCCGGCGAGCGCGCTCCTGCTCGAGACCGCCCTCAGCATCGTCTCGTGGTTGTGGTCGTGGTCGTCGTCGTGGTCGTCGTCGTGGTCGTCGTGGTCGTCGTGGTCGTCGCTGTCGGCGTCAGACTGCCTGCAGACCGTCTCAGACCCTGGCGGCTCGGCGCCTGCCAGCTCTGCCGCCAAGACCAGCTCGGCGCGGGCGCGCGTCCGAAGATCTCTCCGGTGGTCTGCGGCCGCGGGCGGCCGCGGCCGTAGGAGCGGCGGCGTTCCAAAGGTGTTCTTGCGTTCGTTCTGAGCGGCGGCGGTGTCGATCGATCGTCCCACTTTTGCGTTTTGCGTCCCAGTCTCACGCGTCTCACCGTTGAATCCGTTATGGGGGCACAGGACTCCGACTCGGGCTCCTCGGACGCCGTGATGGTGATGTGGTGATGGCCACCGCGACGCGACAGTGACCCTGCTCCAGCGCGCGCTCTGTCCTGGGTGGGCCTGACGGAGGCCGCCGACTCGCCTCGCGGGGCGGGCCCGCGCGCCGCCGGTCTGACCTCGAACGCAAGAAGGAGTCCAGAGGAGAGGCACCATGGCGGACGCCAAGGACGCCGTCACCGAGCGGGATGAAGACGCAAGCAACGACGAGGAAGAGGACGAGGAGACCAGCGACGACAGCGACGACAGCGACGAGAGCGACGACAGCGACGACAGCGACGATGACAACGACAGCGATGACGACGACGATTCTCTGCCGGAAGACCCGGCGGAGATGGAGCGCCTGGCGCGCGAGCAGTGGGTCGACCGTGGCTTTGACGAGGCAGACTTCACCGTGGATAAAATGTACGAGATCTGGGCGCGCGAGGAGGAAGAGGGCCTCGGCAGGGCCAGGGCCTCCAACAACCTGCAGCGCAAGATGGAGCTCTTGCGCATGAATCAAGAGGCCGAGGTTCTCGATGCCGCCGCGCTGAAACGCATGGCCAAGGCCAAGGCTCTCGAGCTCTCCTCACAAGCCAAGGAACTCGCTCTCGAGGGCAAGGAACGCGTCACGCCCGCCTTTATCAAGCGCCTTCTCCGCCTGCGCGCCCACGAGCGCAGCGCCGCCGCTCGCATCGACGCAGCTCAAGCTGAACACGATCAACGACTCGAGCGCCGCCGTCTCAAGCGCGAGGCTCGCGCCAAAGAAAAACTCGAGCAGGAGCGCCAGCGCGAAAGGGTCGAGCGCCAGGAACAGTTCAAGGCCTTTCGGCGAAAGCAAAAGGCCGACGCCATCGCGCGCGACAAGAAGCTCGCTTCCGAGGCCATTCTCGCGCGCCGCGAGCTTGAACGCATCGAACGCGAGAAGCTCGAGGCCGAAACTGCTGCCCGCGAGAAACAACGCGCGCACACACGGTTACGCGCGCGCCGCCGCCGCGATATCCAAAACTGGCTCGCGACCCATCGCGCAGACACCCTCGAGGCCGCCCGCCGCAAGGCCGAGAGCGAAAATCGCCGCCGTCAGCGCCAGGCCCTCATCGACGAACGCGTCCGCCAAGAAACGCTGGACCACGACCTGCAAAACGAGATTGACGCTCTCGGTATCCCTGAGACCTCCCCGGGCCTGCCCGGCATCTTTGCCAAGCCCGTAGGCGCCAAACATGGCGCACCCTACGGCGCCCACAGCGTCGACCGCGCCGCGTTCGATCGCTTTGACCCGGAACTCGACGCCCCGACGGTGGAGCCACCATTCTCCAGCGCGGACGTGTCCCGGCAAGTCCCACTTCTAGAGGTTCGCGTCATGGAGGCCGAATCGGAAGCCTCGGTGGCTCTTGGGTCCGTAGAGACAGCGCGCGCGGCCCTCGAGGCCAACCATATTGACGAAAGGGCTGTCCGGGAGCAAATCGCTGCTCTAGAGCGCGAAATCGTTCTCATCGGCCAGGAAAACGCAGACTTCCGTGCCACTCTGCTCAAACCGCCCCGCCGCGAGCCCAATCGCGCGGAAATGGAGCGCATCGACACCCAGACCAAGCGCAAATTTGAGCTCGGCACGCGTATCGAAAAAGTCCTTCGGCCCCGGCTCGCCACACTCACGCAGGTGCGACCTGACCTCGTGCACGAGTTGACTTTGTCGCGCGACCGCGCCGCCATGCTTCGCGAAGAGGCCCTGGCACGTAGACTTGTGCTCGAGACGAGACTCGAAGCCCAGCCCGAACTCCCGGTCGTAATCGGACGATCTCTGCACAAGATCGAGGCGCACCGCCGCGAGCCCGCCGTCAACCCGGTCCGCGAACTCGAAGGCGTGGTCCAGCGCACCAACGCTGAGCTCCTCAAACACGCCGCTGCGGCCCTCGAAGAACATCGCAAGGACCTCACGCGCATGACGCAGAAGAAAACCGCCGCGCGCGAGGAGCACTTTTTCCTCAAGAGCGACCTGGAGCTCTCCGCGTCCAGGCTTGCAGATACCGAAGCGCGGATTCGTCGCGCCAAGGAGGCCCGGCTGCGATCTGATCTCGTCATGGCGATCGAGTCTTTCTTCCAGCGTGGCGGCCACGCCAACCTCGTTAAAATCTCCAACACCCACGCCGGCGTCCTTGACTGGTGGCAGGGCCACCAGCCGGAGGGCACGACCAACGTGCGCCTGGTCGACGGCTCGCGCGCCACACTCGCTGCTGCGGAGGCACCCAAGGTCGATGACACGTGCGGCGTCATTGCCGGCGATCTTGACCGTCTTGGTTCCATCGAGGGCGCCATCCAGCTCCCCAAGCACCGCTTGTATCGTGTCACGGCCACGATTGTACGGCACGTCAGCCCGGACGCTGCGGGCCGCGTCCGAATGGACGCCACCGATTACATCAATGTCCGCTTTGGGCCTTCGCTGCAGCAGCTCAATCTCATTGGCAAGTTCTTCAACGCGCCCGGCCCCAACCAGTTGCCTGGCGATCCGGTCGAGCACCAGGTCACTGCTCTCATCGCTGGAACGAGCGTCGCGTACAAGTTCGACTTTCGCTCCTCCACGAATCAGTGCGCCCTCATGGTCAAAAACGGCTGGGTCCACGAAGAAAAGACCATCCCGGACAAAGACGACGGCGACGGCGTCGCCAAGGACTCGCGCCAGGTTCTTACGCCCTTTGTGCGCCAGCTTCGCATCGAGCAGTTCCAGGGCAAGGATCGCGCGAACTACCTTCTCGAAGAGCTCATCCGCGCCAAGGAGTGCCCCAAGCCCTTTTGGGACTCGTCCGTCTTCCAGGGCACTCCGCAGCGCTTCGAAAAGAAGCGTTTCCTGCAAATGCTCGAGGCAACGCTTGCCGAGCTCATCGAAGAGAGGAATCGTCTCGAAGACCGGAAGAGGGCTCAGCGCGAGGCCCTCCTCAAGATGCATCACGCCGAAGCCCAAAACAACGCTCTCGTTCACGCCCGCGCGGCGCCCACACCGGCCCCTGGCGACCTGAAGTCGGCGCCTCGTCGCTTCAGCGCCGCTCGCGCCCAGCACCAAGCTCTCCTCGCGCGTAAAGTCCACAATAAGGAGCACCTCGAGGCCATGCGCAAGGAAGCCGAGCTCGAGGAAAAGATGATCCTGGCAAAGGAGCGCTACATCAACCGGAAGCGCCGCGGCATGGACGGCGCCTCGGCTATTGAAGAAGGACAACGACTTATCGGGCGCAAGCTCGAGGTTTTCTTCAGCGACATCGCCCGCTGGCGCGTCGCCAAGGTCCTCGACATGGAGGCCTCTTGGGTTGACCAGAACACGCGCTTGCGCGTCGTGCACAAGCTAGAGTACTCGGACGACCCCGAGGGAACCTCAGTCTGGGACGAGCTGCTCGCGCGACGGTTTGTCGAGCTCAAGATTGATGTCTCTGAAGTGGAAGAGCGCCGCAAGGAGCTTGAAGAGAAACACGCCACGGCTGAGCGCCTCGAACGCGAGCGCCGAGCGCGTGTCGCCGCCCAGGAGGCCCAGGAGGAGTCAGACATTGCTTCGCGCGCTGCTGCCGAGAAGGAAGCCCTCCTTCACGATGCCGCGCGCGAAGTCTCACATGCCCGCGACAGGATCCGCGGCGAGATTGCCTTCGCGGTAAAGACGAGTAGCCACGTGCGCGATCTCGTCGACGCCGAGGCGGCCCGCCTCGAGGCTACCCTTGCGGCCTCGGCGCGTGAGGAGCTTGGCGGAGCGGCTCCGAGCCGCCGAATGAAGAGGAGCATTGCCGAGACCGCTGCCAGTGAGGCGCAGAACGTCTTTGCCGAGAAGGCCATCGCCACCGCCGAGTCCGACATTCGCGAAAAACGCCAGCACGAGCTCAAGGTCCTCAAGGCGCGTCACGCGGTCATTGTCGAAGCCTTTGAAGCCAAGAAAAGGGCCAGGCGAGAGACCGAGGCCGCGGACCTGCTCGAGAGGCGGGACGCGGCGCTCGCGGCGCGCAGACGCCAGCGGGCAGACCTCGGCAAGCTCCTCGCCATTGTCGACATCGAAAAGGCCGCACCGCCCCACACTCGCTGCGAGCATCGGCGCGTGCGCTATTGGGGCACGCAGTACAAGAACGGGGTGCGATGCCTGAGGTGCAACGCGGAGGTTTCGCGCTCCCATCTCGACCCGTCGCAGGCGTGGGAGGCCGGCCCAGAAATCGGCGCCGCCGTGGCGCTGCATCGCCGAGCCGAGGCGCGATTCACGGCTGCTGACCCGGACCAGGACGCTCGCATCATGGCCGAGCGCCTGCGGGTCGAGAAAGAGCTGCGGGCCATTGAGCTCGCGCAGCAGGGGCTTCTCGGCTCGCACCTCGCCATAAACCTCGAAAAGCTCAACGAGCGTCACCTTTTGCCGACCTCGATGCGCCAGAGCGATGGCGCGGCAAGTCACTGGGGCGACCCCGAGCCCTTGCGGACGCAACACGCTCAAAGGTCCGCGCTTCGCTCGGACTACCTAACCCACTTCGCGCGCGTTCGGAACTTCAAGACCAGGATCAAAGATCTCGCGCAGACCCGGACACAGCTCCTTCGCGAGCGGCGCGAGTCCACGACCGCGCTCGAGGAAGCTCATCGCGATAACTTTAGCCTCGAAGACCGCACCTTGCGCATTGAGTCCGAGTATCACCGCGCCCAAGAGCTCTTGCGCACGCGCCGCGAGGCCGTCGAGCGTACGGAAAAGGCCGAGGCCACGCTCGATCGCGCGCTCGAGCAGCGCATGGAGGGCGAGCTCGTGTACGACGCTACAACTCGGGATCTCTTCGTGGCCGAGGCCAAGCTGGACGCAAAAGTTGAGGAAGCGCGCCATGCTCTGGTCCAGAGCCAACAGCTTGAGGCCGACCGTGACCACGCACAGTCGATGCTTGACACCCGCGGCAAAGAACTTGCGCTCGCGCGGGGTGCGCAGCGCGAGGCCAATGACAAACTGCACACCATCCGGTGGCAACAACGGGGCGCGCCCGTAATGTGGACGCCTTGGGCCAATCGTCTTGGCCTGGCGACCATTGTGTTCTGCCGTCCCGCGAACCCAGAAAAGCCCGAGCCCGACGTCGTCGACATGGTCAAAGTCCGCCTCGTCTGCGACAAAACTCAGACCGTGTTCATCTACTGCCCTTTGCAGCCCATCATCGACGAGGAGCGCCGTCGCGAGGCCGCCGAGCACCCGCTTATGGAGGCCGAGGACGCCGCGTCGGCCGCCCATGCTCGCGCCGAAAGCGAGTTCCGCGAGGCCAATCTACGCCTCATGCGCCATGAAGAGACAATGCAGCGCCAGGTCGAGCAGGTCGTGTTCCGCGAGCTCGTCGAAGAGCGTGCCGTCGAGGAAGCTCGTGGCGAAGCCATGCTCAATGCTCTCCGCATCCTCGAGCTGCGCTGGAAGCGCGACCAGCTCAAGCGACTGGCCCGCGAGCACGTGCAGCGTGACCACTTGGCTCGCGTCGAGGCTCTGGCCGTCTTTGAGCTCGAGGGCCCCACCAAGGCTCAGCCGTACCCCCCGGAGCCTTACTCCAAGGCCAAGCGTCGCCAGCTGCGCCGCCAAAAGTACATTGACATGTGCGCCATCTTCCAGGACGAGCAGGCCGACCTCGCCGAGGCCGAAGTCCGGCTCAGGTATAAGTCGCTTCGCGACCGCCAAACTCGCGATGCGGCCATTGCCTCCATCCTCGAGGAAATGGTGGATCATGAATCGCGCGCCATTGCCGAGGCGTACTTTGCCAACTCTTTGGACACTGCGCAGCGGCGCATGGACGAGTCGAACGTGTACCTTACGGGCGGTCACGTTGCGCATGGCCCCGCAGCGCAGAATGTCCCCGGTCTCCACTTTGAGGTTTATCGGGACCTCTCGCGACTCCGCCGCGCGCGCCGCATCGAGCTAGAGCGCCTTCTCGCGCACTGGGCGCACCATCACGAGCTTGAGCGGGAGCGTCTGGCGGCCCAAAAGGCCTGGGAGGCGCGCGCTGAAGAACGCGAGCGCGAGGAGGCCGAAAACGACGCGATGGAGCTCGAGGACATCGCGCTGCGACAATTCTACCTCGAGGAACGCCAGGCGTACTTAGCCGAGCGCTGGGCCATGGCCGAGGAAGAACAGTCCATGCGCGCCTTCCTTAAGGAGGAAGCTATGCGTGCCATGAAGTCCAAGTATGATGTGGAGGGCCTCGAGGTGGAAGAACCCTCGAAGAAGCAGTTGCGGCGCGACGAGATCAAGAAAATTGTTGCGGACCGCCAGCGCGCCAAGCGCGAGCAAAAGCAAATGGTTATCGAGGATGATCTCAGCTACCAGATGCGCCTCGAGTACAACCGCCAAATGCAGAAGCTACTCATGCAACACGAAATGGGACTCGACGGACTCGACGGCGACGGCGCCGGGGCCGACGCCGCTACGCAGGCCATGAACGCCGCGCTGGCGCGGGCTCATCAGCGAGAGATCGAGAAGCAAAAACGCAAGCTCGCTGAAGAAGAGCGCAAGTACTCGCGGCGCGTCAACGAGGCCTTTTTGCAAAAGCTCAAAGGCGAGCTCCAGGTCCTCAAGCTTGAGGACGATGTTGCCAAATGGACCATCCTGGAGCAGCGCAGGCGCACACTCGCTCTCCGCGCGGCCGTGTTCATGCGGAAAAAGGTCGACGCAGAGACCAAGGCGCGCCGTGACGTTGAGGTCCGGCGCGCCGACGCCGCGAAAGCTAGAGAGCGCGCCGAAGCGGCGCAGATCCTCGTGGATGAAACACGGCCCCAAATTCGCCAATCCCAGCGCGACAAGATTGCCATCATGCGCGAGACTGAGTACATGAATTCGGAGGTGATCCACGACAACATGAAACGCTTCCGCACGCAGAACCTTTACGACGAGCTGCACTATCAGTACTTCTACATGCTCAGCTGCCAAATCGCCAACGCTGCCGAGGTCGTCAGCCTGGAACGCGTTGTGCGGCGCAACGTGGAAGCGTTGCAGACCGTGGGCGCCGAGATTCGCGCCAAAGAAGAGGACCTGCGTCGTCTCGAACTGCAGTGGCGCCGGAGGAACTGGCTGCGTCTGCGCCGGGCCGAGCTCGGGGCTATCTTCTTTACCAAGACCCGTAAAAAGGCACTCGCCAAGGCCTTTGCTGGATGGAGCGAGTACGCTAGCTGGCAAAAGCGAACTCGCGAGGCCTTCCAGATCCGCGTGGGGCTCAACAAGCACAACAGTGCTCTCAACAAGACGTTCGCCGCGGCAAGCCCCCACGAGACCGAGCGGGATGCTCAGCCGGAGACTCAGACCATCTTGCGCCGTCACCTGAACCGCAAAGTCCGGTGCCGTCACTGCCAGCAAGACTTTATGCCTTCTGCAAACCACGCGCAGGCGTGCGCCTATCACCCGGGCGTCTACGAGCTGGCGTGCCCGCGCAGCTGCCTCGTCAACAAGTCTGGGGCCGCCGTCCAGTCCGGGAGCGTCGACACGCGCTGCGCGGCGCACTACAGGAGACGCTGGACCTGCTGCGACAAGACCAAGGCCGTTCCCTTTGGGTTTGACGGCTGCCAGCAGCGCTGGCACTTGCCTGAGACCCCGGACCCCGGGTATGAGCGCTCCGTCAGCGCCGCTGTGGACCGCAAGGAGCGCGCCGAGGAGCGCGCTCGGGCGGCAGACCAAGGCCTTCGGGGCCTCCAGCTCATCGCGCAGAAGGAGCGCATGCGCGACCTCGACGCCCTCCGCGACCGCCTCGCGCGCGACCGAGAGACTGCGGCCCAGTTCTTCTCCTAGGAACTTCGCTTCAAAGCGACTTCAAAGCTGTAAAAGTCCGCGTCATCCCCGCAGCCCCCGCCCACCTGCAGGTAACAGTGGTTGGTACGACGTTTAGTAGAAGGCCAGAAGATGTTGAGGCTCCCTTCTGCAAATCTCTGCAGGCAGATAAACCTTGCGTTAGCTTTTAGCTAGTCGAGTACGTCCGACGACGACGCAAATTGCACTTCGTGGCCGCGGCGGCGCTTTGGCTTGGGCTGGGGCTGGGACGCGTATCTGCCGCGCTGACGCTGACTGCCCGCGCTCTCCGCGCTGTTCATGAACCATCTCGCACGTTGCCTTGGCTTGTTTCCTTGCGACTCTGAAGAGAGATCGGCAACGAATTCCGTGTATCCGAATACGGGCACGATCCATACCGATTACAGCCGGACCTCTGAAAACGCTTTGAACAGGAACGTCGCTTTCCAAGCCATCATGTATGATCGGGCGCCTCGCTGGTTTCACCCCTGAGCGTTTTCGACAAGGGCCTTGTCGGGAGTACGTGTCTAGTCTCATCTTCGGAAGGCGACTTCAGTGGCACGCAAGCCAACGATGTCGAGCAGTAAGTTGCTGGTCTCAAGTGCTTCCCGGAGGACGCGCGTGACCGTGGGCATGCCCTCCTATTCGCGAGTTCTTGCCGTGCATCCCACGCACTTCGTTTGGGGCCAAGTCCGAGCAAGCTTCTCAAGGAAGCGGTCGACGGATGGAGACACATCGCTCTCTCATCTGCTCCGGTCTCATCTCTTTCGCCGCATCCTTTGAGCCCGACGGAAATGGGCAAACGAAAGGCGTCTTCGGCGAGAACTTCGCACGTGGGAGTGAAGTGACTGCAAGAAGCCCTTGGCGTAGTTCTCAAAGTCCGGAGTGCAGTCGCGCATCATGTAGGGACCACCTTCTTCGCCAAGGATGACCTCTCCAGCGCCGAGCTGAGCTGGAGCTGGCGCTGCGTCAGTTTTAGTCCCGCCCGTGACCTTTTCCCGGCCCGCGCACGGCCTCGCAGACCCGCGCGGGTCGGGACGAGACTTCGCCGCGCAGCAAGCAGACTCCTCGCAGTCGAGCAGCGACCACTGCCTCGCGAGAGGCGTGGTCTCCGGGCCTCGTGCTCAAATCAAAGTTGCGGGCGACTTCAGATGCTCCGAGGCGGTCCGCCGTGTCGGCGATGACGCACATGACGCTCTCGCCGTCGTCATTCTTGCAGTGCGCGTGGTCATCATTCTTGCGCGTGGTTCGCATTCCACCTTCGCAGCGCTCTCGTCGGCCGGTCGCGTCGCGTCGCGTCGACGGAGGGCGCGACGCCCCGGCCAGGCCAGGCAGGCAGACCGCGGTCCCTCGAGGCAGCGGCGACTAGCCCCGCGCGGCGCGGCATGGCGGGGATCCTGGCCGCCGTCGCGGGCGGCGGGCGCGTGACGCTGACGTTCGCGCAGAGCCTGGACGGGAGCATCTCGCGGCGGCGCGGGGAGCCCGTGGCCCTGAGCAGCCCGGAGAGCTTCGCGTTCACGCACGCCCTGCGCGCGCGGCACGCGGCCATCGTCGTGGGCATCGGCACCATGCTGGCCGACGACCCCTCGCTCACGACGCGCCACGCGGACGGCGAGGACCCGCGGCCCGTCGTGCTCGACGCCCACCTCGAGACGCCGCTCTCCTGCAAGCTCTTCACGGACGCGCGCTGCCGCCACAGGCCGCTCATCGTCGCTCTCGCGCCCGAGGACGCCGCGCGGGACCCCGGCGCCGCCGCCGAGCACGCGCGGCGGGCCCAGGCGCTGCGCGCGGCGGGCGCGGAGATCGAGCTCTGCGCCGCCGAGGAGAACCCGAGCAGCGCCGGCCGCCCCCGCCTGGCGATGCAGCACGTCCTGCAGGCGCTGCGGACCCGCTTCGACAGCGTCATGATCGAGGGCGGTGCCGGCGTCATCACGGGCATCCTGGCCAGCGAGGCCTGCGTGGCCCAGGTCAACCGCGTCGTGCTCACCATCGCCCCGGCCTTCTTCGGGGGCTATAACTACATGCAGCGCCTCGCCCCGGAGTCCACGGCGCGGGCGTGGACCATGGAACATCTGGAGACGGCGGGCGGCGACATTCTCGTCAGCTTGGTGCCAAAAGCAGGCGCGCAAGCACCAAAGGTAGCATGACATCATTACAACCTAGCTCGTGTTAGCACGCCTGGGCTGCTCGACAGCGGCTTGCTATCCTAAATCTAAATTATTAGCATGGAAGGCTCCGTTGGCGATCGCTGGTGAATCTCAGGGCCTAGCGAGCGTCTGCGCCGCGCTGTTGGCGCCTCGCGGCGTCTCGGCAAGCACGACCATGACATCAGGCGTCAGGGCACAGAGAACGAGCCGCGGGGGCGCCCGCGCGGCCGCAAAATACCGCACAAGCTGGTCGTTGGCCCGCGCGCGAAGCGACAAGGGGTCCACCAGCAACGAGGCCGAGCTGCCCACGTCCGCGGAGAGCTCATCGACCAAGAGCTTGCGGGCTGCCGAGGTGCTGAAAGACGTCGCGTCAATCGTGGCCCGCCAGCGCTCGGGAATGCCTGTGATTGCGAACGAGGGAAGCGCTCCGATCTCCGCCGCAGCTTGGCGCTGCATGGCAAATACCCTCTCGTCCTCCTGAGAAGCCCGAGGCAGGGCTTCCAGATCCGCCACGCAGTCAGCAAGTTCGAGGTGTTCGAGCGCCTTAAAAATGGCGGTCTGTATCCGTGGAGGCACATCGGTGCGCGCAAAGGTCAATTGCTGCGAGGGAGCGTTCTGGACGCCGAGGATGAAGCAGACAACCACGTCGACGTCTGCAGCCGCGGACGCGGTCGTCACCGAGGTTGCCTCTCCAGAGGAGCTGCCCACGGATATCGCCGTGAGAGCGCCCGGCATGATGTCCTCCACGAGGCGCGCCACGTGCAGATGCACCGCCTGGACCGCGCGCGTGTCCTGCGCGGCCTTTGCCAGGAGCTTGACGCTCGCGCGCTGCGCCGAGAGCTCGGTCTTGCGGTACGTGAGGTCGCTCTCCATGATGAGGTTGTCGTAGCGGAAGTCGCCGCCGCTGTGCGTGCTCGCACGGCCCCAGCTCGAGGCGCGCTGCGCGAGCTCGTCGACGAGGTCTTGCAACAGCGTGACAAAGGTCACGGCAGCCGATCCGAACTGGAGCTCCCCGGGCGCCTGGAAGGCGAGGCTGGAAAGATCGTCGCACGCGTTCACGAGGTGGCTCCACGCCGCAACCTCGTGGATCGAGGCGCTCGGGGCGCGGGCACGCCGAAGCTGCTCCTGGCGCACCGCCAGGTGCAGCTCGACAATTTTGGATACGGGCGCCCCGGAAGAGCCCGACGAGGGCTTGGCGGTCCGGCTCTTTCGGTCCTCCTTGGCATGGTGGATCAGCGACTCGGGCCAGAGCCGCGTCGCTGCCTTGTGCGTGCGGAAGACCTTTTCGCTCAGCTTGCGGCCCTCCACAAGGTGGTCCATTTCAGCCATGCTCTGGCACACGCGCAGGAGCAGCTTGGCCGCGAGCAATTCGTCGGCGATCCCAGCAAAGCTGCTCAGGTACGAACGCGCCGAGAGAATCTGCGGGTCGTCCGCGTCCGCGTCGGCGAGCGTCACCGAAAGTCTGGCAAATTCGTGGACCACCTTGGACGGTGGGAGATTAACTAGGCGCTCGACGGCGGGCCCCAGCTTGCGCGCCAGCGCCGGGCTCTGCATCACAATAGTGCGCAGCTCGTGCGCCATGCGCGGCACCACCGCGCGCTCGAGGCCGGCTTCGTGCGCGCCTAAAAGCGTTCTGTGCAGGCCAAAAAGCCGGTCGTAGACGGGCCGGGGAATGCTCGACCGGCCGTCCGCCTCCTCGGCCTCCTCGGCGAGCTTGCGCCCGCCCTCGCGCAAGAAGGAGAGATCGCTCTCCGTGATGCGCTGCGACCCGGATGCCTCGAGCGCCCCGAGCTTGGTCTCGAGGCCGCGCAGGGTCTGCTGCACGCCATATGCGTACGTGAGCTGTTCCTCCTCGAGCAGGCGCTTGACGCCGACGAGCGCCTGGTGCAAGAGCCCTGCGAGCGAGCCATCGGAATTCCCGTTCGCGGTCGCGACGCCTTGCTGAGAGGCCTCGTCCTTGCTGTGGGCGCGCTCCGCGGACATGGACGCGCTCAGGGCCTTGAGCTGGCTGGCGAGGCTCTTGCGCTCCTCCTCGCCTTTGGCCTCGGGCGCGGCCGCGAGCCGCTGCTCATTTGGCTGCTGCGCGCGAGATCCTCGCTCGCCGCCGCGGCGCGCGCCGGGGCCTCTGCCCTCGCCGCTGCCGCGGGCCCCCTTCCCGGCGGGCTCGGCGTGGCCCTCGTCGTCCTCGTCGTCGCGGCCTGTGAGCAGCGCGAGGCCGGCCTTGGACAGTTTGGGCAAGCCCTCCTGCGCCGAGGGCGAGGCCGCCGCCAGCGCGACGAGCGCCGCGACCACGAGGAGCACGCCGATGCCCAGCGAGACCGCGGGGTCGCCCGCGCCCTGCCGCCCGTGCTGCTGCTGCTGCTGCGGCTGCAGGCCCGCCGGCCGTAGCAGCCCGCGCCACAGCGCGCCCGCGCCCCGCGCCAGCCAGCCCAGCACGCCCGGCGGCGGGTCGCGCCGGTACACCTGCCCCGCGAACACGAAGAGCTCGCCCTCGGCCAT
>KQ758900.1:1915610-1927779 GCA_001462505.1 Aurantiochytrium sp. T66 | reverse complement strand
CAAAGACGGCGGTGGCGGCGACGACGAGGACGAGGACGAGGACGACGAAGAGCCCGACCTCGAGAACGACCTCGAAAACGGAGCGACCTCTCGAGAACGACCTCGAGATCGACCTCGAGAACGACCTCGAGATCGACGACGGACGCGGAGCCTGCGCAGGACCTCGAGGACGACGCAAATGACCTTGACGACCTCGGCGAGATCCCGGCGACGATCAGGTTAGCGATGACGAGCGAACCATCAAGCACGAGATGTTGATGACGATGATGACGATGACGATGACGATGACGACGATGATGATGATGACCCGGCCGGGTCGTTCGCGTGCGGCGATTCTGGTCTGCGGTATGATGCGTCGGGATGGCCACGCAGCGCGTGCGAGCGAGGGTGATGGAGCAGACCTTCAGATCTCGCTTGATGGCGATGAGGATGGCGACCTCCGAGTCGTCGATGGCGTGGGCGCGAAGGTTGTGTAGAAAGTTGGAGAAGAACCATGGAAGACTGGAAGAAGCTCTGGCCGACTTGCAATTGCAAGTCGATCTGGAATTGCGGTGAATGTCCGAAGCAAGGCTGCACAGCCACGCGCATGCACGCACGCACGCGATACCAACGTAGGCCACAGTGGCAAAGACGTTGTGTGCTAGAACTCCTCGGGCGAATGATTCCGCCCGAGTAGAAGACGCCCGACCTACGCAAGACGCGACTTCGTGCAAAGCCATCATGACCATCTTGCACGATACGATCCCAAGACAGTCGGATCAGCGGACCTGTCTCGACCAAGACGAGCACTGCGTCGTGCTCAAATGCGCGCGACACGAGGCTGCCCGCGAAACAATGGAAACAAATTGATTTGAGACAAACGGTGTGGGGAGGCCGCCGCCGGTCAGGACCTACCCTCCGGCAGCAGACCATAAAGCCCGCGAAAAGATCGATGCAGGGCAGGACGACCCGCGCGCGCCATTGTACAGCAAAAGACGGGAAGATCATCCAACGTAGGAGTTGACGATGGCAAGGAAGTTGCCGTTGCCGTCTTGCCGGGCAATGGAGGAATTGGGGCTGATCATGTGGTCCTTGCCCAGGAGCGACTGGAGCTTTGTGTGCTGGCGGACGGCCGTGTTGATCTGGAGCGCAGCGTCCTTGATTTTGTCCAGAGCATCCTCGACGAGCGGGAGCGAAGGGTGGTTTGGATCGATCTTGGGGACCTCCTTGAGGAGGGTCTCGAGCAGGAGCTTGTAGCGCGGCACGCGCTGCACCGGCATGATGAGCACGCTCTCGAGCGTGTGGCCGCGGAGGCGGTCCGAGGTCTGCGACATCTCGAACCAGATGCGCACGAAGGTACGCTTGTTCTTTTTCTTGCGGTCGACCTGAAAGAATTTGGCCCCGCGCGACTTGCTGTCCTCGTTCTCGATGGCAGCAGCGGCCTCTTTGATGCTGTTCATGCAGGTCATGTGCGAGCTGATGTACGGCGCGTAGACCCGAAGATCCTGGGCATGTTCGCCGAAGATTTTGGCAACGAGCCCGGGCCGCCCGATCGGGTCAAAGGGCGGAAGCGGGACGAGGCCGACAATGTCGAGCTGGGCGAGAAGATTCGTGCTCGCCTCGAGGACATTCTCGATGCGGGAGCCAAAGCACTCGCGAATGGTGTCGCTGGAGAGCCCGAGGTCCTCCTGCGCGTCGGGGCCCTGGCGGCCCTCGGCCAGGTCGGTGATGACCGAGACGTACTTGTCGACGAGGTCGCGCATGGTGTCTTGGTAGGTGACCTCGGTGGCAATGATTTCGTCGATGACCTGGTCGACCTTGGTCGGGCGATACCTGTTGCGGCGCGAGAGCGGGCGGCGATTTGCGCGGGGCAAGAGGGAGAGGCGGCGTGGCTTGGGGGCGGCCTTGGTCACGTTGAACCACTCGGTGCCCGGCGTGTTGGCGTCGAAGAGGGCCTGAAGCTCCTCGGCCCACTCCTCGGGTACGGAGCCGTACTTGTTGTTGAGGCCACGCGCGATGTCGACAAAGTCGAAGTTGCGGAAGAGGTCGGAGGCAATGCTCTGCGCCGGCGGGTCACGCCACTCCAAGAAAGCGCGCAGCTCCTCGCGCTTCTTGCGGATATCGGGCGGGGAGAGCGTGGTTTGCTGCGTGCGGGGCGCCCGCATCAGGGTCGCGTGCATTGGCTTGGACTTGCCAAAGACCTCGTCCGCGTATTCGACAAGAGCGCGGAGTGCGCAGCGGCCCTGCGCGCGCTCCTCGTCCGTGGGGACGCCTCGAAACAGCAGCGAGGACGCCAGCGCGTACGCGGTCATCTCCGCGTCCAAGCAGGTGTCGCGCATGGTTTTGCAGAGCTCGTACAGTGCATCGCGGGCGTTTTCGTCGACGGATTTGAGCACCGGGCCGGCGCCCTTCGCGGCCTCCTCGGCGGTGATGCCATCGATGCCCACTCGCGAGAGCAGCTCAGACACGTGATCCGCGTCCAGAAGGCGCGGGTCCGCGTGGGTGAAAATGATGTGGATGCCGCGGGCCCAGGCCGCGGCGGTGTTGGCCGCGAGCATGGTGCTCAAGTCGTCGGACCCGAGGCCGTCTTCGCTGTTGTGGACCTCGAGGATCTCCTTGAGGATGGCGTGCACATCGTCGTCGTCAACGTCTAGCGCCTCGCCGCAGAAGAGGTCGCCGGCCTCGGAGTCCTCCCTGCGCAGCCACTGCAGCATGAACGGCACATACTGCACCAGCTCGCCCAGCTCGACGGCCTTGAGCCGCACGAAGCTCATCGTCGCGCGTCTGGCGTGCGAGCGTGCGTGCGTGTTGGCCCCGCCTCTCGGTCCGGCGCGTGGCCTCGTGGCGCACGCCGCCCTTTGCGTACCCGACCGACCGACCGACCGCTCGACCGACGGACGTCCTGCGCTCGCCTGTTGACTTTCTGTCCGCGCGAGTGGCGGCGGCGGCGGCGGCAAGCGGCGGCAGCTCAGTACAGCACGCGCCGCGAGCCTTATTTGGCACGCCGTGCGTAGTTTCGTGCGTGCTGCCGTACGTACGGCGTACGTGCGTACGTACGTACGTACGGCGTGGTGCACGTACGAAGTACGTACTACCGTTTCCGCACCTCGCGCCGATCCAGGCTGGTCGGAGTCTGCGTCTTCGCGGCCCCTGCGAGCGGCCCAGCGAGCGAGCGCGCGTGGGTGCGGGCGCGCGTGCGAAGCGTCGCTTGCGAGCGAGCTCCGCTCCTCGGGCTCCTCCTCCGACCAACTCTTAGTTGTGCAGCGCGTGCAGGGGTCCGACGAAGATAGCGATTCCGCACACCTTTTATGCTTTTTTGATCCCGTTATGCCCCCCGCGCACACCTGGCGGCGGCCATATATCCATGAGATAGAGCGCCATATAAGGGGCAGGGGACAAGTCCGCGCGACGAGCGTCAAGAGGAGGTGAAGGACAAAATTATACGATACACCCCAAAAGAAAGGGGGCAGTCGACGGAGGGGGGTAGAGACAAGCAAGAACGAGGGTCACGATGCCGGCCAGGACAATGGGCGGCGCGGCGCTTTTCTGGAGCAGGCCCGCGCGGGTCTTGGTCAAGACCTTGACGACTCGGAGCAGGGCATTGCGGTCAAGATCAAGCCAGGGGCGGGGCGGCAACGTGCCAGGCTTCCTTTCCGAAGTCGGCCCTCCGGGTCCAGCCTGGGGAAGTATGCACAACAGCAGCAACTTTGGGGCCTGATGAAGAGACGTTGGGCCGCGTCGCGGCGCTAGAGGACAGTCGCAGCGTGCGTGCGTGCAGTGGAGAGCCCAACGCGCGATGTGAAGCGCCGCGCCACGACGGGACCCTGCCCGACGACGAGCGCCCCGGCAGGTCATGCCGAGTCATGACGTCCCGCAACGTTGGCAAAACCTCTCGGGCAAGCCCGTTCGCGCCGCACGCACGGGCGGCACGTTGAACGCCTGCGTGGCTCCTTCTGCGGCCGTCGCCGCGCCTGGCTGCCTGCCCTGGCTGCCTGTCTGGCGTGCGGGGCGCTTGCGGCGCCGCGGCCCGAGACCATGGACTTCATGGCCCTGCTGCGCGAGGAGCGGCGCAAGGCCGGCCTCTGCGCGGGGCCTGCTGGCGGCGCCGCGGGCAGCGCGTCGCCGGCTGCAGCCGCGCCCCGGGGGGCCTCGTCGCTTTCAGACGCCTCGGTCGGGGCGGCTGCGGATGCCGCCGTGGACGCGACGGTGCGCGACGAGGGCGATATCTTTCCACCGTTCGCCCACGAGACGCTTCTCGGTGCAAGGGAACGGACCCTCGTCCGCGATGGGCTCGAGGCGTTCCGGGTCAACGTGCCGACAGGGCTTCGCGACGTCTGGTACATCCCCGACTTTTGCTCCCAGCAGGAGCACGACGATATGCTTGCCCAGACGTACGCGAGAGCGGCGCAATGGCAGGACATTCGCTGTCGCCGACTGCAGTGCTACCGTGCGCCCACGCTGCCGCCCTGGCTCGAGGTGCTTGCGTCGAGCTTGGTCAGCGCTGGCGTCTTTACGGAGGATGTGAAGCCAAACCACGCGCTTCTGAACGAGTACAAGCCAGGTCAGGGGATCTTGGGCCACACGGATGGACCCGTGTACCACGGCCTCGTGGCGTGTCTTTCTCTGGGCTCGAGCGCGAGCTTCGTATTCACCGAGCGCCTCTCCACGCACGAGATTGGCACGCGCGAGCCGCGGACGCTGGCCACGCTCCTGCTGAGGCCGCGCAGCCTCGTTGTCTTTGCCGCCGACGCCTACGTGGACGCCTTGCACAGCGTTCCCGCCCTGGACGAGGAGGTTGTTGGACCCGAGGTCGCGAATCTTGAGGCGGCTCGTGCGCGCGCTGGCGAATCGTTCCAGCGGGTAACGCGAGTTTCCATCACCATGCGCACCGAGCTTGAACGCCCAGGCGCATGAAGCTCGCGTCACAAAAACTCGACAGAGGATAGCTCCAGCCTATGAAGGGCGGGGACCAAAAGCAGCTTCTCTTCTTGTCCACACGCGTGAAGAAGGTCTGGACGCAAAGAGAATGGATGCATATAAGTTGTATGTACGCTTACGTTTGCGGTAAGGCCCGCCCTAAGGCGAAGAAGTGAAAGGATGGTCGATCTAGAGCACGGGGTACGAGGCGCTGAGGAGAAGACCGCACTCTCCGCCGCGCACGTGCTTGCCGCGCTGGATGAGAATGTAGCCGTTCATGCCCCAAGTGCCGCCCCAAGAGTTCTTGACCTTCCAGTACTTCTTGCCGTCCGAGAAGGTGCCGTATCCGACGGCGAGGACGCCGTGGTCGAGGCGGGCTCCGCAGTTACCCACGAGCACGCCCTTGCGGTAGAACTGAAAGGCGAGCTGGTCGGCCTCGATGGCAATGGCAACGGGCTGCTGAGCGACGGCCTCCTCGAGGCTCATCTCGCTGTGCTTAACGTCGACGAAGCTGGACGGGGCGCTGTCCGGGACGGTCTCGCAGTCGGTCTTGCACGTGTGGGGGGCAAAGCCAGAGCCGGACTTGTACGGGTAGTCCTCCTCGCTGCAGAGGCCGCCGTTGTCCATGATCCACTGGAAGGCGTTGTCCATGAGGCCGCCGTTGCAGCCCTGGTCGACGTGGTCGCAGTTGACGAGCTCCTGCTCGGAGAAGGACACGAGCTTGCCGGTCTTGAGGTAGTGGGCACCCTCGAGCGCGCCGGTGGTGGAGAAGCTCCAGCAGCTACCGCACGAGCCCTGGTTCTTGACCGGGGTGACGGCGCCCTTCTTGGACCAGTCGACCTCGTCGGGGATGTCGGTGAGGGCGCCGGTGGAGACGTCGAGCTGGTAAAACTCGCGGTCGACCGAGGCGTTCGGGATCTCGCCGCCCTGGTAGCCATAGTGGGTGGCGGCGAACTCCTCGTGGGAGAGGTGGGCGAACTCGTTGAGACCGAGCTTGAACGAGTGGCCGCCCTTGTTGTGGAGGGCGATCTGCTCGAGGTTGTCGGCAAAGGCACGCATGTGCTTGATGGTCTCCTCGGAAGAAAACTTGTGGCCGAACTCGCGGGCCCACTTGTCAAAGAGGAACTCGAGCTCGTTGCGCGAGAGGCTGAGCTCCTGATCGCCCTGGGCCGAGGCGCGGAGGACCTTGCCGGCGCCGGAGCCGCCGTTGGGCTTTTGCACCTGGAGGCCCTCGACCTCGATGCACGAGAGCTGGGCGCCGTTGTGGTCGTTGACGAGCACCTTGATGGTGGTCTCGAAGCCGGCGGGCATGGAGGCGGGGAGGTTGACCCAGAGAAGGCTCTTGGCGAGGGCGTGGGCGGGCATGTGGCACTCGGCGACCTCACAGAGCTCGAACCACTCGTGCGCGACCTTGACGCCCTCAACGTCGACCTCAACGCGGACGTGGCCCTTGCCGACAGCGCGGTTGGGCTTTTGCACGAGCTCCACGGCGATCTTCTCGCCGGCGAGGGCGAACTCGGGCAGGATGACATCCTCGATGCCGAAGTCGTTGAGGGCGTCCGAGCACATCTCGAACGAGACCTTGGCCTGGGCCGAGGCCACGAGGCCGGCCGCCACGGTGAGCGCGGCAAGCGTGCGCATTGTGCTAAAGTTTTCTCGGCGGCTTTGTCTGGAACGGTCAAGACTCTCGTCAGTTAGTCAGTCGGTCGGTCTTTCTCATCGCGCTCCGCGGCGCTCCGCGGCGCTGCAGGCAGCTCGGCGCCGGGCAGGGCGGGCGAACAGGCCTTCGTCTTCGGTCGTGCTTCGTCGGGTTCATCGTCGTCGTCGTCGTCGTCCGTTTGCCGCCGACGGAACTCTCCATCGATCCATCCAGGCCCGTTCGCGGCAGCGGCGGATGCCGGAGGCGTCGCGGGAGGCGTCGCGAGGGCGGGCGGCCGGGCGGAGCACGGCGCGCGCGGGCGCGGGCGCGGGCGGGGCGACTTACGCTTCGTCGGTTGGTCGATCGATCTTTCGTCAGACGACGATTGGGATTTGGATTCAAATTTGGATTTTTTTTCTTTTTCTTTTTCTTTTTCTTTTTCTTTTTCTGATCGAAAGAATTAGAATTCAGGTTCGGATGGATCTTGCCAGTCTTGCCAGGCCCCGCGCAGGCTCCTCGACGCCGCGCCGCGCGTTCTGCGCCCCTTCGGTGCGGCAAGCGAGCTGCAGCTTGCCGGCCGCGGAGTCCGAAGGAAGGAAGGAAGGAAGGAAGGACGGACTTCTTGCCCGAGATGGAGAAAGAAAGGCCGAAAGGCCGATTGAGGCCGATTGGCAACTCTCTCTCGCCTCGCCTCCGACTGCGCTGTGGGGAGTGGCGCGCAGAGGGAGAGCTCAGCCTCGCGTCCCAGCCATTCGACCGATTTACAAGGGGCCGTTGCGGAGAAATTTCTGGCTTCCCACCCGTTCCCACTGCCGCCTCGCGGAGGAACGGAGAGTTGGCAAGATGGCGCGCGCTGCAGAGGACTGCGGGAGATCTGCAGGCTTGGTCGCATCAACAAAGGGGAAATCCCGCGGCCCACAGTCCCCAAGCGTCCACTGCGCGCCCCGCCGGCGAGGCGAAGCACCGAAAACTGGATTCATATCATTGCTCGATCGATTGCATCCAACCGCGATGAGCCTCTCGATCGAGCAGATGATCACAGCGCTCTCTCAAGACCTAGCTTCGGGACCCGCGGGCCGCGACGGCTTCGCGGATTCGTGATGCTGCTGCGCTCGTTTGCACAAGATCAAATTGTCAAATTGTCCTACACGTGTAATACCAGGATCTGCAGGATCTTACCAGGATTTGGAGCTTTGACCTTCAGACATGAACGGATCGTAAGATAAGATCTTGGGCCTTGCGCGGCGCGGGGACTTGATCTTGATGAGTCTTGACGAGGCTGACTCCGTGGGCTGCTAGCGGAGGGGTCCTGCGCGGCCCGGCTCGTGAGCGTCACAGGACCACACCACAGATTCCGGATCGACCTGCTGGGACGAATTTCTCGACTGCTACCTGTCGAAGAGCTGGGCCGACGTCGATCGGGAGAGCCTGCCGGCCAAGCAGGACGGAGGCGCGCGTTGGGTCGTACGAGGAGGTCTCGAAGAATCTCGTGGAGCCTTGATCCAGCGCTGTGATCATCTCAGCAAGAGCAAGGATATTATCTTCATCAGAAAGTGGTCAAAATAACTCGTTCATCGAAGCTTCTTCAGTTTTCTGGCTGGCCTGTGAGCTTGAGGTGGTGGTCGCGGAAGCGGTGCATGGCATCCTCGAGCTCCTCCTCGCCGGGGAGGATGGTGAGCCGGAGGTGGAAGGTGCCCTCGACCTGGTTGAACCCGCTGCCAGGGACGGCGCAGATGCCGGTGTTGTGCAGGAGGGACAGCGCGTAGGCGGTGTCGGGCGCCTTGCCGTTGGCGCGAGCGTTTTCTACAAATTCGGCAGGAAGGTCAATCTTGGGGAAGGCGTACATGGCGCCCTCCACGGGCTGGCACGAGACGCCCGGAACCTCATTGAGCATGCGCTCGACCATTTGCGCCTTGGTCTTGAGGCTGTCGAGGATGGCGTCGCGCTCGCGGTGGAAGTTGTCGAGCGACGGGCCGGGCGCGGGCGGGCGGACCATGAGGTCGGTCATGACCTGGCCGTCGGTGTTGGAGCAGAGGCCCGAGCTCGCGAGCTTGACGATCTGAGCATGGACGTCCTCGTCGAAGTTGCAGAGCTCCATGTAGCCGCCGCGGCGGCCGCACTCGCCAATGAAGCCCTTGCTGGTGGAGTGGAAAGAGGCGAGCTCGATGGGGAGACCGAGGTCCTCGACGACGGACTTTGCCGAAACGAAGGGGCGGTCCTTGTAGGTGTTCTCCTGGTAGACCTCGTCGGCGAGGAGGACGAGCTTGTTCTTGTAGCAAAACCGCACGACGTTGGCGAGGTCGTCGTAGGAGAGGACGCTGCCAGTCGGGTTGCCAGGGTTGATGAGAACCATGGCGCGCGGCTTGTGGCCCTTGGCGAGGGAGTCGTTGTACGTGCGGTTGAGCTCGGACTCGGTGAGGGTCCACTTCTGGTCCTCCTCGAGGTAGTAGCCCTCGGCCTGGCCGTTGAAGAGCGCAATTAGTGCAGAGTAGATGGGGTACTGGGGCACAGGCGTGAGGATGGCGTGTGATGGGTGGGCGATGAGCGCCGTGAGGAGCATCTGGATGCCCGAGGACGCGCCGTTGGTGAGAAAGATGTTGTCGATGTTGCTCGGGTAGCCGTCGCGCTCGGCGATGAAGTCGGCGACGCTCTGGCGGATGAGCTCCACGCCCTGGCTGTCGGAATACGCGCCCGAGCCGCCGGGCATGGCGGCCACGAGCTCTTCGGCGCGCGCGATTTCCTCGCCGGTGAAAAGTTTGGAAAGCGCCTCGCGGTGCTCAGGCGCGAGGAGGCGCGGGTTGTCCACGAGGCAGAGAACCTGGCGGTAGAAGGTGATGGGCGGGCTCCCGACGGCCTGCGGGTTGCCGATGTTGCACAGGAGGACCTTTTCGAAGGGGTAGTCCTTGGAGCCCTGCTTGAGCTCCTTTTGAATTTTGGCGGCGGCGATGGGAACCTCTCCGCGCACCGCGTACTCCATGTTGCGGAGGTGCTGGTTCATGTTGTCGAGTCGCAGCGACGGGTTCGCCGGCACGTAGCTCGCGGCGGCGGCGGCGAAGGAGCTCGCGGGCGCCACGCTTCCCGGCCGGCGGGACTTGCTGAGCGTCTGGTCCACAGCCCCATGCTTGTTCACAACCAGGTTCGTCCGCGTCGCGAAGGACCGCGTCGTCTGGCGGCCGAGCGCGGACCGCCGCCGCGCCACGCGCAGCGTCCACACGCCGGTCATCCTCCCGTCGCGGGCCCGCGCGCGCTCTGGCCGCGGACTCCGGGTCCAACGCTGGCGGGTCCTCGCGGCCCGCTTTCTTGTTCCCCCGCGGCCGCTTCCGCGCGATCTGCGCTTCGCACCGGACCCGGGGTCGGCGGAGCCGGGCCTCGCCGGGCGGGCGTCCGTCCTTCGCTCGGGACTCGCTCGCGGCGACGGGGCGTGCGTGCGTGCGTGCGTGCGTGCGGGCGCGCGCGAGCGTGCTGGGCGGACGGCGAGCGGGCGGCGAGGCGCAGGAGGTCTGCAGGCTCGGGTTGAGGTCTGGGGTCTGTCTGGTTGCGGGTCTGGTCCGGAAGGGACTGGAATGTTTTGAAAACACTCTGTTTTAGTTTGAATTGAGTGAATTGAATTGAAGTAATAAATAAGAGGTTTTCAACGAAGACATTGTTGCCGGAGCGTTCTCGCAGGCACGCCCCCGCTCGCTCCGGTCCCCGGCGCCTGATCCGATCAAGCGATCAAGCTCTGAGACAAACAGCCGCGCCAGCCAGCCAGCCGGCCACGGCAAGTCAGTACGTACCCACGGGTACCACGTACCGGTAGCGACCCGGTAGGCTCGGCGGGCGGGCCTGAGAATGGTCGAGGTACGTAGGAAAACAAAGGCAGCCACGAGGCATGAGAGTTAGCCTCGGGTACGGGTACTTTGAAGCCGAGAGCGCAGCGCTGATAAGCCGCGTGGATGCCGCGCTTGGCCGCGAAGCTTGCTTGCTATGCTTGCTTTCGCTTGGTGGCCCGCGATGCTATGATGACGAGCTTGCTTGCTTGCTTGCTTGCCTCGAGCGCCGAATTTATCTACGTGCCGGCAGCGTGCAGCTGCAGCATGGGATCATTTGCGCGGGCGGTTGGCGGTCACGGTCCCCAGATAAGGAACAAGATGCTCGAATGCCATGAATGCTCGCTGGCTCCGTCCGAGTCGGCAGGGCAGAGGCACTTTGATTGGCAGGGCAGAGGCACTTTTCATTGACAGTGAACCAACCACGAAGATGAACCTGGGACGTACGAGACGTCCACGACTCCACGAGACCGACCGACCGACCGACCGACCAGTGATCCTTTGTTTGTGGCGAGGGAAATAAATCACGGCGCGTACGTACGTACGTATACGTATACGTACGTACCTCGTGCGTCTTGGCGAGCAAAAATGCGAGCAGCCGCGAACGGTGCTCGCTCGGTCGAAAATCTCTAAATTCTGGCCATGGGTCGCGCTCGTCTTTGACGCCATGAGGACCAGGTATGGGAAGTCACTGTACTACGTACGTACGTGTACGTAGTACTACCCGTAGGTAGGCCTACGTTGGAAGAACAAATTCTGCCGTGAACCGCACCTTGCCTTCCACCAGCCAAGAGCTTGCTTACCGCCTTGGGTTAGAATCTCTGCTCCGAATAACGACACGGCCGTTGATTGATTGATTGATTGATTGACGGCACGGGCTGTCGCCATCACCTGCACCAGCCAGCGGTCCAGCGATCTGTCGCCTTGGGTCTGTGGGCACCAGACAAGAATTGTTGCAAGAGACGCAAGATGCCCCCTTGGTCGTCCTGAACCGGTCCCATCGCGTCAAGGTCCACTCTGTCCTCTTGCAGACCGAGATTCATCGATATTTATGTGAGAGGACTGGTCCCCCGAGGGGCATTCTGGCATTCAGGACTCGTGGGATGCGCCTTATTGGCGACCAAAACACAGGTGCGATATGCAGGGTCGGTCCGCATTAATAAGGCCACTCACCACAACGTACCAGTCCGCTAATGTAAGCAGCCCCTGTCAAATTCAAAACAGGACCCGGAGATCTTTACGCTTCAGTTTCAAAGTTCAAGCAAGCAAAACTTTTTCCCTCCCCCTTGTCACGGGACTTCACACCTCGCTCGCGGTCCCTCTGCCACCACACATGCGTCCTCTCCAGCGGCCCATTCCTCCACTCGCCTCCCTCCTCTCACGCCGCGCGTTGACCCCCCCTCTCTACAGTCCCGCACTTCTTTTCTCTCTCGCATCCCTCGTCTCCCACAGTTTCAGTGCCGCCCTCCACTACCCCGTTTCATCGTAAGTGGACTTTCCCCGCAGCGGCGCCCGGGCTCTGCGGGCAGAGTCAGACGGGGCCGGGGCCGCCGGGCTCTCCAGGTTCCCCACAGCTCGGTTTCTTTCCTTTTCCTTATCACTTTTCATCACGAGCGCTGTGCTTGTTTGTGTGAGGCCGGTCGGCGCGGCAGGCTGCTCTGAAGCCGCCTGTCAGCTGGCTGACGCGGCTCCCAGAGGCCTGCCAGAGGCGGCCTGAAAGAGGCGACGCCGGCCGGCCGGACCGGAGAAGCAGAGCGAAGTCCTGAACAAAACCTGCAGCTGGCTGGCTTGCTTGAAGCAAGCTGCTTGCGGCATAAATCGACTT
>KQ758900.1:1869969-1893737 GCA_001462505.1 Aurantiochytrium sp. T66 | reverse complement strand
CGCCCGGCGCTGCGCGCAAGCGAGCGGGGGATCCGTCGATCGATCGATTGCGCGGATCATCTTCATCGGCGCGCGCGGCCCGGCGCGAGGGAGGGAGGAGGCGGGATGAAGCGCGTGAGCGCGCTGCGGCGCAGCGTGCGGCGCGCGGTCTCGCGCGGGGAGCCCGGCGACGACCTGAGCGAGGACGCGCTCGCGAGCTTCCGCGGCGTGAGCCTCCTGGCGCTGCAGGAGCTGTGCGCGAGGGTCGGCGCCGGCCGCGAGGCCGCCGGCGTCGAGCTCGCAGAGTGCCTGCGCGCGTCCAGGCGGCGCGGGCTCAAGCGCGGGCAGTCCGTCGAGGTCGTCGGCCGGGAGGGAAACTTCCTCGTGTGCAGGTCGCCGTTCTGGGGAGAGCCCACCTCGCGCAAGGCCCGCGCCGGCGAGGAGGCGCCGCGGGACCTCGAGGTGGGCGCGGAGCACGACGACATCCAGCTCGAGCTGGGCCGCGAGGTCCGCGTCAAGGCCCGGTCCGAGTGGACCCTCGAGGACGTCTGCCAGTTCGTCGTCATCCCCGCTATGCGGCCCCGGCGCGGCGGCGTCTACTCGAAGGACGCGCTCGAGGGCGGCGCCGCGCGGCTCGGCCAGCCCTTCGAGGGCGCCTACGTGTCCGCACCGCGGAGCACCAAGCTCAAGGTGCTCGTCGACGCGCTCCTCGCGCGCTACGCGGGGTGCGACCCCGCCTCGTGCTTCGTCTGGGTCGACATCCTCTGCGCCAACCAGGTGCGCGCCAAGGCGGGCCGCGACGACCCGGCGCGCGCGGGCCAGCCGGGCGCGGCGGAGGAGGCCTCGAGTGAAGACGCCCGGCGAGAAGACGAGGAGACGGAGGTCACGCGCGAGCTCCTGCGACGCGTGCGCGCTGCGCTCGGCCGCTTCGACGAGCGCCTCCTCTTCTTCAAGTCCTGGATGGACCCGGTGCCCCTGACGAGGTCCTGGTGCATCTTCGAGGTCCTCGCCGGCATGGAGCTCGAGTCCCCCTTTCACATCCTCAGCTCGGCCGACGAGGAGACGCGCTTCTCCGCCGCGCTGCAGCACAACCCGCAGAGCGTGATTAGGCTCTGCGGCGTCAAGTTCGACGTCGCCGCCTCCAGGTGTCGCAACCGCCTCGACCGCCAGGTCCTCGAGGCCGTCATCGGCGAGACCTACGGCAGCGAGTCCAACGCCAACGACGCCTTCAACGCCTGCGTGCGCGCCTGGCTCGCCGAGAGCACGCTTGTCGCCGTCGAGGCCAAGCGCGCCAGCATCGAGCCGGGGGACGCCATCGCGTGGTTTGGTGCCCTCTTGCACCGCGCCGGCCAGCTCGTCGCGGCCGCGGGCGACTACACGCAGGCCCGCGCTTTCTACCAAGAGGCCCTCGATGTCTCGCGCCGCGAGCTCGGCAATCGCAACGCGCGCGTTGCGCGCCTGCTCTGCGACCTTGCCGTCTGCCAGCAGCGCCTCGGCTTTCCCGACGAGGCCATGGAGGCCGCCGCGGAGGCCCTGCCCATGCTTCAGGCCAAGTTCGGCGACAAACACCGCGAGACCGCCTCGCTCCTGCGCTCCATGGCCGAGATCGCCATGCAGCAGCAAGAGCGGCAGATGTGGAGCGCCAAAAACGACAAGGAGGCCGCCCGCCGCAGCTTCGAGAGTGCCTTCAAGAGCGCCGCGGGGTACTACGAGCAGGCCATTGATATTTACCGTGCCGGTCGCGACGAGTCCGACAAAACCCTGCTCGCCGGCGCCCTCAACAACGCCGCGCATGTCTGCGTGCAGGCGGGCAAATACGCCGAGGCCGTCTCCTACTGCGAGGAGGCCCTCTCCATCTACAAGGATCGCTTCGGCGCCTCGCACCCCAAGCTGGCGCCGACCTACTCGAACATTGGCGAGATCTACCGCATCCAGAACATGGCCGAGGAGGCGCAGGAGCAGTACGATTGCGCGCTCGAAATCTACTTTGAGGACGTCTACCAGCGCCACGCCAAGGCCAAGTCCACGCTCGACCAAGTGCTCGAGGCCCTGTGCTCCAAGTCGGCCTCCGCGAGCTCGCAAAAGGCGCTCGAGCGCCTCGGGGAGTCCTCCGGCTCGCTCGCCCGCGCGCTCCGCGACATGAACCCCCAGGTCCTGCCTGTGCTCGAGCAAAAGGCCGAGCTTCTCCTCTCTTCCAAGGCGCGCGACCTCGAGCGCGGCCTCGTGCACCTGTCGGTGGCGCTCGGCGTCGCGCAGCAGGTCCACGGCCGCCAGACCGAGCAGGTCGCCGAGATCCTCGAAAAGATGGCCACTGTGTTCTCTGACCTCAAAAACCTAAGCCAGTCCGTCGAGCTCTCCGCGCGCGCGCTCGAAATCCGCAAGACCGCCCTCGGTGCCGGCCACCCGGTCACCAAGCAGACCGAGTCCACGCTCCACGGCTACGAGCGCCGCAGGTCCCTGCTCGACAAGAACCCCCCCGCCTGCGTCTGAAAAGCGCATTCTTCGTCCATCTCTATCTCGGTCGGCGCATGATGTCTGTGTTTTCGTTCCTGCCGAGATTCTACGTACGTACGGATACGTATGTACTGCGCGTAGAGGATAGACGATACGATGAACATGATTCTAAGCTAAGCAAATTTCTCTCCGTCGAAAAGAACCCATCCGGCAGCTCTCGATCAGGTCCCAGGGGCTCACTTTGGTTGGCGCCGCAAGGCCCAGACTTGAGCGGCCCATTCCGGTGGTCCATGCTTGACAATCTTCTCTTCGTGCTGACGCTCGATCACCAACCTAAAGTCAAGTCTGGCTCGCTTTCGGAGTATGTACCCTCGTAGTATGTACGTAGTACGGCAGCACGTGCTTGTTGATCTCATCGAGTAGTAGTTCCCGATTTGCTCGAGGCTATCCTCTCGCTCCAGGTCACGAGTCGCTTCGAGGGCATTGGCGACTCGGCCAAGGCCAAGATTAGATTAGCGGCGCAGTCGCAACCTTCAGATGCCGCCTCGTTGCCCCACACTGTTGTCAAAATTTATATATGGCACGGAGCCTCGGTCGGTCAGCGCAGCAATGAGAGCGGCAATAGCTGCTCCTCGTCCCACTGGTCTAGTGGCATGATTCTCCCTTAGGGTGGGAGAGGTCCCGCGTTCGATTCGCGGGTGGGACCCATTTCTTTCTTTTCTTTTGCTCGCTTTGTCCCACTGGTCTAGTGGTATGATTCTCCCTTAGGGTGGGAGAGGTCCCGCGTTCGATTCGCGGGTGGGACCCATATTTTTTTCCCCCTCTTTTTTTTGCTGTTCCTGGCCGAGGCCTGGCCGAGCAAGACCGCAGACGGCGCGGCCGTACGGCACGTGCGGATTTCCAAGCGCATCGATTGAGCCTGGCATCGTGCTCCGTGGCGAGCTCTGCTGCAGAAGGCGTGATTCTTTTCTGCGCCGATGTGGACGCCGAGACCATTTTGACATCGCCGAGATTATGATGAAGCGGCACACGTTATCCCTGCAAGGCTTCGTTGCGCAGATTCTCTCGCTGCGTTCGTATGTAGCTAGGTCTTCGGACATGAGAGCGCTAGTTTTGGGCAAGCGAGGTCTTAATTGAGCCTTCCACGAGGCCTACATTCAATGATCACCCTCGATTGCTTTGCGACTCTCGCTGAGACTTAGCTGAGACTCGCAATGTTCATCTGAGCCGCGTACGTCTAACCTTTGCAAGTCCTTCAGCTGTCTTATAGCTAATCAAATTGATGGCATCGAGCACGAACTCTACGCGGCTCGAACTTGAATTTTGCGACTTGATAGAAGCGAGAGCCTTGGCGAGGATGATCTAAGCGAATTCAGAGCCCTGGCTAGGCCTAGGATGAATAAAGCGAAGCGCGCCTTGGCTCCTTGGCTAGGACGAACAAAGCAAGCGCTGGGATGGGCATCGGCTTGGTTGAAATGCTCGCGGAGTGAGATGCTTGCGATTGATCAGAATCTCCTGGAAATGCGCTCACTTTCGCACATTTTCGCAATGTCTTGTATCGGGGGATTTTCGAGATTGTAAAAAGAAGACTGCTTTGCAAGGGCCAAGAGGCATTGTAAGATTCGACCTGTGCTCCGTAGGAGTAGATCCAGTCTGATATCTTACTTGAGAGGTTTTGGCCTTGCGAGAGCAGATCGCCAAAGCTTTGAAAACTTCTACATGCCGGCACCTCTGTTCGGACCGCCCTGGCCCCAGCAGCACGATTTGCATATGTCGTTTGCATCATCGCTCGCGCGCCGCCAATGTTTCGGCCTCGAACCCTGCATACCTGCGTAATACACTTGCGCGGCACCTCTGTGCGGCCATCACCGAGTGTCCCACTGGTCTAGTGGCATGATTCTCCCTTAGGGCTCCCATCTACTCATCCAGTAGAAGGTCCAACTTGGGAGAGGTCCCGCGTTCGATTCGCGGGTGGGACCCAATATTTTTTTCCTTGTCTGCAGGACAAATTAGTCCCCTCTACCCCCTCCTGTTTACGCGCCGCTCTATTTTTACAACGTTAGAGGCCAACATAAGGGGGTATTTGGAGAGTAGAAGCTTAGCGCCAAGACCTTGCCCAATCTGCTGCTCTCGTCGTAAACCTGCCGCAAATCCGCCGCAAACCCGCCGCAAACCCGCCGCAAACCCGCCGCAAACCCGCCGCAGACGCTTGGCGGTGCTCGCAGACGCGCCGGCGCCTCCTCCGCGCAGTTTCCTCGACACTTACCCCGCGCATGGACGCATGGTCCCCTCGAGGCCTTGTCCATAAAGGGGCGGCTATAACCCACTTGGGGGTGGCTATAACCAACTTGCGGGGCGGCCTGCAAGTGAAGAATGGCGGCGGCTAAGCTAATTTAACCTGAGGCCGTCCAAACCCTTCGTCTCGCACCGCCGGCCGCGCGCAGGACCGCCGCGCGCGCTCGGTCGCCAGCGGTCGCCAGCCCAGCCGCGCCCGCGCCCCGCGCACCCCGGCGGCGAGCAGCGGCGAGCACAGCCCAGGGCGCCGAAGAAGATGCTGGGCGCCGCGCGGACGAGGATGGCGGCGGCGGCGGCGCGGACGACGACGCTGCGCGACGCCGCGCGGAGCAGCGCCGCCCTGGGGCCGTGGGACGCCGCCCCGGCCGCAGCGACGGCGACCCCCGGACGCGGAAGCAGCTACCATGACCAGAGGCGAGGCAAGTTCACGGCGATCCGAGGCAAGGTGCGCCCCGGGTATCAGGACTTCTCGCGCAGGACGGGCGTGCTGGCCATGAAGATCGGCATGCTTCCGGACTGGGACGACTACGGCCGGAGGCTCGCGCTGACCGTGCTCCAGATCCAGGGATGCTACGTGGTCGGCCACAAGCTCCACGAAGAGACCAACTACCGCGCCCTCGTGGTCGCCGGCGGCGACACCAAGGCCAAGCACATCAACAAACCGCAGCGGGGCGTCTACGAGGCAGCAGGGGTCCCTCTGCGCCGGCACATGGGCGAGTTCAGGGTCGACGAGGAGGGCATGCTCCCCATTGGCACCGAGCTCACAGCGAGGCACTTTGTTCCGGGCCAGTATGTTGACGTACAGGCGAGGAGCATCGGCAAGGGTTTCCAGGGTGTCATGCGTCGCTGGGGCTTTAAGGGCCAGCCCGCAACACATGGTACCTCGCTCTCCCACAGGTCTCCGGGCTCCATCGGTGTCACTGGCATGAGCCGCGTCTGGAAGGGCAAGAAGATGGCCGGCAGGATGGGCAACAAAATGCGCTCCATCCCCAACCTCGCCGTCGTGAAGATTGACACCGAGCGCAACCTCGTCTACGTCCACGGAAACGTCCCCGGCAACAAGGGAGGCATTGTCCGTATCCGTGACTCCTTCACCAAGCCCAACCTCCTCTGGAACGGCGATAGCATCGAGTACCCTTGGCCCACCTGGACCCCGCCCACGGACGAGGCCGCGCTCGAGGAGCTCAACGCGGCCGGCTCTATCTTGCGCGCGCCACCGCTCAACTTCAACCCGCTCGAACGCACCTTTACTTATCGCTTCTAAGCTATGAACCAGCTAGACTCTGATTGCTCACCCCATGTTTCTTCTGTCGCGCTCTCGTCGACAACGGCTTACCACAAGGCCTCAGTATCGCGTTGCCAGTCAAGCTGAGGAGGCTAAGCTCGGAATCCTAGTGTCGCTGCACGTGACACCTGCGGCAGCACACTGCTCATCTTGTCTGCTTGTGATCGTGCACACAGATGCGCGTACTTTTGTCGACTTTCGAGCTATTGTATGCGGCTGAGCCTGCCGGTGCAGGCAGCATCATCAAGGACGAATCCCTACCAGCGAGATTAGGTCCTTCTCCTGTGTATACCTAAGCGTGCTCGACCCACTCGCTTCTACATCCGGGATCCTCCAAGATAATTTCGCGTTGCGAGGAGTTTCCTGACTCTGTACGTACGCTGCACGTAGTCCCGGTCGTCAAGCGCAAGTCTCGGCAGCGTCGCCTGGCTAGCCTCGCCTCCCTCGCGCAGTCTGGTCTTGATCGAAGTTGGGACGACCGCGGACGGGGTCTCAGCTCTTCCCTTCGGATGTCTTCGAAGATGTCTTCATCATCATCTTCATCTTCTTCGTCATCTTCAGCATCATCATCATCATCAGCAGCAGCAGCAGCAGCAGCAGCAGCAGCAGCAGCAGCAGCAGCAGACCAAACCAAACCAAACCATGGAGCGCGCGGCGCTGCGGCGGTCCGTGGACCAGGCCCGGCTGCGGCTGGCCGGCGTCCGCGGGCAGCTGCGCGAGATCGGCGAGGAGCTGCGCGCGACCGGCGAGGCCGTCGCCCGCGACGGACCCGCGGCCCCCGGGGCCGCCTTCGACGCGGCGGCGGAGCTCGACGCGGTCCTCGGGCCCGGCGCGGAGGCCGCGGAGGCTGCCGGAGACCGCCGCGACGCCGAGGCCGAGACCGACGAAGACCTGGTCAACGCCCGGCTCCGCGCGACGCTGGGGCCCAAGGGCGACGGCGAGGCCCTCGCCGTGTGCAGGTCGCTGCACAGCCTGCAGGCCATCCGCGCGCGGCCCTTTGCGACGAAGAACCGCCTCGAGGAGGCGCGGATCCTTGCCGAGCAGCGGGGCGACAGACACCCGTACCGGGTCATCGTCTTCTCCGGCGCGCAGGCCTCGCTGCAATGCGCCTTCAACGTCGACGAGGAGGCCACCTTTGGTGCCCTCTTGCAGCACGTCTGCCTCTTCTGGAAACTAGACGCCGCCAGCTTCGCCCTCGAGGCCAACGCGTCCGCCGACAGCGGGTACTACACCCCGCTCGCTTTCAGTGAGCAGGACCGCGTCCTCGAGCGCCTCGAGCACCTCAAGTACGACAGCAGTCGCGGCATGGGTCGCAACGGGATCAAGGTCTCGGTCTTCGCCACCGATGTCCTCACGCTCCCGCCGTTGTACCTCATTCCGCGGCTCGCCGGCGAGAACGGCGTCTCGCTGACGAGCAGCCGCGGCGGCCTCGGCGGCGTTGGGCTCAATGTCATGTCGCGCGACGACGCTAGGTCCATGGCCGCGGAGGGCGTGCGCTTGCAGATCTTGCGCCGTCTCTACGAGGACGTCGATCCGCAGTACAGGTTTGTTGTCCCGGGCAATGACGAGAGCAGCGGCTATGTTACTTTCGAAGGCTTCCAGCCAATCGTGCATGCCTACTTTGAGGGATTCTTCTTCGACCGCGCGTCCCTCAGTGCTCTCTTCGAAAGGGAGTCTGAGATCATTCGCGTCGCTCGCCGGCTCGAAGCCGCAGAGAGCTCTTCTTCACGCAAAGCGCTCACGCGCGCCACCTCGCAGGAGCGACTCCATGTTCAGGTGCCCAGCGCGCATGGGGCGCTCGCCACGGCCCCGCTTCTTGGCAGAAACACGGCTGCCGATTCGGGATCCGATGACGACGAGGACGAAGACGACGACGACGACGACGAAGACGAGTATTACGAGAGCAGCGACAGCGACGACGTCGGCGATGATGGGGGTGAAGAGGACCAGGAGAGCGGCATGCTGCGACGCGGGCATCTCTCCAGGAGCGGCCGGCCAAGGCAAAAGTTCCTCATCTTCGAGGTGATTGACTTCGACGCCTGCGTGCGTATTATTCGGGCCCTGGGTACCGGGGACGACGACCCAATGCGAGCGCTGGCCAAAACTTTGCTTGGACGCTCGGAGCCGTCGTTCGCCGACATGAATGATGAAATCGCGAATCGCGTTTCCAACGAGCGCACGGCGGTGTCTGGAGGCGCGGCCCCTGACGCTCGCCGCGTGTTTGCTTGGATGCTAGCCGGAACACCCATGACTCCTGTGGGCGCAGGCCCGAGCGCTAGGACTGTGCCGGTATCCGTCCCTCCCCCTCGTGATGGAAGGCTTGACCTTCAAACCTTCCAGAGGGCCCTGCAGAGGGCCATCCGCCTCGACGTCGAGATTCTCCGGCAGTGGTGGACCTCAAGCTTTGACTGCCTGCCCGAGGAGCGCATCAGCGAGCAGGAATTCAATACCGGCTGGACCGTCTTGCGCGCACGCCCCGTGCCCAACGTAGAGCCGGCGTCAGCGTCGACGAGGACGACGACAGCTGGAGAGCTCGTGCGGCGAGCCATGGTAGCTGACGAAGTGGCCAATGCAAGGCTTCCCAGCCCAGCAGTCTGGTCTTCGGATCGCTCACTCGAGCGCACCCGCACCGTTATCGATCTCGTATGCGGCCTTGTCTCCCTCGCGCTCGCGTACGCAGTGATCTTCACCACCATTCAGCCATACCTGCTGAGCGAAATCGCGCGGCAGTACCAGCGACAGCTCCTGGGCACCGACATCCACTGCCTGACCGTCGACGAGACAGGCATCACCGAGGAATCCATCCCAACCGCCTTCAGCGAGGTCGCGCGGCCTGGCTGCGTCTGGGGTTTTGTGGACGGCCCTCTTTTCGATTTGTATTTTGCCCAAGCCAGCCGCGCCAGCAAGCTCGAAAGCAATCAGCGCGCCGATCCCGCGGAGGACCAGACCCAAGTTCCCTACTGGAAGACACTCATGTACAACCGGGTCGTGCCGGAGCTTGTCACTGTCCGGCAGCTCGCAGTCAACCAGACGCTGTGCTCGCGCTCGCCCAATTTTCCGGGCCTGAGCTACTTTGTGGACAATAATTGCTACGGGGCGTACAGCGCGGCCAACCGGCGCGAGAGTCCACTCGAGCTCAATCTGACTCGACTGCCGTCGGGCACGGACCCAGGGCCTTATGAGAGGGCGCTCGAGTGGCAGGACGCCGATGCGTACGACTTTGACACCTTTGACGGCCGCTTTGCCACATACGACGGAAGCGGCTACGTATTCGAGCTTGGCAAGCTCGACGAAAACACGCCCGCGGACGCTTCGCTGGAGGAAAAGGTCGCGGCGGCCCAGGCTTTCTGGCGGGACGCTGTTCAGAATTTGTTCAGAATTGGCTGGGTGCAGACCGGCATGCGCGCCATTATCATCAACGTCGGGCTGGTCAATCCCAACGTGAACCTGTACACAAACCTGCAGATCGTCTTCGAGGTCGCCGACGCCGCTGTGGTGGGCTCGACCATGGCGTTTCTGTCCTTTGACGTCAAAGCCGAGTCCGCCCGCCTCGCGTCCACCGTGCTTCGCTGGTTGCTCTTCTTCCTCACGCTCGGTACCTTTATCGCGCAAACCGTGCTCACGCAAAGGTACAACTTCTTCGTTGCTGGTGACGCCGGCCCCCAGGCCGCAGGCGGCAAGGCTGGCACGCTGGTGCGGGCTCAGGATAGCGACGATGTCCCCGACGATCGGAGCGAAAGCCCCCAATCGATCTTTGTCACGTCGGCGCAGCGCGCGGTCGTCGCTGCGTGGCAGACTGTGAGCCGATCTGCTTCACTCACGCTTCAGGCGTTTCTCATTGTGTGGTTGGGCGTGACGATCGGCGTCGCAAACGTCTTCGTGCTGGATGATTCGCGCAAGAGTTTTGCGCAGGAACTGCCCACGAAGGCATGGAATGGTTTCGATATGTGGCAAGAGTACGTTCGCGTGGCTCACTTGGACTGCGTTACGCTCATTCTGGTCACGTGCCGCGCGATGGCTGGTCTCAAGATTTTCAAGCGTACTGCTCTCGTGCTCGAGGTGGCCAAGAGCGCGGCTCCTTCGCTCGCTCTTTTTGCTCTCGTCCTGTACCTTTTAATGTGTGTGTTCACGGCGTTCGTGCTGACGACAGAGCTCAACGTGGTTCGCGCCTTTCTCGACTTTCGGGCGACCCTGGTCCTCGCGCTCTCGTCAGCGAACCACTACGGCCTGCACGCTCTGCTGTACGAGTCTGGCAACCCGGAGATCCCGGTCTCCACCTTTTTCGCCGTTCTCGGCTTTGACATGCTGGTGCTCCTGCTGCTCGGAACCTCGACCGCGATCCTTTACTACCATTACGTGTTTCACACTCGTCTCGCGGCGAGCTCCTCTTCGCCGGCAGGCCTTGGTCCCCGCCCCGAGGCGCCCTGGCGCCAGCTGGCCCTGCACCTTTCGGCGTGCACAGGCGCTTGCTACGCAAAGCGATCTTTGGCGAGCGCAATCGACGACCCGAACGATATACGTCTGGCGTCGCGTCCCTCGGACTCTAGCCACGACCAAACGGACGATGAAGAGCCGCAAGACGACGAGGAAAAGATGGACCAATTAGGCGTCGCGCCCGCGTTCTCGCACCCCCTCGGTTCGGCAGAAGCCCCGCGGCAGACCTCAATTGAGCTTTCTTCCGCCTCCGTTCAGGCTGCTGCTGGAATGCCGAGACTATCCTCAATCGAGCTTGCCCCGCTACGGCGCAACGAACCGACGCCATAACATTGTATGTACCATGGTATGTTTATTTTGCTAAGCCTTCGCAACGTGGCGTAGTGCGTTGTGTAGCGTCCAGCTGCAGACCGGCAGATCGCTCTTGCCCCGAGACGTTCTTTGCCTGAAACTATTCATGGCGCGGATCGTCGGAACTCTCGCATCACCCCTCAGCGTCGCGTCCACTTTTACAAACTTGGCGCCGCGCGGCGAGGTCTTGATGCAGGCCGTTTACTTAGGTGTATAGCCAGCAACCTCTTTTGGACGCCGTGGCGACAAGAGCCTGACCAAGCAGCCCACGCGCGGAGTTGCAGCGCTAATCCAAGCCATTAGATTTCGCTTCGAAGACCTGCCGCCTCCTCCTCCTCCATCATCATCCACGCACTCGATCGCAACTCAAACCAGCCTCCACTTCGAGCTTCCTCGCTGCTCGCGACCTGCGTGCACGCAGTCAGCTCGACGCGGCCAGGCCGCCGTGGGCCAGACTCCAAAGACCTCGGGCTTAAGGTAGTTCGCGGCGACCGGCCACATTAAGGTGTTTTTTTTAAATAAAAAAAATGTTCGGGTCACGCGCGACCGTCGCTTGACAGCCAATCAGTCGCACCAAAGCCAAAGCAGGATACGATACGCGCGCAGATCTCCGCGGCGCGGCGGCGAGCAGGCCCGCAGAGCCCGGCAGCGCGGACGAGGCCCCGGCCGAGAGCAGAGCCCGCGGGAGCCCGGAGGAGGCCGCGATCATCCCGGGATCGGGGACGATGCTGGCCCTCGTCGCGGCTCGAGGCGGCGCCATGGCGGGCCGCGCGGCGGCGCGGGAGCCGCGCATGACGCTCGCCGCGTGGCGGAGGAACAAGGTGACGGCGGCGATGGTGAAGGAGCTGCGAGGACGCACGAACTCGCCCATGATGCAGTGCAAAAAGGCGCTCAGCGACCCCGAGGTCGCGGGGGACATGGAGAAGGCCGTCGAGTGGCTCCGCAAGCAGGGCCAGGCGCAAGCAGCGAAGAAGTCGGACCGCGCCACAAACGATGGACTCATCGGCATCGTGCGCGCCGATGACCTCACGGCGGCATGCCTCGTTGAGGTGACCAGCGAGACCGACTTTGTCGCGCGCAACGAGCTCTTCCAGCAGCTCGTGCGCGAAGTCGCCAGCACTGCGCTTTCCTCGGGCGTCAGCGAGGCCGACCAGCTCGCCGAGCAGCCCCACGTCAGCTCGCCAACCGTCAAGGAGGCACTCACCCAGGCCACCGCTACACTCGGTGAGAACATCGGCCTCAAATCCGTCCACCAAATGCAGGTCGCCAACGGCGTCCTCGGACTCTACCTTCACAACAAAATGGGCGACGCCACCTGCGTCCAGGGCGCGGTCGTGGCCCTCGAGTCTGAGACCCCGGTTGCCGACCTCGATGCCGAGGCGCAGTCCGCGGTCAAGACGCTCGCCGACAAGCTCGCCCTCCAGGTGGTCGCGGCCCAGGCCCTTTTCCTCGATGACGTACCCGCCGCCTACATCGAGCGCGAGCGCGAGCTGGAGATGGCCCGCCTCCGCAACGAGGCGATCGAGCGCGCCGGCGATAAGGAGATCAACGAGGAGACTTTGGAAAAGCGCGTCGGCAAGAAGGTCGATAAGATTATCAAGGGCCTTAAAGAAGAGCAGGTGCTGCTCAACCAGAAGAGCTTCGTCCCGGACCACAACAACGCCAAGATCAGCAAGCTACTTGAGCAGACCTCCAAGTCGGTAAAGTCTAAGCTCTCGATCACCTCCGCCGCGCGCTTCCAGGTTGGCGCCGACAAGGTCGTTCTCGAGCCAAAACAGTGAGACTTTGCTCACCTCACAAAATCAACTCATGGCTCGGACATTGTCAAATCAAATCAGAAAAACATTACGCTTTCGCTTCGCGCTCGACGCGGCTTCCACAGCGTGGTTTTTGCTACTCCAGCACTGCAAAGATGGAGTACCGCCCGTCGTGCGCGGGGAGCGACCACGAGGCCGACTCGCTCAAAGTCGCAATGCGGTCCGCGAACTGCACGTAAATCTCGTCCTCCGAAGACAGCGCGACCCCGAGCACCGTCTCGCGAGACTCGGTGGTCTGCGCTGCCGCGCTTCCGCTGCCGACGGCAGTCCCGTTCGCGAGCACCGAGAAGAACGCCTCGTCCTCGATGCGGTAGCCGTACAGCGACCCTGCAGGGTCCACCATGAAGAGGAGACTCGGCGCTGCCGCAGATGGCCTGGCCAGCGCCAGAGGCACGCTTGTAGAGGACGTCGTCGTCGCCGTCAGTGAAGGGTACACCGGCGCAGACTGCTCGCAGTCCGCGACAGAGCCCAGGCTGCACCGCACGATATCGTTGCTGCCGAAGAGTGCGTAGAGGTACAGCTCGTCCGCGACGAGGAGGACCTGTGCGCTGCTGAGGGAATCCGAGGTGTCCGGAGTAAAGACTCTCTCGACGACCCGCGTGGGCGAAAACACTACAATCGCGTGGGTGCTGCCGTCGACAGCGACCAGCCGGCCATCTGGAATGAAGCTCAGCGCCTTGGGCTGCGAAAGATGCTGGGAGGCCAGCTGCACGGCACTCCGCACGCGCCACTCGGTGTCAAGAGCCACGATGCTGCCCGTCGACATATCCGACACGTACACGCCAGGCCAGGCCACGTGGTCCTCGTGCGTTGAGTACACGGAGCGCACGGCGCCAGAGTCGCCGCCGCCGCAAGGGTACCCGTCCGAGCACAGCTGCGTGCAGGAGCACGTGCAACCCGGGACCCACGAGCCCCCAATGTAGCAGAGGGCGACCTGGCTGGATAATTTGGAGCAGGAATCCTGCGCCACCGCCTCTCCGAGAAATGAGTTTCCCGGAAACTCGCAAGCGGCCCCGCCTGCGGTGCAGCTCGAGCCTGAGACGTCGCTCTCGTAGTGGACCAGATCTGAAGAGCTCGGCAGCGTCGCAAGGCACTCGCAGATATCCCCGCCGCCGTACAGGGAAAAGTGTTCGCGGCCGAGCGCCGCGCAGTACGCCGCGCATGCTTTGGGGGTGCTCGCAGTCGCCGTCTGGACCACCGTCGAGCTCTGGAATGTCGTCGCAGAACCCTCAAAGCACCCTAGATGCACAAAGTCGGGCGTCGCGAGGCTCGCGCTTCCCGTCAGCGCGGGCGTTACGGCGAGTCCTGCTGCCGACACCCTGCTCGCCGCGAGGACGAGCTCCTGGCCAGTGCTGTTGACCCTGTACACGCCCGAGGAGCGGCCGCCCACCAGAAAGGCCGGGCTGCTGGCTTCGTCGATATCCCCCTCGCCGGCATCCTCGCCGGCATCCTCGCAGTACTCCCACCGCACCATGGGGTCCTCTGTGAAGCACCAAGCGCCTCCGGGCGCCCCATCTGGGTTGCGGCACATGTTGTGGCGTCCCAGCCCCGCCGCGGTCACACGCACAGTTCTGTTGCACGCCCTGCACTTGAGCTGCGTCTCGTCCGACAAAACTGGCGACCCGATGCTCGCGCAGTATCGGCCGTTCTGCACGCACGCGGAGTCTACCGTGGCGCCTTCCGCATCCCGGAAGGGAAACCCGCACGGTACGCTCGTGTCCTTGTCGCAGATTCCGCGGCTCTCCTGCACGCGGTCGAAGCTGTGGGCGTGCGGGGTCTGCGCGTCCCAGGGCTGGCAGGCGAGGCCCGACAGCGTGGTCGTCCGCGTGGAAAGGGCCGCGGCGGTCCCAGCAGCATCTTCAAGAGCCCGCCGTTGGCTCTCCGCGGCGCCCGCAACTCGCTCTGGGTCTCCGCAACCCTCGTCCGTGCCGAGATCAGATGACGACTGGACCGTGTGGTCGTACGGACACTCGTCTTCGCAGTCTGGGACGCCGTCGCCGTCCGTGTCGCTCGTCGAGTTGCACAAGCTGCATCCCTGGCCGTGGAGACCGGGCGGGCACTTGACCTCGAAAGGCAAACACGCCGAAATGGTGGCCGCTTTGCCAGTTGACAACGCGCAAACAGGCTCCGCTGGGCAAGCCGTCTGCTCCGAGACAGCTTGCCGAAGCACGCATGCGTAGTACTCGCCCGGAATTGTCGGGAGCTCCGCGCGGACCTGGTAGTACCCATACGAGGTCAACGCGGAGGCGTCGAGATCGATCGCCTCGACGCTTGTCGCTGCCTCGGCTGCGCAGAGCGCCGAGCTGTCCAGCGCAGCGCCTTCGGACTGCAGAAGCCCGGCTGATATGACGCTCGCGTTGGCTCCGTACATTACGAGAACGGCATTGTCTGGGACCTCTTCGGAGGCGAACGTAATTGCAAAGTGGCCGTAGACCCGCGAGCCGTAGTCTGCCGCGTCGCTCGGCAGTGTGTACGCCCTGGTCGAGGCTAGCTGCTGCTCGGAAGTGTCGGCTGCGACACAGCACATAACACGCGCGGACTCAGTCCGCGCAAGACAAGTCAACCCGGAGTCCACCTCGCTCGTGACATCAGCGTCGTCGTTGTCGCACTGACAAGCGTCGTCCAGGAGCTCCCCCGGCGCACCTAGCGCGAAGCAGTATCCATCCTCCTTCGTGTATCCGTCGGGTCCGAGGCCGCACACGGTGGAGCCGCTCGCTTGAGTCTCGGAGCACTCCCCAGGGCGTTTGGCAGCCGGAATCTCACAGAGCGAGGAGTTTCCGGACTCGATACAGGTCGCTTCGTAGTCGTAGCGCGCCTCGTCGAGGCCCGGGAAACCCACAAAGACGTAGAGTCTACAGTCCTCCTCCGGACCGCACATATCGCAGAGCGCGAGGGTATTGACAAAGGTGGCGTTGTCCGCGAAGACGCCCTGATTCTCCCAGGAGGCTTTGCACGAGCGTGGCTTTGAGCCATCGTGCCAGCAGCGCTCGCCGGGATAGGCCCGGGTCGAGCACGCCGGGTAGTTGCACACGGGCCACGCAGAGGACACCTGCTGTCCTGCTGTGAAGTTGGTCGCGCCCGCAGTCGCATTCACCTCGACTGCACAGGCGCTCGCCGTCCAAGCTTGGCCCTGATTCGCGCCGCAAGTGCTCGCCGCGGGGAGATCCCGAGGGTGAAGAGCCTCCAGCGACGATGCGGCGCACAGCGAGCCCTGGTACGCCGTCCGGCAGCTCGTCTTGGCGGTCTGCAGGTCGCTGTCTGCAAAGCAGGCTCCTTCGGCGTCGACGAGGTGAACCGTGAGCGCGGCCTCGGTCGCGTTCGCTGGCGAAGACGACCCGAGCGCCGGTCTCGCAGACGAGCTCATCGTCCGCCCACTGGCGCGCTCGACGGGATCCTCGGGGAAGAGGACGAGTTCCGGGGCCATTGTGGGCGGCGTGATCGGGTGGGCCGCCACTGCGCCGGTGCGAGGCACCGGGGCCGACGTGGGGGCTGCAGTCTGCTGCTTGAAGACGTGGAAAGTCTGCTCGGTCATGGCCTCGAGACTGGCCGTGCACTGCGTCTCCACAACGTCCGCCGTCGCGGGGCACTGGGACATGATGGCCGGCGTGTTTGTCGTATACAGAGCGGCACTTGCGGCGACGAGGGCGTCCTCCTGCCCGCCGTCGATGCACGCCAGACGCGCAAACCGTGACCTGTTCCGGAACATGCCACCTGTCCACGATCCCGGCCAAACCTGGTACGCCCCCACTTCGGACGCATCGCCCAGGCCAAAGACGCTTTCCTCGTCTTGGTCGCTCGAGATGCCGAATCCGTCGAGCGTGAGCTGCGCCCCGGTCAGCTCGGTCGCGATGTTGGCTTCATAGTTCTGCGCAGACAAGGTGTACGTGGTCTGGTGGAGGGCCTCGATGAGGATGCCTTCCGCGCCGCGCTCGTTGGACTCTCGCGTCTGCATCAGAGCAGCGCTGCCGCACTGGTCCGTGTAAAGAGCGCCAACATTGCAAACCGTCTGTGCCTGCGTCGTGTCGTTCGTCACGGCGAAGCGCAGAATGAGGTCCAGGTCGGCCTCTTCCCTCGACCACATCAAGCACGCGCGGATCGAGGTCTCCGGGATGGCCTCACGCACCCAGAACGTGAGCTGGCCCGGAAACTGCGCATTCTCGGTGCAGCGAGAAGAGTCGCTGCATGTGCACGCGCCGTCCACGGCGCACTCGATCGCGATGGTCGCGGTCTCGATGGTCTCGCCCGAGATGTGGGCCACAAAGGTCCCAGAAGTGCCCTGCAGCGTGCAGGTCTCGAGCACCGAGCATCGCACCGAGCCGGTCGACTCGCCCTGCGAGAAGACGTCAATCGTCACGTTCTCGTTGCTCAAGCTCGCCACGCTCGAGGCGTCGGAGACCCCCCCACAAAATGTCTGCTGGATGGCGACGAGGCGAAAGCTGGCGGCCGCATGGGTGGGGGAGGCCGTCGGCGTCCCGGTCGGTCTATGCGATGGACTTTGGGTCGGAAATTGCGTTGGAGATCCCGTGGGAGACGTCGTCGGCGTCGCAGTGGTGGGCTCTCGCGTCGGCGAGGTCGTTGGTGCCCTCGAAGGCTTCGCTGTAGGAAACGATGTTGGCGTTGAGGTCGGAACTTCCGTGGGGATCTTGTCCGTGGGCAGACTCGTCGGCGCGGCGGAGGGTCTTGCGGTCGGCAAGTTTGTAGGCTCGTCCGTGGGCATTTCTGTCGGCCTGGGCGTGGAGCTCGTCGGTGCACGTGTTCCCGCGACCGGGGCTTGCGTAGGCTCTGGCATGGTGGGCGATGTCGTCGGGCCCCGAGTGGGACTCTGCGTTGACGGCCCATTCGTTGGCGAGGTTGTCGGGAAGGCAGTTGGCGCCGCTGTGGGTCCCGGCGTTGGGCTTCGCGTTGGCGTCTGCGACGTCGGGCTTGGCGTGGGCCCTGGACTTGGGCGCAACGTTGGCGACAATGTCGGCGCCAGCGTCGGCCGCGGCGTCACGGGCGCAGGCGTCGGATCATCTGTTGGCCGGCCCGTTGGGTGCGCCGAGGGCGCCCGAGTCTGACCTTGCGTGGGAGCTGCGCTTGGCTGCTGCGATGGCTGCTGCGATGGCTGCTGTGTCGGCTGCTGCGTCGGCTGCTGCGTCGGCTGCTGCGTCGGGGCGATGGCGGTGCTCGTCAGGAAGACGTCGCCAAAGTCGACGGTGGTGGTAGCGATCTGGCTCAGAAACTTGGTCACGTTTTCCCGCAGCGCAAACCCGGGAAACGACAGCCGAAAGTTGCCCTGGTGCGCCAGAATCGAGGACACCTGGGTGCTCATGCTCAGCTTCCCTCGTCGGACGGTGGCTATTGTCTCGGCGCTAAGCTGCTCGGCAGAGCATTCATTTTGCGAGAAGCAGCTGTTCCGGAGCTCAATCACCGCCGTAAGGTTGTCGGCCTTTGACCAAGAGGTGTCCACCGAGTCGGTGCGGCGGCGGGCCCGTCGCGCAGACGTGCTCGTCGATGACGACGACGACGACGACGAAGTGGGCACGAAGACGTTGGCCGTGATGGTGTATTTTGGGTGATTCTCGGCCAGCAGAATGCTCACATTAGCTTGCACAGGGGTGGCAAGTCTGCACGGCACATCGACAGCCTCAAGAGCCACCGTCAAATTGATTTCGCCGGCGGCAGGGCGGCTCGAGGTCTGCACGCAAACGTTGGCACTTGCAAGCGCCGTGCGCAGGTCCTCGAGCGGCCCCTCGAAGCGAAATTTGCGATTCACGCCGTCTGTCGCAAGCTGTCCATTGATGTCCTCCAGAAAGTCGGCGGCGGAGGAAGCGCTCGCGTTCCAAGTAAGGTTCGCCCATCGTGGCATCGTGACGAGCATCTCGATCTCGGCGCACGTTGCTGGCGCCGGACAGAGCGGAGACCCGCGCGAGACGGCGGCGATGGACGGCGAAGCGCCGGCCAAAGGTGTACATCGGCCCTGTGCGGAGATTTCGTCGAGAGCGACCGCGAGGGAGACTGCGAGCGTGCCGGTGCAGGCCTGATCGAGGTCGTTCTCTTCCAGGAGATCGTCGCACGAAGGACTCGTGCACGTGCCGTTCGCGCAGGCGGCGCTCAGGGGATATCCCGCACAGTCAAGGCCGGTCTCGCACCCTTGGCCGAGAGGACAGAGGCCGCAGCGGTCGCCCCCGCAGTCCACGCCGGTCTCGGTCCCGTCCTGAATGCCATTGTCGCAGCTCGCGCACACCGCATCGACGCAGAGCTCGGAAATGCAGTCGCGATCGTGCGAGCAGGACTTGCCATCCGCGCAGCTAATGCCGAAGAAGGAGCACTCGCCACCGCAGTCGACATCGGACTCCCAAGCGTCCTGGACCTGATTTGGAAAGAGGCATTGCACAAAGGCGCCCTTGGAGAGCCCGCTGCAGACGCCCTCGTCGCTGCAGAGGTTGGTCTGGCAGTCGCTATGGGCGCGACAAAAGGCGCCCACCGGGCACAGCCGTCGGCAGGTGTAGCCGCAGTCGACGTCGACCTCGAGAGCGTCGGCTGCTCCGTTAAAGCAGGTGTCAAAGGTGCTGGACCCGCCCGCGGGCGCCGCGGTCGGCGCCTGGGTGGAAAAGGCGAGGTCCGCGGCGCTGGCGCACACGCCTTCGAGCTCAACGCCGGTCTCGCACGCGTCACCATTACCGATGCCGACAGTCGTCCCCGGGGCACACAGGCTTCCCCAGGGAGCGCATGCGCCGCCGCCGTCGGCGCAAAATTCGTCGGCATCCGCAACCCTGTTCGCGCAAGCTTCGGGGACAGGATCCGAAGACTGCACGCACGCGTGCTCGTCGCTACAGATTCCCGTAAGGCAGTCGACGTCGACCTCGCACGTTTTGCCGACGGCGCATTTTGGGGACCCGAGGTCGTACCCTCCGCAGTCGACGTCGGTTTCGGCGCCGGTCTGCAGGCCGTCCTGGGGTCCTTCACAGCGCAGCGTGTCAGGGTTGCACGTCGCGGGCACGGCGAGCTGCTTGGCGCAGTCCGCTGCCGTCTCGCAAGAGTCTCGCGGTCCGCAGAGAAAGCCTTCTTGAGCGCAAAACGAGCCGCCTCCGTCGACGCAGGTTTCGTCGCCGTTTTGCTGGCCGTCAGAGCACGAGACGCAGACGCCCTCTTCGCAGAGCCCGCTGCGGCAGTCCTGGGCGTCCTCGCACGCTCGATTCTCCGGGCACGCTTCGCAGACTGTGCCCCCACAATCTACGTCGGTCTCGAGGCCATTCCGGACGCCATCGCCGCAGGAAACGCAAGTGCCCTCGAAGCAATAGTTGCTCTCGCAGTCGCGGCTCCAGGTGCAGTTGGCGCCGTCGACGCAGAGCGGGTACCCGATGAGAGCGCAGTCGGCGCCGCACGTGCGATTGCACTCGTCGGGGGTATAGACGTAGGACTCGAGGAGATATGGCGCGCAGACCCGGACCTCCTCGAGGTCGTCGGCTCCGCAGTTGCAAAAGCCCCACGCGTCGGGGTCCTCGTCCGGCTCGTAGAGGTAGTCCGTGGCGCACCAGTACGAGCGCTGCTGCGTTTCGTTGTTCGCAGACGCGGTCGCGAGGTTCGCGTAGTGGTCCCAGTTCGCCGGCGTGGTGGCGGCAGAGTCTGCCTCGATGCAGGTCGTGTGCAGCTCGCCGTTGTAGCGAAAGGGGAATACGCAGAGCGCTCCGCGGGAAGACGGCGGGCCCGTCTCGAGCGTGGTGCGGCACGTCGGCGTGGCGCAGTTGAGCGTGGAGCACTGGCTGTTCGCCTCGCAGGCTTTTCCGAGCCCAAGCGTGCGAGCCCCCACAGCGGCGAGGCGCGCTTGGTGGTACGCCGTGACGTTGGGCCCCGTGGCGCGCACGGAGAGCCCGCTGTCGCCCGCGGCGGCGCACATTCGGTTCGCGCCGCAAAGGAGTCCATTCGAGCAGTCTGCGTCCCGCGCGCATCCCTGCCCGAGCCCGCAGCGATTGCCGACGACCGCGCATTGCTGGTTCTGGAATCGGCACAGGGACTGCGACGCGACGGCGCCAAGGTCGGCGGCGTCGCACGAGATGGCGACGCAGTCCTCGCCGCCGCCGTCGACGCAAGTTTCGTCGCCGTCTTGGACCCCGTTCGCGCAGGCAGAGGGCGGGAATGTCGTCCCTCCGGAGCCAAGACCGCATGCAATGCAGACGCCCGAGAAGGCGTCGCAACACCCCGTGCTGCAGTCTGCGTCGGCGTCGCAGGCCTGGCCAGACTCGCAGAGGATCCCGCAGGCGGCGCCGCAGTCGACGCCGGCCTCCGGGCCGTCTTTGACGCCGTTGACGCAGCAGTCTTGGACGACGACGGTGCAGACGCCCGGCGCCGGGCACTCGGCCTCGAAGGAGGTCACGTTCGTGGAGTCGCAGGTCGCTGGCTGGGCCATTTGGAGATCGACGAAGGCGTCATAGTCCGGCAGGACCTCTGTGACGCTCGAGTAGCCGGTAAGAAGAACGCCGACGAGGATGAGCAAGATGAGCACCACAAAGGCGTAGCCCAGGTACGGGGTGTGAGTATGTCGAAGCGCGGTCCGCTGACGGGACCGGGTCTCCTTGACGGGGCCGGCACTTGCCATGGCCGCGGCGGCCTGCTCCTCGAAGAGCTCTACGATAGCCGTGTCTGCGTTTTCTACAGCGTGATCCAGCACGTACGAAAGAGCGGCGCCGAGGCCGATGCAGACGCCGAGAAGCACGAGCGAAGTGGCAAAGAGCAGGGCGTCCGTCTGAGCCGCGAGCGAGGCAAACGAGTTGCAGCATTCGAGGTTGAGGCAGCCAAAGTACTCTGTAAAGCCCGAAGCTGTCGCCGAGGTCGCGACGGGGTTGCGCTCCCAGACGTAGGCGCCGCGCGTCTTGTTCTCAGCGCCGGCTCCGCAGTAGATGTACTCGCCGGGGCCGTCGACAACGGCAAAGCTGTCGAGGCCTCGGCTGATGCGGCCCTTGCCCACGTACTTTGAGCATCCGAGAGATCCCTCGAAGAAGCTCTCCGAGATGCTGTTCATGATGAGCTTGCAGTTGTCCTGGACGACGGCTGCCAGGTCGAAGTACATGAGACCAAGCACTTGGATAATGCAGAGGGGGAAGACGATGACGGCGATGAGCACCCGCGCCGCGCGGAGCATGCGCACGGACTCGCGCCACACTGCGCTAAAGCTGAGGACGCAAGCGCAAAGGAGCGCGATGTCACAGGAGAAGACGAGCGCGGGGATCCACATGGGGATGGTCTCCACGACACGGGACGTCTCGAGCACGCGATTGATGACCCAGACAGAAGCGGCGGCTTGGGCGCCAGTGACGGCGCCCGCAAGGAGGGCCAGGACCTCGGCCAGGCTCTGCACCATTTCGTAGACGCTGACGATGACGGTGCTGGAATAGATGCTCGCCAGCTGAAAGGGCACCATGGCGAGCGAAACGATCGAGGCCAGCTCGAGATACCTGCGCGCGGCAGCCAGAGCTGACACGTCCGAGGACACCGCCGCCAAGGCGGTCACGTCGGCGACAACGAGCGAGTAGCCGGCGAGCGCGCAGGTGGCAAGAATGAGAAAGGCGTTGAGGTAGGCGGCGAGCTGTATAATGTGCTGGCCTGCGGTCTCGAGACCGTCCGTGGCCTCGGAAACCTTGGCGCCTGCGGGCACGATGACGCTGGCGGGGTTGACGCGCGGTCTGCCTCCGTACCAGCCGCGCGTCTCGCGCAGGATGTCGTCGTGCACGCGCTGTGCGCCGTAGAGCGCGACCGCATTGGTGAAGGCCATGAAGGCGCCGATGAGGCCCGCGCAGAGGGCTTCGCGGGAGACCGCTTCGTGGTAGGAGAGCGACGCGAAGATGCCACAGGTTGCCCCGCCGCCGACAAGGAGGCCGCTGAGGACCATGAGAGCGACCTGCATTCTGCGCGAAATGCCGTGGACGCGTCGCCTCTTTCTCAGGTCGCCGAGCAGCTTGAGCATGTGTTCCGTCGAGGCCTGATTGGTCCTTCGCCAGGCGGCGTCAAGGCTCTCCGGGGGCGGCTCGGCGGCGCGGTCCTGGGCATTTGGGCTGTCGTGCAGGTAGGCCTCGGCGAGGGAGCGCACGAGTGTGGCGAGCCCGTCCTGGAACCCGAGGGACTGCATGGCGTCCTTGGAGACGAACGGGATCTGCCATAGCTGACTGACATTGTGCCCGCGCAGAGCCAGGGCCAGGCCGAGGGCCTCAGCCTCGTGGTCCGTGGCCTCTGGCGCTACGGCCTTTGGGCGGCCACGTCTTCTCCCGGCGCGGGCGCGCTTGCGCTGCTGCAGCGTCAGCGCGGTCTTGACGACGTCTTCCACGGAACTATGTCGATGCAAGTGCATGTGCGTTGCCGCATGCGCCCCGGGCGTTGTCTCGACGGTCGCCATGCTGCCCTGCTTGCCCGCCCGCTACGCGGGGTTCTACGAGGCGGTCACTGCCAGGCAGGCGATTTCCGCCAGACGTGGTGGGGCTTCTGCCGGTCCCGTGGGGCGGGCCAGGCCGATTTCGGCCAGGCTCGGAGCTCGCGCCGGCGGCGGAGCCAGGTTTTCTGGCCTTGGTTTGGCGCCTTTGGTCATTTCCGCCGGGCGACGAGCCCAAAAGGACTCCGCACGAGAGCCGTTACGACCATTGTTATCCGAGTCTTTGCGCATGAGGTTCTTGAAGTTCTGGGCTGCCCAGAAGCCCGAGCCCGTCGTGGACGCGTCGCTCGGCATCCACTCCACTCCTCAAGCCAGGCTGAGATGCTGGGATTAGGCAACTTGGTTGATGACGGCGTCATGACGCGGACGGAGGCGATTTTAGCAAGGTCGAGCTTGACTTGGAGATTGGTTGATTGCAGAGTCGCCTCCACGCCGGGACGAGGAAGGCCGCGGCGACGAAGACTGACTGATGTGAGCGTTATTGGGTTGCGAGCTCAGCTCAGCTTGGTCTTCTTCTTATGTACGTATACGACTGCGATGCATGCACAGTGGTCCTGAGAGGTCGAGTCCCAAGCCCATCAGGCCGGTGAACGAGTTACTACAACTACAAAGTACGTGTACGTGCACCACTTTGATTGGGATTGATTGCCAGTGAACACATCTCGAAAGGAGCCTCGCGCGAGCACCCTGATGAGGCGCATTGCGTTTCTGACAGTCACAGAGGTTTCCGAGTGCGCCTCGTCGGCGGTCG
>KQ758900.1:1837003-1856248 GCA_001462505.1 Aurantiochytrium sp. T66 | reverse complement strand
GCGCTCGCGGTCCCGCCGTCTCGCGGGCCGAGTGGCCCGGACGCGGCGCGGAGAACGCCGCCGACGCCGGCGCCTGTGAGAAGAAGGCGGCGATAAAGGGGGAAAAGGAGGCCGAGGACGCGGGCGAGCTCGAGCTCGAGCTCGCGCTGGCCGCGGAGGCCTCCAGCGAAGGCGAACGAAGGAACGGCGAACTGACCAACTGACCGCTAACTACGAACGACGCATTCGACGATGCGGCGATGTTGTGGATTCGCGTGCACAGGTCGCTCACGAGGATCTCCTCGGTGCTTTCGCTCCTTGGAGACTGTGTTATACTCTTCGGATGCCTTCGAAAAGGGCCAAGACAATGGTCAACGTAAGTGCAGCGCGTTCTGTTTGGAAGCGAAGCAAGGAGCAAGATGACGCTGACGCCCCCGCGACTTTGCGGACATCGACACACAGGTACTTTCGCATTATTTTCTTCATGACCATCTCGGACGTCTTTGCCTCGGCGGGGTACGCTCTGTCAGACTATGCGATCCCGCCCCCGGACGGCGAGGGATCGCAGGGACTCTGCATCATGCAGGGGGCCTTTGAGCAGATCGGGCTGGGCGCCATCCTGCTCAACGCCGCGCTCTCGCTCAACTATTTTCTGGTCCTCAAGCTCGAGTGGTCGGCCAGCTACATCGAGGGCCTAGAGCCGTACGGCTTCGCTCTCGTCTTTGTCATCACCTTCGTGTGCACCGTGGCACCGATCCCGTTGAACCTGTACCATAACGCCATCATCTGGTGCTGGATTGCGGAGCTCCCGAGCGATTGTACTGGCGTCGCGGACGCGGCGACCTGCGCGAGCGGCAACAACGCCTTCAACTACCAGCTCTACTTCTTTTACGTGCCCCTCTGGTTCTGCATCATCTTCTCGGCCATCATCATGTGCTTCGTTGTCTCCGTCGTGTACAGGCAAGACCGTGCTGTGCGCAACATGGTCGAGTCGGAAAAGAAAAAGTTCGAGACCACCAAGCGCATCATTATTCAGGCTTTGCTCTACGTCGGCGCCTTTTTTCTCACCTACATTTTCGTCACCATCCTCCGCATCCAGGACTTTGTCACGGGGGACCCCGGCGTCTACACCACCTATCTGGCAGTCTTCTTCGTCCCACTCCAGGGGCTCTTCAATCTCGCTGGCTTCATATTCCCGCGCGCCATCAACGCGCACACCCGGATGAAAGATGCGCCTCTTCGTCTCAAGATTCTGTACGTGCTCTTTGTCCTCGAAGCTTCGTCCGTCCAAAAGGAGATGCGAAGGCGCGCCATTCGCCGGCAGTCGCCCCCTAGCCAGTCTCATGCACCAGGAGACTACTACAATGGCGGCAGCGGCGGCGACGATGACAGCGAAGCAGGAATCGGCCGCCCAGAATCGCTTTCATCTGGCGTCTCCCAGAACCGCGTCTACGAGTCCGAGGATATCAACTCGTCTTTCAACGGCGCCGAGGATTCTCCAGAGATTCACGACAAGCCCACGCCCGAGGTCGAGGACATCGAAAAGTCTCAGCTGTAGTCGCGTCATCGTGTAAGTCGCTTTTGCGCTCGCCGCGTCTACAAGTCGAGGCCGCGGGTGCAAATTTGTATGTGTGTTCAGGGTCACCGTCCCCCGTCCACACTCTGTGTCGCTCCCTCGAGTCTTCGCTTTAGAACCGTCTCTCATCTCGCTCGCTCCTGTCCGGCACGCCCCGGCACTACTGTGTTTTCTTTGTAACAACCTATTCCATCATGAAACATTCACATTCGCTCGAAAACTCTATGCTAGGCCAGGGGACGTCGGCCAGGGTACGGGGTACGTACGTACTACGAACGTAGGTAGGCTAGGCCTAAGGTCTAGGCCTACTGCTCACGTCAGCGTTTCACAAGCGCGCACTCAGGCTCTTCGGCCGAGCGTCCAGGAATCCCCGTTTTTGATAGGCTACCATGGTAGGATTAGTGCCATGTCAATCAGGAATTCCACAAACCTTGGGGAGACAGTCAGTCGGTCTCAGCACTGCGACATGCCAGCGTCTGCTCAGGCCTAGGCCTAGGTACTACAGACTGCTGCGCGCTTCATGCTCAATCTCAAAGGAGCTCGGAGTCGGATCGGCGCCCGAAAGCGAAAGTGGCGCAATTCCTGAAGACGAGGGGAAAAGAGGCCTAACGGCTCGGAGCTCGTTCTCGAGGTCGTCCGAGGAGGACGGCCTCGAGAGCGACAATAACGACGCAGCACGCGCTCAGACAGAGCAGCAAACGACCGGAGTCTGCCGTCGCGGGCGGCGGCCTCCTCAGACCGATTCCCGCCCGCCAAAGGCACTTTCGCGGGCGAACTGTCGATCGGACGAGGCCGGTCCATCCGGTCGGTCGAGCTCGAGCGACAACCGGTGATCGGTCGGCGGCAGACCAGATCGCTCGCGGGTGCGAGCCTTGCCTCGGCTGCGCCTGCTTGACCTGCGTCGCAGCTCGCTCGCGTTCCTTGAAATTTACTCGCATCGCTTCGTCGCGTGCTGCTTCTGACCAAGTCAACAATGGGTAACGCGGAGTCGTCTACGCATGGCGCGACGCCGCTGGGTGGAGGCACCGCGGACCAATTCGACTACCTGCCCTCCGCCGACATGGATGCGCACTACCTGCGCGCGTGCATGGACGAAATGTTTGACAAAGACCTCATCCGGAAGAACTACGTGTCTTCGGTGAACGCGGCGGCCTGCGCCCCCGGCAGCGAGGACCGCGACGGCGCGGTCTCGCCAAGCTCGCCCACGAGCGCCTCCGTGGAGGAGGCTGAAGCCATCGCCGACGCCGTTGCCTGTCTCGCATACCCATACGACGCCGCGGCGCGAAGTATTACCGTCCAGCGCCTCACCAAAGGCCTCACCGAAAATTGCCGCGAGGAGGACCCCTTCACGACCACCGTCGATCAGCGTGTGCACTTTCTGCGATGCATGCACGCCGCCATGATGCGCGCATGGCCGCGGCGCGCTGCGCTCAAAGGTTCCTCTGCGCAGACCGGCGATCGGATTGCCGTAGACCGCAAGACGATGCTTCTCCGCAGCGTTCTCCTCAACATGCACGAGCTCGACGACTTTGACGGTGCTGTCGAAGCCACTCTATCTGCCAACGACGACGTGGAAGACGAGGCAAAAGTCATTGAAAGCGCCGACGACGAGCTTCGGCGACGCCGACGCCGCCGAAGGCGCAAGAGGCGCAATAGCGCGACCCGGGAAACCAGGAACGAGAGCGCCCTCGCGGACCCCTTGGCGCTCTCGGCCGAGGCGACCTCTTTCGGGCTTTCCCATCCGGTGCGCCTGGGCCTCAGCCTCTTCTTCACCCTGCTGGATTGCATCCCGCATGATGAAGCCTGCTCCGCGGACCAATACGTGCAGCTCGTGCGCGAGATCCTCCCCATCGTGGAAAGTCTTGGCCCCGAGCTCCTCGGTGAGGCTGCCACAGTGCACGCCGCGTCGCGAGAGACTGCCCAGTCCAACAAGCGGGACTCTTCCTCGCTCGCTGCAGTCGGAACGGAGCACGCCGCTGGACCCGGGTCCGAGGGCCCCGCCGAGAAAATGCACGACCTGCCGCCCGTCGGCGTGCTCAACGAAATCAGCGACTTTCTCTACCGAGCGGGCACGGCGCGCAAGCTAGTTGGGCCTGGGCCAAGAGCAGTATTGGACGAGGACCTCTTGCTCGGCGGCGCCCGCACGGGAACTCTTGGCTCCGCACGGCCACTGAGCGCAAGCAGCAAGAATCATGCCCCGGACACAGGTCGCGGCGAGCGCTCGACGCCCCCGGGATCCGCCGACGAAGGTTTTCGGCAAGGAGCGAGCCCTATTACCTCCTTTGAGAGCAGCACCAGTCAGTATCGAGAGCTGCCGCTCACTGCGGAGGAGCGCGCAAGAGCAATTGAGACGCTCTATGCGCTCGCGCTTGGAAGAGCCAAGCTCGTAGACTTTCTCTTATGCCTCAAGGTTCTTCTCGAGGACGCTTCCGGCGAGGGCGGCGCCGCGGCGCTGACGTCTCTGTCGCTCCCGGCGGGAATGCAAGCCAATGCAAGCACCCTTTCTGTGGAAACCGCGCGCAAGCTTGGCAAGAAGGACGCCATGACGCCGTCCACCTCGCCGACCGAGGGCATGGTGTTCCGCCCTGCAGGCGACGCGCCAAGGGCCGCCTCCGCGGCGCGTAACGCGGACCGCAAGGAGCGATCCCCGGACCCTTCGCCCCCGGACCGCATGCAAAAACGTGGCTGGCGGACCGTTGAGGACCTCATCATGACCGTCGACGCCCCGGACCTCGAAGTGACGAGCGCCGGGTCGCCTCTTACGGCAAGCATCCCAAAGGACGCCGCCCTCACGGACTTGAGCGCGCACAGCAGCGTATCCGCCGCTGTTGCTGCTTCGACTGCAGCAGCCGTCAGCGGCGTCCCGGACCTTATCGAGGCTCCACTTCTCGTCGAGGCTGAGGAAGCGAAGGCCAAGCGCCTCGCGGCAAGGCCACGCGCAGACGACAAGCAGCCCGCGCTCGCGGGCGGCGTCTACGCCGAGCGCGACGTGCTCCCCGCAGCCGGCGCCAGGGCCCACAGCAACAACGTCGCCGACGGCGGGCACTTCCACGGCAGGAGCACCAGCAACAACAACAACAACAACAACAACAACAACAACGAGATCGAGGAGCAGAGGTCTCCGCGCGAACGCCGCATCCGGGAGCAGGCGCGGCGATCGAGCTTGCAAAGGGTGCGCGCCGGCTCGTTGCGCGCCCTTAATCTCTGGACGAAGCTGATGCAGATGTCCGAAATCGACACGCGCGAGCTCTTCAAGGCGCACATGCTCGGCGCGAAAACCGAAGAGGTCGAAGTCTGGAGCTTTGGGCAAAACTCCTACGGCGAACTCGCGCACGGGGATACGATCACCCGCAAGTCGCCCAAAGAGGCCAATGTGCTCAGCGGCAAAGACGTCATTCAGGTCGCCGCCGGCAACGAGCACACCATTGTCCTCACCCGTAGTGGCAAGGTCTACGCGGTCGGCTACAACGACAACGGACAGTGCGGCCAGGGCAACACGGGCCGCGTCGCTCACCTCTCCAGCATCGAAGCGCTTAACAACAAAAACGTGACCCAGGTCCACGCTTACAACGGGTGCGAGCACACGCTCTGCGTGACACAAGAAGGCGCTCTCTACTCGTTCGGGTACAACTACCGGGGCCAGCTTGGCCATGGCAACACGACCTCCATCTCGGTGCCCCAGCTCGTCCCGGGATTTGGCATCCCAGGTCGCCGGGTGCGCTACGTCTCGTGCAGCTACTATCACAGTGTCGTGGCCACGGACAGCGGCGAGGTCTACTCGTTCGGTCGCAATGACTTTGGTCAGCTGGGCCATGGCGATACTCTGGACCGCAAAGAGCCATCGAGGGTCGACGCCCTCTCTTCGGGCGAGCACGTCGTCTCGGTGGCCTGCGGCCAGTACCACACCATCGTCGCGCTCGCGTCGGGGTCTGTGTACGCCTGCGGCAAGAACGACTACGGACAGCTCGGCCTCAAACTGCCGGAGCCGCACCGCCGCATGACGATCGTGCGCGCCTTTGGAAGCAAGGCTATTGACCGTGAAAGCGACGATTGCATCAAGGAGCTCCGCTGCGGCTACTACCATACCATTGCTCTAAGCACGACCGGCAAGCTCTGGGCATTCGGGCGCAACGACTACGGTCAGCTTGGCATCGGATCTACCGCGCAAAAGGTGTTTGGCCCGCGCGAAGTCGAGGATCTCGACGGGTCTGCGACGCGTGTCGTCCGCATCGCCGCTGGCTGCTATCATTCGGTGGCGGTCGACCAGAACAATGTCATGTACGTCTTCGGGCGGAACAACCACGGCCAGCTCGGCTGCGGGGACTCCCCGGAGCGGCCATCGCCGGTGCCGCTCAAGTCTTTTGCAGGATCGCGCATCGCCGACGTGGCGGCCGGCTTCTACCACACCATCGTCCTTGTCGGCGGCCAGGACCTCGAGGAGAAGGACCACGTCGACCAGGACGAGAGCTTCCTCTTTACACCAGAGCAGCACGAGCTTCGCGACTATGTCATGCAGGAGCGCGAGGGACTCGGCGTGCGTAACGCGCTCCTCTCGCCCCTCGAGCTGGCCTTCCACACGCTGTACAACCTCGACCGCATGGGGTCCTACCACGCACGGCGCCAGGAGAGCGTACAGCGCTGGCGCGGCCATCGGGCGTACCCGGCCCTCGACCCTCTCGCCAAATCCGAGGGCGGGGCAGGTGCAAGAGCTGGCATGGCGAGCTCTTCGCGCGATTCTGGCGGTGCCGCGGCGACGAACGGCTCGCTGCCCCCGAGCGACCTACCCTTCTGCATCGACAGCGACCCGCGGACGCTGGTCTTGCTCGTCTACTTGGCGCGCGTCTGCACATCGCAGGCCGGCGCACCCCAGATGGGATCTGGAGGCGAGCGCTGGACGTACATGTCGCTGGCGCTACTCCGCCTGGCGCGCAACAATCTTGCCCAGCTTCTGTGGAGCGGCGCGGGCCCGCGTCTGCAGCGCGAAATGCAGGACCTCGAGTCCGAGCCGTCCCCGATGGTGCGGGCCCTCGACGAGCTTCATCGCTTCGCGCTCGACACGATCGAGAACCCGCCGCGGCTCAAGACTCGCCACGACACAGAGATGGCGCAGGCGATTGCGTCCGAGATCCTCATGATTGGCCTCGAGCTCTTCTACCCCACGCAAGAGCTCCAGGTCCAGCTCCTGGCCTCGCTCATGGCGGAGAACGACGAAAACGAGGAGCGCGAGGAAGAGTCCAAGGGCGCAGCCCCGGGCGAAGCCTCCCTGAAGGCGTCCGCGCCCGAGCTGCGCAAGCAGCTGGCCGCCCGCAGCCGTGCGGCGCAGCACTCGCAGCAGCTCGACGACCTCGTTCACTTTCCGACGCGCATCTCCCCGCGCAGCCCGCTCTTCAAGTTCCAGCAGACCTCTTCGCCCGCGGTGTTTTCCAAGGGCCTCAAGCGCTACCTGCTGGAGCCGCTCCTGCGGCGTCTCGCGGACGACGAGCTGGTCTCAGCCATGGTGCCGTACCAGGCCATCCTCATGCCGGGGTGCGACGGGGAAATGCCTTCGTCGGCTTCGCGCTCGGGCCGCTCCCGCTCCCAGAGCAAGCACAGCGAGGACGACTCGTCGGTTGCGCTGCTCTCGAGCCTGCTGTCGAGCCTCGTGCGGCAGATTGGCGTCGAGACCGGGCGCGCAATCTCGTCGGGGCTCAGGAACCCGGCCAACACGAACGGGTTCCTGCAGCTCTTGCTCGCGCTGCAGAAGCACCTGCTCAGCTGGGCCGCCAACTCGTCGCACCCGACGGAGGACTCCGCCGACGGGCTCTCGCGCACAGGCCACTACCTCGACGACCTGCTCGAGAAGTCGAGCCTCGCGCCTTCGCTGTCCTCGTCGTCGCTCCTGTCGACGACCTCGGCAGCCTCCCGCGAATCCGGGAGCGACGCGGGGGGCGCCGAGACCTCGGCCGGGCACGAGCACCACGATGCGGACGACGGCTCCGGGGCCGGGACCTTTGCGTGGACGCTCGAGACCTCGAACTCCACGGCATGGGACTGCCTCTTGCGGTACGCAGAGCTGGTCCTCCGGCAGTCGAACGACGAGCTCGCGGCGGTCTCGGCCCCGGAGGACCTCGACGCCCTGGCGCAGAAGTCCGTCGTGGCGCGGGTCCTGCCGTCGCTCGTGATGGCGCTCTCGCTCTTCGCGGACCGCACGTACTTCGCCAAGCGGCTCCTGCCCCGCATCGTCGACACGCTGCGCGTCGTGGACCAGGCCGCGCAGAAGGCGCCGCAGCTCGTGGCGGCCGACCAGGAGTACCGCGTGGCCTCGGAGCGCTTCGGGGGGTCCAAGGTCAAGTCCAAGAAGAAGAGGGTCGAGGAGGCGCTGGCCCTCGCGAGCCTCCCGTGGCTCCTGCAGCTCGAGAAGGCGCTCGCCAGTCTAGGCGGCAAGCTCGCCTCGACGTTGGTGGCGGGCCAAGTCGAAGGCGAGGCGCGCCAGCTCGAGCAGATCCCGGGCCCCGACGAGGTCCGCGAGTCCTACGTCGTGTGGAGGGACGCCGCCCTCTTCAAGGGCGGCCTCGACACCCGCGTCATCGCGCGGGCCTCGCCCAAGAGCAGCCTCTTGTCCATGCTCCAAATGGCCGCCAATGGGACGGCCAGCAGCGAGAAGACCCGCAGCGCGGGACCTCGACGGAGCAGCGGCGGCGGCAACAACCCGGTCCACTCGCAGACGCTCGGCACGGACTGGTTCAAGATGTTCTCCTTCGGCGAGCAGCTGCGCTTCGTGCAGCGTATCCAGCGCGGGTCCGAGCCCGTCGTGGACATCATCCGTGCCGCGCACGCCAAGACCAACTTCGCGTACAACGTGACGCTCATCCAGGGCCGCGGGAACGGGGGCGCCGACGCCTCGGCGCTGGAAAAGGTCGAGGCCTGCATTTTTGCGGCGCTGCTCAAGCACACGGGCGCGCTTCTGGACGCTATTCTCTTTGCCCATAACGTGAGCGCCAACCCGGACGCGGTCCCGCCCCCGCGCGTCCTCGACTGCTGGCGGGCCGCGGCGGACGTGCGCATCCACCTCGTAAGACTGCGGTCCCAGTTCATGGCAAGCGCCAGCAGCGACGACGCGCAGGAGAACGACGACAGGACCCTCTTCCAGGCGTTCTGCACGGGCTATCTCAAGCGCGCGCAATTCCTGCTCCTGTTCGGGAGCGCGAGCGCCACGCAGGCAAGCCGCCCTGGAACGGTGCGCTCGAGTAACCCGCATTGGAAAACCCTGCGCGCAGCGGTCTGGACGGCCATCCGCTGGAGGCGGCTCACGCGCGAAGGTCTGCAGTGCAAGGAGGCCCTTAAGACGACGGCCTCGGACAACGGGATGGTCCACCTCGTGATCCGCTTCATCAAGTGCCCGACCGACCTCACAGTCGCCGTGGACCCTGGCGCGCCGCCCTCGTCGCCGACGAAGAAGCCCGCGTCGCCCTCGAAGCGGCGCAAGCAGCTCATGCAGCAGCAGTACTTCGACCTGGGGGCGCTCTTCTGGATGATCATCAACAACTGCCGCCGCGCGTACCTGCGAACGTGCGGCCTCGACTCATTCCGGCGACTTCTGGCCACGCCCAACCTCGTTTCGCCCCGCACGGACGTCCTGCGTCACCTGGCGCCCTCGTTGCGCGTCCCAAGCGACCTCGCGAGCATGATGATTGGCGGCAGGGAGTCCCAGGGCGATGGGAATGGCCAGAAGGGTGACGGCGCCGCCGGCCCAGATGCGGTCGGCGGCAAGCAGTCCTCCAAGGGCGGGGCGCGCGGGGCCGACGCGATGCTGCACAGCACGACGGGCCTGAGCGCCGCGGGACCGGCGGCCATGGCCACCGTGCACGGCGCCTTCATCCAGCTGTACACGGACCTCGCATACGCGCTGCGGGTGGCGCTGCGGGAGGACGGCGAGGCCTGCGCGCAAGAGCGCCTGCTCCTGCTCGACGCGTGGGCGACCTCGCTCGGGCCGATCGGCGCGGACCTCCTGTGCGCCACGGGCCTTCTAGAGACGCTGCAGAGCGCGCTGCAGATGGACCGCGAGATGGACCGCAAGGGCGAAGATGACAAGCAGGGCTATCAGCATCACCATCACCATCACCGCGGGCCCGGCGGCGGCGGGAGCGCGAAGGAGGCCTTGGACGCGGAGAAGCGGCGCAAGAAGCAGATTGGCCGCGCCGCCTGGATGCTCTTCCGTCTCCTGCTCGCGCAGATCGGCGACGAGGGCGACAGCGACGGGCGTCTGGCCTCTATCCTCGACGTGCTGTACACCGAGATGCAGGCGAGCCTTGACATGATGATGCCGGCACAGGAGTCCGGCGCGGCGTCAGACGCCTCTGTCGCCAGCGATGGCGACTCTCGCGGGGATAAGCACGGCGCAGGTAACAAGAACTCACACGAGCTCATCAAGGCCCCCACGCGCGTGAACAGCGTCGGCGGTGGCCTCATCCTCGCGGCGCCCTCGGCAGCAGAGTCTGAGTCCAAGCAACAGCGCACGGACCTCGACGATGAGGAGGATGGCGAGGAATTCTCCATCTCGTTCTGGGTCTTCCCTGAGAGGCAAGCGTCTGGGCTGGATCGCGTGCTGCTCATGCGTGGCAATTCGAGCGTCCAGGCGCCAATTCTCACGATTCGGGACCTCGACAGCCGCCTCGAGCTGTGGAGCAGCTTTGACGATGACGAGACGGAGCGCGTGGTGTCCAAGGACCCCGTCGCGCTGAATGTCTGGACCCACGTCGCCGTGGTTATGGAACAAGGCAAGCTGCGGCTCTTCATCAACGGCGACCTTGACGGTCAGCAGCAGACCCCCGCCCCGAGCGTCATCACAACGGAACAGAGCGCTTCGCTACCCATTTGCATCGGCAAACCGAACCTCGACCGGATGTTGAGCGGTCTCGAGGGCTACGTGGCGCAGCTCAAATACCGCACGCGGGCCCTCTCCCCGATCCACGTCCACGTCATGTTCGACCAAGGTCCGCCGCAGCACTTCCGGGTCCTGGATCGACACTGCTTTCAGCTCGTCGTCCTGCAGCAGACGCTCACAGAGAGCGCGCTCGGTCGAAAGAGCCTCGCCATGCCGCGCTGGTTGCGCATTCACGCCCAGCTCATTCGGTACGGCACCCCACGCGTCCAGCAGGCCGTTCTCCGTCTATGGCGCGTACTTTTCATCTCTACGTCCCCGAGCGAAATCGCCCCGCACGTGCTCGGGCCGCTGATCCGGGCCAAGGACGGCGCCTCGTACTCGGGCGAGGACTTCGTCGACTACCTGCTCGCGCAGATTGGCGTCGGGGTCTGGCATTCCAAGGACTCGCCGACGCCTCCGCTCAGCGCCTCGAGCACTTCGGAGGCCAAGCAGGCCGACCCGACGACGCCCACGCTCGAGGAGCACGACGACGGCGACGGAGACACCCTCGGCGACGATGAAGACGCTGCGGCCCGCACAGAGTCCAAGACCGAGCTGGCCAAGAAGACCGAGAATGGGACCGCGGGCGTCCCGGTCTCGGCCTCCACGACGACCTCCGCGGCCCCGGGAACCCGGGACTTGAAGCAAAAGCACAAGCGGCTCGCGCTCGAGTGCGATACCAGCGTGGGGACGTGGATGCGGCGCGACGTCGAGGTCAAGCCCTCCGCCCTGAGCGGGTCGAGCTCGCATCACAGCTTTGCGCTCTCCTCAGAGCTCATCATGCTCGTGCGCCTTCTCTCCGGGAGCGAGGCATGGTCCGCCACGCTCAGCGCGCGCATGCAGGACGCCATGGGCGACATCAGCACGCACCTGTTCAGCCCCAAGCACCTGAAGAACGGCGTAAACAGGCCCGTCGAGTTTGAGAGCAGCAGCGTCCACGCGCTGCGCAGCGTCGGCACTCTGGCGGTGCTTGGAGGCCACAGCGAGAGCCTCCGCGTGGGCGGGCGCGTGGCCATGACACATGCAGACATTACCGCCACTGTCGTGGGCTGGGACGAGGCTACGTCGAAGTCCGCGCTCGTGGTGATGACGCCCAAGCGCGCGGCCATTGACCAGATGCTCGACGATGAGGACGAGCATGAGCTGACCGAAGACCCGAAGGAGGCGCAGCAGCAGCAGCAGCTAATTCACGCACAGCAGCAGCTGCTGCAACGCACAGAGGCGGCGCCGCCGGCTGAGGCCCGGTCGATGAAGGCCGTGCGCATGAACTCGGAGGAGCTCGTGCCGATTCCGGAGTTCGGCTCGCCCTTTGCGAATCTCTCTCCGCGGCGGCGCAAGAAACCCGACGCGGCAGCGCAGCCGCCCCACGATATCCAGCAGCAGCATCATGGCGGCGAGCACGGCGGCTCGCGCGAGCCGAACCAGGAGCACCACGAGCGCAAGCAGCATTCGCCGGGCATGACGCTGGAAGACTCATTCTATCGGCTCCTGCGGCACCTTTTTGTCGTGCCCCTCGACGCGACGACGACGCGGTCCAAGACGGTTCTGCTCGCGCAGTGCCGAGCTCGGACCCTTCGCGTGCTGCATGAGCTCTTGCAGACGCTGGACTGTAACTTCGAAGAGCTCTTTGACCGCACGGCGGATCAGCACGAAGATAACATTGCGGTCTCACTGCTCAAGCTCGCGGTGCGCAGCCTCAAGGAAAAGCGCTTCGTCACCCTAGAGGGCATGGAAATCAGAGCTGAAGAGCTCCGCAAGCGGCTGCACGCGCTCCGCAATGCGCAGCACGGCGCTGGATCCTCCTCGGTCGCGAAGCGGGCCGAGCGCCCCGCTTCTTCCACACCTCGAGGACTCGGAGCTCGCGTTGAGGCCGAGCCCGTCACCGGTGACGGTGACGAGGGTGACGATGAGGTCGCCGTGCTCATGTACAGCGAAGACGAAGACGAGGAGATGGACGACCCAGACCAGGAGGACCAGGAAGGCGCCCCCATTGTGCACCCACTGGGCAGCGGGCGTCCGCACGCGCAGCGCAACTCTGCCCAGGACTTTGATGGCGACGAATTGGGCCTCATGTCGTCGTCGGATGAAGAAGATGAGGAAGAAGACGAAGACGAGGAAGAGGAGGAGGAAGAGGACGACCACGATGATGCCGACCATGGCATGGGCCACGCCAACGCCAACGAGGCGTCTCCCGGCGGAGCGGGCAACGGCGACGGCGGCGAGCCGCCTTCAGGGAGCAACGATCCGCCGTCGTACCTCGTGGACGAGCTTGTGGCCATGGGCTTTCCCGAGGAGTGGTGCGTCGTGGCCTTGCGTATCCAGGGCTACGACCTCATCGCCGCGTCGACATGGATTGTGGACAACCTGGACATGCTCAGCTCAACGCCCCTGAACGAGCTCGTCCCGCCTTCGCTGCTTGAGTCCAAGACCTTTGACGAGGAGAATGACGTGCAAGCTGTCCACTCCACGGAGCAAGATGGCCAGTTTGGCGCGGCTTCGCGACTCTCGCGCGACGAGATGCCCAGTATGGACCCTCTCGAAGAGAAAACAGTCCAGCACGCGCAGGCCCTCGCCCCGAAGGCCGATGAGGAGCGCCGTCGGCGTCGGCGCAGGCTGCAGCGCGCAAAAGCGAGCCTCCGGCGCATCGAAGAGCCCTTTCAGCAGCTCGAGGTTGCCTTTGGTGAGGATGTGTTTGAGGACGACCACTTCCGCACAGATGCCTGCGCGAGCTACGGGTATGGCTACAAGTGCGGCGCCCTCGGCCTGTACAATGGCTTGCACGCGGAAGGCACCAAGCAAGATGCGGCGCGAGAAGCCTTTCGGTCCGAGATCGCGCTCTTGAGCTTTGGCGACCTAGAAAAGCTCTGCGCGGAGCTCGAGGAGGAACTTTCCATCCTTTACGCGCGCTCGTGCCTGGTGCTCCTGATGCAGCGTTGGCGGGAGTGGCCGGTTCAGGCGGTGCAGTTTGACAAGGTCTTTCTGCGCGAGGAGGCGAACTTTGCTGTCTTCCTCCGCCTCGTGCTCTTCCGAGGCCCGCAGCTCATGCCCACCTTGCTAGACCACATGCTCGAAACGAACCTGCCAGGGCTCGTGCCCATCACGCCACCCCGCCCAGGAACCTTGGCCGCGCTCGAGCTCGTCCAGCCGCGGCTCGGGGCCAGCGCGGAGGACCTCTTCCCCGCAGACGTGGGCAGCATGGACCCGCACGCCAGCAAGGACCCCTCGCAGGACCCGCAAGAGGACCGCAAGGGCCGCAAAGCCCCGAATAGCGCGACTGCTGCCGCCGGCAGCATTTTGCAGCTCACGCTCGACGCTGTGCGGCCCTGCCTCGTGCAGCTCGTCCGCAAAGACTCCACGGGGGCGTTCAGCGAGACCCTCGCCGGCTTCGTGCTGCGCGACCTCGAGACGGCCGCGCGCAGCGAGGAGCACGTGGAGCAGCTCTGGGGCATGAGGGAGCTCGTCTGCAGCGACTTCCAGACCACGCGCGCGCCGTGCGTGGAGTTCGACGCTTGGCTCCTCGGCATTCTGCAGGCCGAAGGCGTCGAGGCCACCCTGTCCGAGGTTGCCTTCCAGCGCTACGCTAGTCTCCTCGGGTCTCCGAACTTGCCGCTCAAATGCTTGGCGCTCAAGAGCCTCGTCAAGGTGCTTCGCCGGAGTCCGAAGCTTGCCCAGGAGCTCCCGTACCAGCGGCTGTTCGCAGTGTGCCAGCGGCGTGCCAACATCGAGGCCCAGGGGCAGCGCGTGTTCTACTCCAAGTTCCTCTCCGCCGTAGTGGAGGTATTGGGCCTCATGCGCCAGGCCCTGCCTGCGTCGCAGCTGTCGCTGGCCAGAGTGGAGGTCTTTGAGCTCGCGGAGCGCGCGTACAAGGGCTCCATCGCGGACCATGAGTGCGCCGGGCCAGAATCGCTTTCGTCAAGCCAGTGCGCGACCTGTCTCGACACCGCGTGCGTCATCAAATGCGCCGACTGCGAATCGCTGCTCTGTGAGCCTTGCGCTCACCGCCACGAGGCGTCCCACGAGCTGCTGCTCTCGCCGTGCTGCAATGAGGCGACGGCGGTCGGGCGACCGAGCCAGGAGAATGACCGTCCAGAGGCCGCGGGCGCGCGAGGATTTGTGGTAATCGACACGGACTGCGAAAGCATCGCAGTCGCGTGGCACGTGGACCCCAATTTTGATGGCGAGATCATCTTGCAGGCAAACGAAAAGTCGTACTGCGTGACGGAGCTGAACGGGTCCAGCTTCCGGTTCGGAGGTCTGCGCGCCGGAACCACTTACCAGCTCGCGCTCTACGTGCTGACTAGAGACGGCGAGCGCGTCAAGGTCGCCTCGCAAAAGGCGCGCACCAAGGACCGCCTTGCGTTCGAGTTCGACCCGCACAACTGCGGGCCCAACATTTGCGTCACAGATAAGGGGCTCTGCGCTCGCTTTGCAGCCACCGAGTCCTGGAGCACCATTCTCGGTACGCGGGGCTACTCGAGAGGCGTCCATTCGTGGCAGGTGCGCATTGAGGAGTCCGATTCGCCGTATTTGTTTGTGGGCGTAGCGTCCCGTAAGGCCTGCTTGCAAACCTTCCTGGGCGGCGACGAGCACGGCTGGGGCTACATTGGCGACCGGGCGCTGTATCACAAGCGCAACCGGCTGAGCATCTACGGCGACCGCTTCGGCCAGGGCGACGTGCTGACTGTGACGCTGGACATGGACGCCGGCAATCTGGCCTTTGCCCGAAACGGCAAGGACCTTGGCGTTGCGCTCGACGGGCTCACGGGCATGTTGTACCCTGCCTTTGCGTTCTACTCCGGGTCGCAGGTCATCAGCCTGGTCAAGAAGAGCCTGTACCGCCGCGACGTGACTTCGGACCCTGCGGTGCCCGAGACGGTGTTCACGGACGACACCTTGACAGCAATCGGCACGATCGATCGCTTCACAGGCGGGAACCACGAGATCGATACCGACCTCGAGAACTCGGCGTTTGAGAGTCATGAAGACTGGGTCGCGCGCAAGTGGGAGCGCGTGTGGACGCGTCTCGGGCGCGACATGCGCCTCCGTCGACCTCTTCGCGAGCAAAAGGTGCAGACTCATCTCGGGACCGGAACGATCGTGGGCATTACGCCGGACGACGACTCGCAGGTCTGGGTGCGCTACGACGAGACGCTGAGCGCGGGGGCGTGGCCGATTTCGCTGGACGATGACCGCCTGACCATCTTGAGCGAGGACGATTTTGAGGAACTGACGACGGACGTTTCGATGAGCAAGGAGGACTTTACTACTCACCTGCACGCCTTCGGACCTGGCGTCGCTCGACAGCTCGACGAGGACCTCGTGGCGGAGCTTGGCGCTTACTGCGAGCGAAAGGGATGCAACCCGTTCGGCGTGAGCCCCGAGGTTTTCGCGACCGAGGTGCTGCCGGGCCTACAGCTGCGCTGCCGTACCCGCGTGAATCTGCAGCAGGCTGCAGCGCGCTTCGCGCTCCTCAAGGCGCTCAACGAGCGCTTCGAGGTCGTCCTGCCGTGGTTTGCGGCTCAAATGCGCGGGACTGCCGTGTCTGCGCTCGTCGCCGACGGCGAGCAGATGGGCCAGGCCGGCGGCGCGGGCACCGATTGGTCCTTGGCGACCTTGCCGCAGAAGCTGAGCTACTTTAGAGGTCTCATCTTCTGGCACATCAAGAAGCAGCTCCTGGACCGCGTGCTCGAGCGGTCCGCGACGGTGCCAAAGCGGGCCGAAGACGACTACGAGTACCCGGAGGAGCTCCCGCAGCTCATGCTGAACCGGCCCAAGGCCGCCTTCTCGCGGACACTGCCGGATGCGGAGTCGCGGCTGAGCTTCTCGCTCTTCGGGCAGGCCTTCGACGAGCTGCACTTCCTGGAGCCCCGCATCCTGCGCATCGCGTACTCGCACCCAATGGACGAGGGCCAGGCTCGCACCTTCAAGGTGAAATTCGAGGGCGAGGGCGTCGACGACTACGGCGGGCCGTACCGCGAGGTCTTCTCGCAGTGGTCCGGCGAGCTCACGGCGACGACGCTGTCGCCGGATGGCGCCGCTGAAGAGGGCCGTCCAGATCAGGACCTGGGAGACGCCGGGGGCAACGGAGACGGCAGCGGTGGCAGCGGCGCAGGCGCGAACGGCGCCGGCGGCGCCGGCGACGAGGAGAACGAGGACAAGAAGGACAATCAGCAGATGCAGTGCGTGCTGCCGATCCTGCACCCCTGCCCGAACAGGCAGCATGGCGTGGGTGCGAATCGCGAAAAGTACGTCCTGCGCCCCGACCCGGGCCAGAGTGCCGACCCGAGCGCGGCGGCGCGAGGCAAGAAGGACAGCGGGGCGCATCTGCTGCTTGAGATGATCAATTTTTCCGGCCAGCTCTTTGGCATTGCCATGCGGACGCGCACGCTCCTCAACGTGGACCTGGCCAGCCTGGTGTGGAAGCCTCTCGTGGGCGAGTCGCTCCTGGTCGACGACCTGCGCAACGTGGACCACAGCACCGTTGCTCTTGTAGAGCAGCTACGCGCCGCGGACCCAGCTTACCTGGAGGCTATGTGCGACGAACTGCGCTGGGACACCACGCTGAGCGACGGATCCCGCGTCGAGCTGGTGCCTGGCGGTCACCACCTGCGCGTGAACCCAGCTAATTGCGAGGACTACATTCGCGCGCTTTTGCACGCGCGCCTGCGCGAGGCGCAACACGCCACGACGGCCCTGCGAGATGGCCTGGCGTCGGTGATTCCGCGATCCGCCTTGAGCCTGCTGACGCCCGAGGAGCTGGAGCGCAAGATCTGCGGCGCCCCGGAGCTCGACGTTGATCTCCTGCAGAGCTGCACGGAATACGACGACGACCTGTCCGAGACGGACGCGCACATTGAATCGTTCTGGCGCGTGCTGCGCAAGTTCCCCAACAAACAGCGCCAGATGTTCCTGCGCTTCGTGTGGGCCCGGTCGCGCCTGCCGCCGACGAAGCAGGACTTCCCGCAGCACCTGAAGATTCAGGCGCCCGTGGCCGAGGGCCCGCGGGAAAACCCGGACATGTGGCTCCCCAAGGCGCACACTTGCTTCTTCGCGCTCTCGTTGCCGAAATACTCGTCGGACGAGGTTATGGAGGAGAAGCTGCGCTACGCCATCACGAACACGACCGAAATGGATGCAGACTTCAACATCAACCAATCCGAAAACCAGCACTGGCAGGCCCCGGACTCGACGGAGGCGGCGGGCCGTGCTTCGCCGGTGCTCCGCATCCAAACCTCTGAGTGAGGACGGCTCCCTTGCGGCACAATAGAATCGCCGTAATTATACTGATTTTGACAGACTGATGACAGATTCCTTTTCCAGGTTTCTTCCAACTATGTACGTACAGTCGTGGGCCTACAGGCTTCGCAGTACGTGCGTACGTACCACGCCTGGCAGCGATAGCGGCCGCGCATGGCGGGTGTGATTCGTTGCTCGTATCAACCCAGCCTACAAACCTCCACTCCATCGCGAAGGTTCGCGCGCAGCTGCATACTCTCAGAAGGATCAGCGCGGGCCATGGACGAGCTTCTCGAAGAGAATTGACATGGTCAACGCGGGTGTCGCCCTCGTAGCTGGTGCTCATGGCGAACCCCAGGGATGCTTGAAGAGGTCAAATGGTACTGAGGACGTCCCCTTGGTGTCGCCATAAACGATAGCGTCGAGGGCCGATGGCTCCAAGGCCGGTCCTTGGAGCGCTGCGAGGACTGGAAAAATCTGCGCGTGGTTGCTGTGGGATGATGCCGCTGCCTGGTCCGCGAGCGCGGAGCTAAAGACGGACAGGTTCTCGCGGAGAACCATGTTCATAGCGACTGCGACCGTGACACCGCGGTTGACGACCTGGTGCGGTGCCCCGCTTGGTATGAAGATGACGTCGCCGGGACCCACGATGGCGTCGAAAATGTCAACTGCAGGGAGAGACGCGCCTTCTCCAGGAAAGAGCGACTCGTGAAAGGTGCCGGGATTCGCCTCATCCTCGGCCAAGAGATCCCGCATGGCATGCGGCACGATTCGCCAGTGCTTGTGCCCATGCGTGACCGCCATCCAGGCCGACGAGGCGCACCAGTCGGCGTGGAGCCCGGAGCCCGTGTTGCTCCCGCTGACGAAGACACTCGGCCAGTAGTCGCGGAAGCCTGCCCAAAACGGCGAGGCGTCCGACGAGACGCGCTGCATGATGTCGCCGGCGAAGAAGGCCGGCACGCGGAAGGACTCGAGAAGCTCGGGACACACCTTCCGGAGAGGCTCGTCGTGCAGGTAGAGGTCCGAGCCCTCGAGGCCCCCGAAGAAGGCATCCACATCCACATCCACGTTCGCGACGCGCTCCAGACCGGCCCACGTAGCGGAGTCGTTCGCGGCGCGCTTGAGGCGCAGATTCTCGAGCCCGCAGCGCGCCCGCACGGTCTCCGGGGACGCGAAGTCGCGGAAGAGGCCCTGGAGTCCGCGGATGATGACCGGGACCCCGGGGGCGACGAAGTCTCTGGCGAAGTCCGCCACGGTGAGGTCCTCTGCGTTCCTGACGGGGACCGGGAGGATCCTCGCGCGGGCGTCGCTCGGCGCCCGGGCGTGCGCGAGCTGGTGCCTGAGCGCGGCCTTCGCCCTTAGCGCGCGCGAGAGACGGTCCCGCGAATGGTGTAGCTCGGCCCTGAGGAGCGCGAGCTCGCCGAGGGTCTCGTCGACGAGGTCCGGCGCCACGCCCTCGACGCCGTCGAGGTTCGCGCGTAGCGCCTTCTCCCACACGGCGGCGAGCAGCGCGTCGCAGCCCTCGCCGTCGGCGCCGAGGTCCGCGCACAGC
>KQ758900.1:1796637-1817689 GCA_001462505.1 Aurantiochytrium sp. T66 | reverse complement strand
GAGCGGCGGGATCGCCGAGATGGAGGTGGACGAGGGCGCCAACCCGGCGGTCGAGAAGGACGCCGAGGAGGACGCGATGAAGGTGGACGAGGAGGAGGAGGAGAGGGAGGACGAGGGCGCCGGAAAGGGCGGCAAGCCCGAGAGCGTCTTCGACGAAGAGCTGCTGCGCGTGTACTACTCGCGGCTGTTCCCGCACGAAGCCATGTTCAGGTGGCTGAGCTACGGCAACGACCCGGACCGCGCCGAGGAGCAGGCCCAGATCGACAGCGACTACTTTCTGCGGCGCGAATTCTCCTTCACCATGGCCGGCGATGTCTACATCCGGTACCTGTGCTTCCGCGACGCCTCCGAGTTCCGCAAGCTCGTGGAGCGCAAGAATCCGCACAAGATCGATATCGGCCCGCTGTACACGCTGCCGCCGAAAAACCACAAGTCCGTCAAGGCGACGGCCTTTAGGCCAGTCGAGCGCGAGCTCGTCTTTGATATCGATCTCACAGACTACGATGAGGTCCGCCTCGGATGCACGCCCGACATGATGTGGGACAAGGGTAGCTGGCTGTACATGTCTGTGGCTATGAAGATTGTCGACGAGGCCCTGCGCGAGGACTTTGGCTTCGAGCACCTCGTCTGGATCTTCTCCGGTAGACGCGGCGTGCATTGCTGGGTCTCCGACAAGCGCGCCCGCCAGCTTGAGGACAAGGAGCGAAAGGCCATCGTTGACTACCTCACGCTCATCACGGGCAACGAGAACGCGGCGCAGCGCGTCCAGCTCTCGCACCCGCTGCACCCGGTAAGTTTAATCCACGGGTCTGTCTCGGGCCACTTGCGCTGCTCAACTTCGATGCGCAGAATCGGGCTAACCTTTCGAACTCCTTCGCAACTCTCCACTTGTGCTTAACCGCGTTCCATGCGCAGTCCATCGAGCGGGGCCTCGCAAAGCTCGAGGAGGTCTTCGAAAAAATGGTCCTCAGTCCGGACGGCCAGGACATTCTCTGCGAGGAGGCGCGATGGGAAAAGGTCCTCAAGCTCATCCCAGACAAGAAACTGCGCGCGCGCCTCGAACACGCGTGGGCCTCGGACGGCGACAAGGACTCCAGGTTCCGCTGGCAGCAGCTCAAGGCGACCGTTGACGACGAGATCAAACGGCTCGGCAAGGAGCGGAACCCCGGCAACAAACAGACCGTCGCCGCCCTGCGCAGGGTCGTGCCCACGATTCTCATTGTGTTCGCGTACGCACGTCTCGATGTCAACGTGTCTACGCACCGCAATCACTTGCTCAAGAGCCCCTTTGTCATCCACCCCAAGGTAAGCCCTCGACGCCGTGGCTCGGTCCCCCAAACCCCCCCCCCAGAGCCTCTTGACTGACCTACTCTGACTGACTGACGCCTTGCTCCGTGCTCGTTCGACTGCCTCTATGACGTAGACCGGCAAGGTCTGCGTCCCCATCCTCGACGTGGCCAATTCGCACGAGTTTGACCCAGACGCGGTGCCGACGCTCCCCAAGCTCGCCGACGAAATCAACGCGGCCGACCCCGCGCAAACCGGACCGCTCTACCAGCAAACGTCCATGAAACCCTATCTCGACGGCTTCGAGAAAGAGTTCCTCAAGCCCCTCTACAACACCATCAGGCGCGAGTGGCGCGAGGCCAACGAAAAGGTCGCTGCGGAGCGCGGCGACTGGTAATGGGCACAAGGCCCACACGGCCCGCTTCCTCAACCAGCCTACCAGCAAGCAAACAAAGCTGGAACGACATAGCGGCTTTGCTGCGCCGGGTGAAAGGAAGACTGCAGGAGAAAAGTTTCGACGCGTAATAGCTTGACAAGCAAACGAGCACGCACGCAGGGCAGACTTCCAAAAAATGATTCATTGATCGAGAGATATGTGGTTCATCCTCCCGGACGAAACTCGGAGCGCACCGCATTGGGGCCCCGAATGGTCAAAAGTATGTGCATTTTCAGCGCTTTACACCTCCACCTCAACGGGAGAGATGCGCAGCTTCCGGGCCACAATGGGCGAGGCATCGGCATCCTCCTCCTCGACTGCGCTAGCCTCCAGCAGCGCCTCGACCTCGGCCGCGACCTCAGCCTCGATCTCAGGCATCATCTCGACCTGGGGCTCCTCGGGCTGCTTCTCCTCGGCCACGGGGCGCTTTTCGTCAACCACGGGCTGCTTGACAGCAACACGGACGGGCTTAATAGGCGCCGCGGGCTCCTCCTCAGCTGCCTCCATGACGCCATCGCCGCTGTCCTCGCTCTCAGACGCGCACATCTCGTCGATCTTGGCGCGGAGAGCCAGGCCGTGCTTGTCAAAATGCCGCGTCGCAGTCTTGATGCCCTGGTCGCACGAAGACTTGACCGAGGGACCGTAGTGTCCGCTTGCGAACTTCTCGCAAGTCTTGCGCTGGTTGGCCATCTCAGCCTTGCTGCTGATCACGTTGCCGGAGATCATGTGCTCGCAGCCAAGCTTGCAAGAAATCTTGCCCGTTGCCAAAAAGCTTTGCCGGCAAATCTTGCCATCGTAGTTCGACCGCGCGAAGGCGCTCTGGCACGCCTTGACAACCTCCATGTTCAAGTTCTTCCTAGTCTCATCGTCCTGGGGTTCGATCAGGTTCACGCACGCCGCGTTGCAGTGGTCGGCGACCTGCATGCCGACAGCTGTCTCCATTTTCGACATGGCCAAAAGCACCACGCCAAGGACCGCCGCAAGGGCCTTGCACCGCGCCACCATCATCATCTTCGCTTCGCCTCGCCCCGCGCCCCGGCTTCTTGCTCTCGGTCTTCGAGTTGAGCGCGCAGACCCTTCGTCGCTGGTGTCGCGAATCTTCGTACGGCCTTGCAGTCTTGGCCTTCGTCGCGTTTGGCGTCTGCCCGAGGTGCTCTCGCCAGCCTCGGGGAGGCGGCAAGGTACTCGAAGAGGCCCAAGCTTTCTTGCGTCGATGCCGAAAGTCGAAAGTCTCGGTCTGCGAGCCGTTGGTCGTTTCGTCGGGCCCGGGAATGGTACACACCGTTTTGGTCAATTATCTGATGAAACGCGACCGAGCACGCTATCACTCGAGCGCTCTCGCTCGCGATCCCGCTCGCGTCCCGCCGCGCACGCCGGGCCTCAGTGACGTCCGCACACGTGGGCACGCAAGCATTTACGCGCGCGCGCGCGCGTTGGCTTTGGGACGAGGGAATGTTGTGGCGAAAGCCGAGGGACGTGACGTGACGCACGAGGCCCCTAATCACCCGTGACCTCGGCCGCACCAGGCGAGCATCGTCGATACCGGCAGTCCAGAATCGCCAAGTGTCGGCCGCTGCGTCTGCCTGGACACCCGATTCGCGCGCAGCGCAGCGCGCGATCGGCGACGGAAGCCGCCGCAGACCCGAAGGAGGGAAGGCGCCGTCGCGGCCACCATGATGACCTCCTTGGAGGAGACGTGCGGTGACGAGCTGATCGGGATAGTGGAGAGCTTTGCGCTCCGCTTCGGTTCCTTTCGCAAGGTCTTCGTGTCTGCAATATGGGCGGACCTGCGCGCGCAGCACGCCACGATGACTACGCTTTTGCCGCGAAACGCATGGACCGTGGCCTTTTTGCGCACAGCGAGCACCATGTTCACGCTCAACGAGCACCTGGCCCAGGAGATGCGGCAAGTTGCGGGTCGCGACGTCCATTCGGTCGAGCTCGAGACAATTCTGCTCCACTTTGCACCTCTGTTTTCAGTCTACGCGCAGTATTACGAGGCCAAGAAGCCCTTTGCGGAGCTGTTGCGCTCGCAGCGAGCCCAAGCTGAAGGCCTCGAAAGTCTGATCAGAGACACCGAAAAACACGTTGGCATGAGCTTTGACGAGATTCTCGATATGCCGCTGCAGCAAGTCATTGCGCTCCGCGGGTGCATCAGTAAGCAAGTCGGACGCAGTGCCGGCGACACGGACGCTGTCGACCACTTGCGCCCAATTGCGGACTTCCTCGAGTCTGCACAGACCAGGATCAACGACATCGAGGCGCGGCACGCAAGCGAGGCGCTCCTCGTCCAGATCGCGGCAAATTGGGACGTGGGCAATCACATTTTTGCCATCAAGCGCCCCGGGAGGCTCATTGTCAAGGAAGGCACGCTCATCAAGGTGTCCCGTAAAAAGGAGGTCCTCTATCAGTTCGTTCTATTCAACGACGCTCTCATCTACGGCTCGCGTACCGGGGTCATGTCCCGAAAGCAGTTCAAGATGCACAACGCGCTCGACCTCGCAGCAGTGAGCGTTGGCGTTGTCTCTGTGGGAGACAACGTGCTCAAGCTCGACGACTTTTCGACAGTGGCTTCAGGTGGCGCCGTGGGCGGGGCCGTGCTCTCCATGCTCTCCTCGCTCTCCGTGCAGGACCAAAACGCGCTCAGCTTTAACGTGTACTCTGGCGACGGAGGCAAGAGTTTTTGTGTCAAGGCCAAGAGCCCCGGGGAGCTCTGCGACTGGTGGCTCGCGCTTTCGCGCGCTGTTGGCAGGCGCAAGGCCGCGTGTGCGGCGCAGACGCAAGTCGGCGTCCCAAGTACAAAGGAAAGCGCAAGCGCAGAGCCGTCCACCCCGCAGCGAGAGGCGCTGTCGCCGGTTTGGCAACCCGATAAGGCCTCTCCGGAATGCACGCTGTGCGGCGTGCCTTTCACCGCACTTCGCCGAAGACATCATTGCTATTCGTGCGGCCGGCTCTTGTGCGGAGCGTGCTCACGATTTCGAGGCGTGCGCCAGGTCTCGGCGCTGGCCAAAGAGAGCCCGCTGCGCCGCATGCTCAAGCGTCAAGGCTCGACGGGCGTCAGCGATCGCGCGCAAGAAAAGCAGACGCTTGAGCGCTCTGTGCGTATGTGCGAGTCTTGCTCCGAAAAGTCTTTGCCCCTTGCAGTCCTGGCACTGCAAGACCAGCACGAGACTGCTGGGGTCGAGCATGCCGATACCGAGTGTACCGGCGCTGCTCCCCTCCAACACGAGAATTCTGGTGGCCAGGTCGCGGATATCTTGCTCAGGTCTCCGCCCCTTGGCGCCAATTTGGATGGCAACGTGCGCGTAGCGCTCGACATTCTCCAGTCGGAAGTGTCTTATCTCGAGGGCCTCCGGACGCTCTTGGAGGTGTACGTGCGCCCTCTACTGGATGACTTTCGGTCGGATGCGCGGCTCATTGGCGGCGAGGCCGTGGGCATCGTCAAGCACGCAGACCTGGCGTCCATGTTCGTCTTTCTCTCAGACATTCAATACATCGCGGCGCTGAGCGAACGCCTCGTCAAAACTCTTCGGAGCCAGTGTCTCTCTGTGGGCGCCGACGGCGTGCCGAGCCTGCACGGGTCCATCGCAGAAGTCTTTCTGCAGATGAGTTCGCTTTTCCAGCTCTACGATGAGTACTCGAGCTCATTCGAGTTCGCCAATCGCACGCTTGCCGAGCAAACGCACGCTCTAAAGACTCTACGGGATTTTCTCGATGGTCAAGAGCGCGCCCACCGCGCGCGACTGCAAAACGTAGGCGCGCAGTGCATGCAGAGCCTGCTCATTCTCCCGATTCAGCGACTTCCGCGCTACATTCTGCTTCTTCACCGACTTCAGGAGCACACCGACCCGCAGAGCGCAGAGTTCGAGCGCTTGCGCCGCGCTGTGGACGCTATCCAGGCCATGACGCAACACATCAACGAGAGAATTCGAGAGCGCGAGGGCCTGGTTAAAATGCACGACCTTGCGCGCTGCTGGGGCGAGGTCGTTCTTCGCGACGCCCCGGTGGACCGGCGCTGCATCCGCGAAGGTAGCCTCGTCAAGCAGTCGCGCAAGGCGGAGAAGAAGTACGACTTTGTGCTCTTTAGCGACGCGCTCATATACGGCGAGCGCGAGGACTTTTTGCAGCGCGTGCGTCACCATCGCACACTACTCGTTGCCTACTGCGAGGTGCGTAAAGCCGAAGACGACCCGAGCGCATTCGACGTGGTCGGTCGAGAAAAGTCCTTTCGCGTGCGAGCCGAGAGCGAGAGACTTTGCCGCGCGTGGATCGAGGACCTGCAGCGCACCATTGCGAGCATGCGCGAGCACCAGCGCAGCATCAAGTCTGAGACAGCGCCCGTCTGGGTCAAAGACACGACCCAGTGCATGCGCTGTAGCGTCTCGTTTTCCATCATCGTCCGTCCACACCACTGCAGACGCTGTGGTAAATGTCTCTGCAACGACTGTACGCCAAATCGCTGGCTGCTGGAGCACATTGACCCGCACAAGCCGCAGCGCGTGTGTCTCGACTGCTTCGGGGCGCTTTTTGCCACCTACGGTCCCCCGGTCCTGGCGCACAAAAACGATCAGAACTTTTGTGCGACGACGCCTCAAGACGCTCCTACGCCTCCCAACACGCGCTCGCCCTCACTGCCCAAGCCATATCGCAGCGATCACGAGGGGGGCCAAGACGAAGTTGAGCAGAAACAAAAGGCGTAAAGTAGACGCACAAGGCTCGCGACCTTTTGCCAAATTTTGCAGCGGCGGCGGCGGGCGAAGAACATTTGACATGAGATGATCTGACTTGACTTGTTGGTGATTCCGGCAAGGCCTCATACTTTTTTGAGGGCCCAGGCTGGCGTGACTTGACTTCCATGGATGTTCTCACACCCCGGCATAAAGTGGCCCACAAAGACGCAACCCATCGCCGAGTTCATCAGGACTCGCCGCGTAGGTGATGCGCAGGGCTTTCGGGGCAGGCAATAATGAATAAAATACGAGCTGGCAGGCCCCAGTCTACCGCAGAGCGCGCAGTGCAGAAAAGACGGCCCCCAGGTCGATGCACTCCTGGGCGACGGCGCTCGTAAAGGGCGTCGTGAAGCCCGAGGCGGCGGCGCCCATGAGACAGAGCGAGATTGACATGCCGTAGGTCACCGTCTGCGTCGCCACGTGAACGACGCGCTTGCTGAGGTCGATGAGGTCGGCGATATTCCCGATTTCCTCCTCGTTCAACAGGACGACCGAGGCGCTCTCCGCAGCGAGGTTGCCGGCACCAACGCTCATGCCAACATTGGCAGCGGCCAGGGCGGCGGAGTCGTTGGCGCCGTCGCCCACCATGAGGACAACCTCGCCCTTGGCGCGGAGATCAGATACAATCTCGGCCTTTTCGTGCGGCCAGCACGAGGAGAACTCGTCGATGCCAACGTCCTTGGCCACGCGAGAGAGATGCTCACTCCGGTCCCCACTGAGCATCAGAACGCGGAGACCCATCGTCTCCCGAAGCTTGCGCACCAGAGCTCGAGAGGATTTACGAATCTGGTCCTGAAAGGTGAAGCGCCCGTGGGCGCGAAGCTCGCCCTCCTCGTAGACGGAAAAGTACGCTTCGATGTCAGCGTCCCCGGCTTCGGCCTTTTCGTCGCGCTGGTCCTCCATGCAGTACGCGCGAGACCCGACGCGGACCTGGATTACGCCCTCGGAAAACATTGCCGAGATACCTCGGCCGTCATGCTGGTCTACCTGCGCTGCCGAGAGGCGAAGCTCGCGCCCGCGATGCGGCGCTTGCGCGACGCGCCCTTCGCTTGCTTTCCAGTACTCGCAGACGGCAAGGGCTAGCGGGTGCGTCGAGTACTGCTCCGTAGCCGCGACGAGGCGAAGGAGATCGCCGTCAGTCCGGGCCGAGGATGCTTTGAGTGCGTTTTGCGTTACCGCAAAGGAGGTCACGACGGGCTGGCCTTGCGTGAGCGTGCCAGTCTTGTCGAGGACCACAGTACTGACCTTGGCCAGCCCCTCGAGGGCGGTGCCGGCCTTTACGGTGGCGCCGAAGCGGTGGCTCGCCACACTCATGCCCGAGAGCATAGCGATTGGAACGCCGATACCGGCAGGGCAAGGGGTCGCGGACATGAAGACGGCCAGCACGGCCTCCCAGACGCGTCGGGGAGATGCCTGGCGCCATTCGGATACGTGGCACGCAAGGGCAGCAAAGGCAAACGTGAGCGGGGTGAAAAAGGCCACAAAGCGCTTGGACTCAAGCTCGAGACTCGCCTTGCGCTCGAGCGCCTTTGCCAGCTCCGCCTTCATGCGCGCCACCACCGAGTCTTGGTACCTCGACGTTGCACGGATGCGGCAAGCTCCGCCAACGAGGCGGGCGCCCGCCATGACTCTTTCACCCGTCTGCTTGGTCGCTGGCAGGTGCTCCCCAGTGAGCACGCTCTCGTCAAAGGCCGGCGACTCTCTGGTTTCCATGCCTTCGACGACGCCATCTACCGGGACGTGCTCGCCTGTCTTGATAAGCAGCAGATCGCCAGGATCGACGCGCTCGGCGTCTATGTCTTCGAGCTGGCCGGTGTCTGCCCGGACTCGGTGCGCGCGCCCAGGGCTCTGGGCCAGCAGACTATGGAGCGCCTTACCGGCGTGGTCGAGCGCGTAGTCCTCAAATGCCTCGCCGCCCGTGAGCATGAGCAAAATGACCGCTGCGGCGCGGGTCTGGTTCAGACAGAGGCCCAGCTGCATGGCGATGAGGGCCGGGATGTCGGCCTCGCCGCTTGTGAAGGCGGCCGTACCCTGCGCCACGGCCTCGGTGAGCTCGGGGACCATGCCCAGCGCGATGACGGACCACAGAGCGCTCCTCGCCCGGGACCTTGCGAGCGAGCGACCCGTCTGTGAGCCCGCAACAAGATCGACGCCGAGGGCCGCCACCGCGAGCGACGGGACGACAAGCGACGGAATTCGCTCGAGCGCCGCGCGGAATTTGCGCGATACGAGCGCCACGCCGACCAGAGCCCACTGTGCACATGGACATCTCGCGTTGGGCATTCATCGTCAGCGAGCCGTCCACCTCGGGGCCGCGCTGCGCCGCCGGAGACCTACCTGGAGAGCGACGACCTTTTTCCCGCGCCGCGAGGCCACGCGAGAGAGCCCTTTCAGGCGCGACGCGAGCGTGACGAGCGCCGCCAGGCTCAGGACGGTTTCCTTGCTGATGGCAGCCATGATCTCCGCGGCCTCGCTGCGCTCGAGGTCGATTCCCTCGCGTCGGGATGGCGTCGAAGGCGTCAGGAAACCGGTCCGCTACTCCGAGCTTCACGGCGGTCAAGTCGCGTGCGTCCGCGCGACGGGGTCCTGCGGCAGGCCTCTTCGGCCGCCTCTCTGCGCAGAACACGCGCCGCAGGGCCCGCGGTGGGGCGGCGGATGTCCGGCGTCGAGCGGGCCGAGTTCTCGCGCCGAAGCGGCTTTGTCGGGGCTGGAGAAGTCCGCGTCCATGATGATCAACAGCACCATGACGGCGTTCTCGACGATGGCGCTATGCAATCGGGTGCCCCGGGGCCCAATCGGGTGCCTCCTATTTCCGCCCTCACATCGCCGAGCCAACCCCGGCACAGGCCAAAGTTTAGCTCGCCGAAGCTGTAGATGATGACGCAAGGCGCGCCAGGAGGCACGGGGCGAGTGAGAGCGCATTGGATGAACGTGCGACCGCTCGGGCGAGCGTCGTGGCGAACCTCTTGGGGCATGATCGATCGCAAAGTTCTCGCTATTCATGAGCAAGCAACAACTTTGGCGATGCGACTTCTGCGTCGCCCAGTGGCACGAAGAGGCGGGGGCCAGCCATGCCACAAGGACCGCGGCGTGGCGAGCAACAGCCAGCCAGAGCGCACGAATGAGCTCGGAGAATCGGTCACGGATGGGATGATATTCATGATATTCGGGGGCCTCTCCGAGACCCGAAAATCGCGCAGTGCATGCGGTGTGGGGGACTGCGGGGCGCGATGTGAGGGACGCTGTGGGGCGCGCGGAGATGGACTCTTTGTTCATTTGAAAGTAGGGACTTCGTTTCGTTCGATCCAATCGAGGTCTGGGTCTCGCCGCGTCCGCGTCGTCGCGCGGGGCTCTTCCGCGCGAGGGCTTCGCGCAGGGCCTGCACCGCGATTCGCTGGGAACTTGAAGAGGCCCCGGAGATTCATTTGGGTCGAAGAATTTGCAGTGGGCTTGACTTCAGAAACTCGAGTCGGGTTTCTCGTCAAGAGCGGTCCCAAAGCGCTGGAAAAACCAACGCGACGCGGCAGCGCGCGAAGGATGGCGACGGTGTCGGCGGCGACGATGGGCCCCGAAAGGCGCCCGGGACGAGGACGAGAGATCTCATCGAAAAAAGTCACGAAGCGCGTGAAGAGGAGGAGAACGAGGGAGGGCCTCGAGATGACGATGAAGTCGCGCCCGACGGCGCGCGAGATCGCGTGGAAGGACGCGCGGTCGCAGCACATGCTCTTCTTTGAGAAACGTGTCTTCACGATGGAGCGCGAGTTCGCGCAGAAAATCAAGCAGGCGCGAAGTCGAGCTGCGGCGCACGACGCTGCAGTTCGAGCGAGGCTCGCGAAAACCGACCTGGCCTTTGCTGAAGCCACGCGACACGAGCGATGGCGACTGCGAAGGACGCGAGAGGAGCACGAGGCTGAGAGTTCCAAACCTGACTTTCTCGTGCACTCGCGAAATCCGCACTTGCTGGCGCCTCTGCCAGGCGCGGCCCCTGACGACGAGCGTGTTTACCCTGAGGAGGTCGCCATCAACCTCGCGGATGGCCGTCGCGTGAGCGGACAGCCAGCCGAGGCGCTCTGGCACAGCCGAAGTGGCGGCATCGTGCGCTTGCGCAGAGCCCCGCCCGAATACATGCGAGAGCAAGTTCTGGCCTACGAGATCGAAGCCCGGGTCGAGTCGATTCGCGCTATGGATGCTCTTGCCAAAGCATGCCTGCAAAATGCACAAGACGGATCGAACGGCAGCGATGAAGAGGAAAGGGCCGCTCTACGCATTGCGAGCGCACAGCGCCGCGTCCAGGACGCGGTTCACTTCCGCCAGCTCAACGCCAGGTACGGACCCTGTCCCGAGGACGCGATCGCGCAAGCGAGGCGGCCAGCGGAGGCGTATCTGCGTTTCCTGAACGCGCAGGCAGCAAGACTCACACACTGGATGCGCGAATGCCACCTCCGGCTAGAGCTGCAGAGGATCAGTCTAGCGTGCGCGTTACAGCGTTTGGCACGCGCAAAAAGCGCGCGGCAGGCTCTCGAAGCCCAAGGCGAAGCGCGAGAGCGGCACAAGCAGGAGAACCAGGGTCGGGTTATGTTACAGGCGCTAGAAACGTGGCGGGCCGAGACGGCGCGACGCCGTAGGCTGCGCGGAATAATCGAGAGGATGCAGAACCGCGCGCAGACGATGGCGCTCCACGGGTGGCAGCAAATGGCCGCGCGGCAGGCGGCGCGGCGCGCCGCCGGGGTGCAAAAGCTCTTTTTGCTGCTCGCCGCGCCGCGCTTCTTTGTCTGGCGAGTAAACGCCGAGCAGAAGCGGCGCGCGCGGCGAGCGAGGATTCACGGGCGGCGTCTGCTCTTGCGCTGGTGCGTGCAGCGATGGGTCGAGGCCACCGTGCACGCGCTGGCCTGCCGCCACCTCGATAGGTGCGAAGCAGCCATTACAATTCAGCGCGTTGTGCGCGGGACCAAAGCCCGCGCGCACGTGGGCGAAGTGCGGCGCGCAATTACGTGCATTCAGGCGTGGTGGCGCGGGGCACTTTCCCGGTGCGAGTTTTTTCGATACAATGGGCTCCGCGCGCGGCTCTTACGATTCCACGAGCGGCGCGAAAACCGCGAGGCGGGGAGAAGCCGGGCGCGCAGCTAATGTGTAACAGGGTCCGACGGCACGAATACCTTGGAGACAGAGACGGGCCGACGCGTCTATACATGAGCTGGTCAGATGGCAGCAAAGATGTCGAGACGCGCCACAAAGTCCCTGATGAGCTCGTGGCCCTCCTCCTTGGCCACTGTCTCGAAGCGGCGGACGAGCGGGACCGTGAGGTTACCGCGATGAATAATCGCGAGCAACATCATTACGAGAACGTCCTGGCCGAGCCCGTAAAGGTCTTGCTGCAATATAGCAACGTCTGGCCGCTCGGCAACTGTCGCCAGGCAGCACTCCATCAAGGATGGCGGGTTGTAGATGCGCGGCGGGAGGTGCCTCGGGCGGCGTCGCCTTCGCGCGGTTTCCTCGTTCGGCCGCGGGCTCTGGCTCACATCTCCAGACTTTGCCAGGTCTTCGCTCACGGCGTCCTCGCGGTCACGCCCATCGTCTTCTCCCTCGTTAGCACCTTCGCCGGCAGCGTCTCCATCATCGGTATCAGCAGCCGCCGCAGCAGCAGCAGGAGCTGCATGAACGTCGTCTTCGTGGGCGTCGTCCATTGTGCCGGCTTCCCGCGCGGTGTCGGGCGCCTCTCCGCGCGAAATCTTTTGCGCGGGCGGCGAAGCGCGTCCCCCGGCGTCCTCCGGCGCGCCGCGCGGCGCCCCCGCGGGCGGCGGCGGTCGCGGGAGCGGTCTCGGGCCTCGGTCTCGGGTCTGGAGCAGTTCCGTGGCGCCTTTTCTGGGAAAAAGACCTAAAATTGGGTCGGTGTGGAAAATAGGCCGCGCCGTACCGCACGCGCGTCTCTTGGAGACCATAACCCTCCGCACGTGCCGCGCGCGCAGCTTGCCGCGCAGACGACGAGCCCTCCCGCGGGCGGGAGATCTGCTCGCCAACGCGGCGGAGATTGCCGGGTCTTCGACGGGGAGAGCGTCGACCTGTGGTACGACGCGGAGAGCGACCTGGAGAAGTTGGCCATTATGGTGCACATGGAGCAGGAGGTATTTGGGGATGACGCCAGCGACGAAGGCGAATCGCGCGAAGGCCAGGTCTGGGTGGTGCGACACACGCGAGCGGTGAAGACCGGGGCGCGCAAGAAGAGCCGCAAGGCATCCCAGTATGCCATGTACTCCATCGACGACCTCGACGAAGCTGACCAGGCGGCCGCCGACCAGGACCGCCTCGAAGACGACGAGAGGGAAGACCCAACAGAGGCTGATGTTGACATTGACGACCCCGAGCTGTACGTGCGGCACCAGCTGCGCAGGCTCGCCATGTGGGACGAGCCGGCGTTCTCGTCGCTAGGTCTCAGCATGGTCCTCCTGGTCTTTGGCCTTGTGCACTACTCCGAGTACTCGCTGCTGACGCTGTTGAGTTTCATGGTGCTCTTCCAGCTGACGCTCAGCGCTATCACAGTCAGCTTTACTCCTGTGCTGCGGGACGCCAAGATCGTCGGACGGCACTTTACCGCGGAGCGTTTCGTGGAGCAGCGGCGGCTCGTGCCGGCGAGCGAGATCGACAGGCTCTCTAAGGGCCTTGGAATGATCGCGGGCACCATGGTGGAGAATCTGGAACACCTTCTGTTTTCCACGAACGACATGTGGGCCGTGGGCGTGCTGGTGGGCGTCATCTGCGCCGTTATGATCCTGAACATTAATTACGAGGCCTACATGCTCCTCACGGCGGTCTGCGTCGCCTTCTTCACGCTTCCGCCGCTGTACAATGCCAATCGCGAGTATATTGACGATGTCCTCTTTGCCAGCCTCCCCGCGTCCGGTTTGGGTCGCGGCGCCAGTCTCTCCACGACCTCGAGTCTCAGCGACGACTCGCGCGACTGACGAAGCGTACCGTGCCTCAGCGCGGGGGCACAAGAGAGGTCACGCACGTGCCTGATCAGCGGCTGGCTGGCCTGTGCCAATTTGTACGACAAAGACGACCCGCAGACTTGTCTGCCTCTACCTGACAATACATCATGTGCTCAAAATTATGTTGGGTTCGCGAATCTCGTGCGAGGCCATACGGTGGTACGTACAGTTGCAGATGACGACGATATTTGCAGCCCTTTCCCGAGGGCGACCGCTGTCAAAGCGGCTGCAGCGAATCTAGCCATTGCTTCAATCGGTCACGGACTTTCAGGAGTCCTTTTTCAAGGACGACTGTTGCAAAGAAGCCTCGAGCTTTGCTAGCACAGGGTACAGATCGGCCTGGACTGCCTTCTCGTCGAGCTCGCCCTCTGCGGAAAAGTAGCTGCCCACCGAGGCAGAAAATTCCGCGGGCGGAATGCCCTTGGTCCCGGCGCACTCCAGCTTGACCTTGATCATCTCGTCACCCCGGTCCATGAAAGTGGACACGAGGAGAGCGCTTCCGGGGATTCCCGGCTTGGCCTTGGTGCGGACAATGTAGTCGCGCTCGATAAAGATGGCAATCACCTGCAGAAGGGCGCTCGCGATGGCGTAGAAGATGACGCAGCCCGTAAGGATGGTCTTGTCTTCGGGAAAGCTGTGTGGGCCAAGCTGCGCGTACAGCGCGACGCCGCACGCCGAGGTCATGATGACCAGCTTGAGGTTACTCAGCAGCAAGTTCTCCTTATACCCCTCGATTTCCAAGAGCTTGTAAATACAGTCATCGACGGTCCTCTTCACGGCGAGCTGGTCGAGCACGTCAACAGGCGGTACCGGCGCATCGTCCGCGTTGCTTTCGCCGCTCAAAGTCTCATTCTCTGCCAATAAGAGCGTCAGCTTGCTTCTCACAAACCAAGACTCCTCGCTCCTGGTCCTCGCGGCGACTTGCAAGCAAGGCCTTGCAGCGCGCGCGGCCGCCGGGGACGCCCGCGCGGACGTACGTCTTCGCCGTTGCGGTCTCCATCTCCGCCTACACGTGGCCGGCCTGAGCTGCGAACTCACCTTTCGCCATCCTGCGCGCGGCGCCTGGCGCGGGGAACCGAGGCCTCGCGGCGCGGGAGGGGTCCTCGCGGGCGCCGGTCTCCAGCGGTCCTCGCGGGCGCCGGCCTGGCGCGGGCGAGGCGTCGGGGTATCGAATAGGGGTATGCAGGCAGGCAGGCAGGCAGGCATGGCCGCGGGCAGTGCCACTTCGACGGAGCGCGCAGACGCGCCCGGCGCGTGGGCGCAGGCGGCAGCGGCTGCGCTGGAATAACGGGCAGAGAAGGCAGCAGTTTCGTCCTGACTGCAATGCCAGGGGCGTCCCCGAGCTGCGACAGTTGAAGATGCGCCATGTCGAGCTGCACGAAATCCTAAGCGATGAAGACGTTGGAGTGGATGCCGGCGGCCGGGCGGCCGCCGCCTGACTCCGTCTGGCCGCACATGTACGTGATGCGAGCGTGCAGCACAAGAAGAAATCGACAATGAAGCTCGCTAGCTCAGTGCAAAACTTTCTAGCATGATCGAAGATGCGACCAAGACAGGAGGCGCACGCCCTATCATCGTCTCTTCAATGGCGCCCCAACCAAAAATAAGGCTGCCAGGAACTCTGCGAGCTGACAAAGCTGAAAAACTGACGGAGGAGCTGCACGCAGATGTCCAAGCTGGAGAGGAGCCGCCGGTCACGCTCCTGGAGCGTATCTTCAAGGTGGAAAGGAAGCGGCTTTTACCTCGGTGACGTCGCGCTTCAAGATCCAACTGCCTCGATTTCTAGCCTTGTTGAGCTCGAAGGAGTCAGGGTGAAAGTGGTGCCGCCAAAAGCAACACTTCGACCTGGGCGACAGCTTAGCGCTCGGTCGCAGCTTTGACCCCGGCCGGCGATCCGCGTGCAAGATTGATTCTTCTTCAAAGTGATGTAAAAAAGACGCGCGGAACGGCCCTGCTTCTCCTGACACCATGACCTCTCGCATTGGCGTTCTGTACGAAGCCATGGGGCCGACATCTCCTTTCCAAAGATCTCCGGCGGCGTCTCCACCACAAGATCCATATTCGTCCACATCCCCTTGCAGCACAAAGTTCACATTCGCTACCGTCCGACTCTCGATCGGTGAAGCGAGAGAAAGCTATGAGTTCGCGGCGGGCCTAGGCTAGCCTATTGCGCGCGGATGATCATAACGATTTGCGAGTCCTGTGCGATGGCGAAGTCCGTCCAGCAATATAGGCCACTTATCTGTCCGTGAATAGGGCATTTGGCGCCGGTCTATTCAATGCGTATCCTTTCGGCCCGACTACTCTCTGCGCCAGACCCTCCTCACGAAGCCCAGCCGCCGCGCCGCGCCACGCCGCGCCACCCGCCCGCCCGCGCCCGCGCCCGCGCCCCGCGCCCCGCGCCGGCCGCCGGGAGGGCCGCCCGCTCGATCTGCGCGATCGACTCGAAGAGCTTCGATCCGATCCGGGCCGCGCGACGCGAGGCGACGCGACGCGAGGCGAGGCGCGCGCGACCATGGCGTCCGGCGGGCCGAAGGACACCGGGTTCTCGCACCTGCAGCGCGAGGCGCAGGGGATGAACCCGACGGCGGCGAGCGAGACGTACTTCGACAAGGTGCTCTCGAGCATCTCGGGGATGAAGGTCCTCCTGCTGGACTGGGAGACGACGGGGATCCTGTCCATGGTCATGTCGCAGACCAAGGTCCTGGAGCGGGAGGTCTTCCTGGCGACGAACCTGACGGAGCCCAGGGAGGCCATGATGCACCTCAAGGCCGTCGTGTACTGCCGGCCGACGCGGTCCAACGTGCAAGCGCTGCGGCAGGAGCTGCGCGAGCCCAAGTACGGCGAGTACCACATCTTCTTCAGCAACATCGTTCGCCAGGACCTCTTGCAGCAGCTCGCAGACGCCGACGAGCGCGAGGTGGTCAAGCAGGTGCAAGAGGTCTTTGCCGACTTTTACGCGGTGAACAACGAGCTCTTCACGCTCAACATCGCCAACAGCCTGCTGCACAGCGTCCCGCGCGCGCGGTGGTCGCGGGACGAGGAGGGCTCGTATTACCGCACGGTCGAGGGCGTGCTCGCAAGTCTCCTTGCCTTCAAGAAGCGGCCAGCCATCCGCTTCCAGCGCAGCTCCGACCTCTGCCACAATTTCGCGCGCGAAATCAAGCACCAGATGGAGCGCGAGCAGCAGCTCTTCGACTTCCGGGACGGCCAGTCCTCGCTCCTGCTCGTTGTCGACCGCCGCGACGACCCCGTCACGCCCCTGCTCACCCAGTGGACCTACCAGGCCATGGTGCACGAGCTCTTGGGCATTCGCAACAACCGCGTGAGCCTGGCCAAAGCCCCCGGCGTCAGCCCCGACATGGAGGAGGTCGTGCTCTCGCTCGCGGACCAGTTTTTTGAGTCGCACATGTACACGAACTTTGGCGACCTCGCCGAGGCCGTCGCGGAGCTGCTGCAAAATTACCAGCGGCAGCAAAAGACCAACCAGCAGATCGAGAGCATTGAGGACATGCAGCGCTTCGTGGAGAGCTACCCGCAGTTCAAGCAGTTCGCCACCAACGTTTCCAAGCACGTCGCTGTCGTGGGCGAGCTGGTGCGCCTCGTCAACTCGCACAAACTCATGGAGGTGTCCCAGCTCGAGCAAGAGCTTGCTTGCACGAGCGACCACGCCACGCAGGTCGAGGAGGTCAAGGCCAAGATCCTCAGCCCGAGCACCTCCCGGCCCGACGCGTTGCGCCTCGTCTTGCTCTATGCCATCCGCTACGAGAAGCATACAGGAAACGCCATCGCGCAGCTCAAGCGTATGCTCCGCGAGAAGGGTGTCGAGGAGGTGCGCATTCAGCTCGTGGACCAAATTCTGGCCTACGCCGGCGCCAGCAAGCGCGGCAGCGACCTCTTTGGCGAGAGCACGCTCCTCTCCAAGAGCCTCAAGCTTGCTACGCGCGCCATCAAGGGCGTCAGCAATGTGTACACGCAGCATAACCCGCTGCTTGCGGAGACGCTCGACCAGCTCGCAAAGGGCAAGCTGTCCGAGAAGGTCTTTGCCTTTGCGGGCTCCGGCAACGCGCGAGAAAAGCCACGCGACGTCATCGTCTTTATCCTGGGCGGCACGACCTTTGAGGAGGCCGCGGCCGTGCACCGCTTCAACGCCGCCAACCCCGGCATGCACGTCGTCCTTGGCGGCTCCAGCGTGCACAGCAGCAACACCTTCCTTTCGGAGCTTGCGCGGCTCGGCAGCGGCGGGCTTCCGATCTCCTCCTTCCAGTCGCGAGGGCCCTAATGCAAATGGTGAGCGCGCCATCCCGATTGAGCCACTGAGCGGTGTATCTTGATGAAACTAGAGGTAGCAAATTCCATATCAGACGAGAGAGGATATTCCGCGGGCGACCGCTGCCTCTCCCACCTCTATAGCGCTCTTGTCCCACGCCTGCTGGCGCAGCCAGGCTCAGCTTTTGCTTGCTTCTGCAAGATATCCTTCGAACAAGCACGAGCTCTTCTTCTTTATTCAACGCGCTGGAAGGGGAGAATTTCGCGCAGTGACAGATTGCCGCCCGTGAGAACGACGCCAATGCGCGAGATGCGCTCATCGAGAATCTTGAGCTTGAATCTTGGAGACAAGACCGCAGCGAGGCTGACAGCCGCAGACGGCTCGATGACGAGCTTGAGGCGCTCAAAAGCAAAGTACATGGCCTGCGTGATCTCTGCCTCGGACACGAGAACGACGTCGTCTACCAGGTCCCGAACAACGGGCCAAGTGTTGTCCCCTAGTGTGGTACGCAGGCCGTCAGCAATCGTTTGCGGTACCTTGCCGTCGCGGTGGCCCTGCAGGGTGCTGGCGGCCCTTGATCGCGCGGCGTCGTCCGCGAGCTCTGGTTCGGCCGCGATAATTTTCACCGTGCGGCCTAGAAGCGCGCGGGCCGCGACGGCGACGCCGGAGATAACCCCTCCGCCGCCAACGGGGACAACGATAACGTCCAGGTCGTCGCCCGCCCCGCCAAAGTCAGCGTTGAGTTGAGCCCAAAGCTCGGCAAAGACTGTACCCTGACCCGCCATGACCAGCGGCTCATTCGATGGGTGCACCAGGAGCGCGCCCGTGGCATCTGCGATCTCCTGCGTCTTGGCAGCCCGAAGCGCCGAATCTACCTCGACAATCTTGGCGCCATAGCCCCGCATGGCGTCCACTTTGGCCTTGGGGGCGCCTTCAGGGACGACGATTGTGACCGGCATCTTGCGCAGCTTTCCTGCGAGCGCGAGCGCCTGTCCATGATTGCCCGAGCTGTGCGTGATGAAGCCCGCTGTAGGCAGATTCTCGGCGGGCTGGGCAAAGACCGCGTTGCACGCGCCACGAAACTTGAAGGCGCCCACCTTCTGAAAGTTCTCGCACTTGCAGAAGACGGTCCTTGCGCGCGACTCGGAGCTGGCCGCTATCCCGTCGAAAACCCTCGCGTCGAGCGTCTGCGAGGTCACCACCGGCGTGCGTTTGGCGTGCGGCGCAATTCTCCGCGCGGCGTCGGCGACGTCGCGGGCGCATATGGCCAGACCCAGGCGCGCGGCCTCGTCGTCGGCGTCGGGCGCCTTCTCCAGCGCCTTTGCGGCCACCTCGAGCGGGTCCATCCCGGTCGTGTCGCGGGCCTCGCCCCGAGTCTCAAGAGGACGAGCTCGAGCAGCCTTCCCGCGGGTATGTCGCGGCCAGGCGCGGGGTGTTGGGGTCTTGCTTGGCCGGGTTGCGGTCGGCGTTGTCAGCGTTGTCGGCGTTGTCGGCGTTGTCGGCGTTGTCGGACAACGGTGGCGCCAAACTTCATGATCATGACGAAGGGAGCACAAATCGACGAAGACTCGGTCTCGGCGAGCGCCCCAAGGAGGCGAGCTCCAGCAGCCTTCTCGCGAGGATGTCGCGGCCAGGCGCGAGAAGCCGTGGTCTTGGTCGAGACCTTCGTGCTTGGCGATCCTGGAGCGCCAGGCTAATTAGGGCTAAAAGGCTAGCGTTCCCGCCCCATCAGAAGGTGTGCACACATGTCGCGGGGACGCGATGAGAACGCAGCCTGGGGACCCCGACTCGGACAAGATCGAGTCCACTTCGGTCAAGATTGCGCCGCGGAAGTCCGCGCCCAGAGCCCGCGGCGACGTTGGACGCCGGTCTCTCGGGCGCGATGCTGATGCCTTGATGGAGCCACTTCCGCGGGGAGGATTTCTTATGCACGGGCGCGCGAAGTGACCCTGGAAAGACCTTGGGAGCGCGAGAAGTGAGGGCAAACCCGGTTCTTGGCCAAGAGATCCGGGGTTTATCATCGCAGCGTAGCTCGCGAGCTTGCCTAAACGAGCTTGCCTAAACGAGCTGCGAAGACCATGGCCGAGTACGGCTTCGAGAGCAAGACCCAGGATGAGAGCAAGTCGGGCGGCAGCAGCCTCGACCGGATCGTAAGTTGAGCGCCGCGCAAGATCAGAGATCGAGGAGACGAGGTTCGCGGAGCTTGGAAGTCTGACACCGCTGATGCACCGTGGTGGGGGACGCGCGACTCGCAGATGAGCGCGCGCGGCAGTGGCGACGTGCTTGCCAACCTGTACCCGTTCTATCAGTCCAAGATTGCCCATGGACTTGACGAGTTCTACCTTGAGCATCTCGATAGCTTTGACCCGGACGAGGAGGAGAATAAGCTCGTGTACTGGGACATCTTCAAGGAGTTTGAGCGCCTATTCGAGAGCTATTTGGACGAGTTTATCGAGGACCAGAAGATCGATCGCGCCGAGTTTCGTGAGCAGCTCAGCGAGATCGCCGAGGGCGTAAGTTTTTCTTTCTCGGCTGCGACGCGAGGCCTTTGACATCGACTGTCTGACTGACGATCTGCGCTTCTCGCACCCACAGGCCAACCAAAAGTCGAGCTTCCTTGTCAGAATGGTCGCCGCGCAGACGGACTACGACTTTTTCGTGAACCTCATGAAGGACAAGGCGCGCGAGGCCCGCGCTGCGAGCCCGCGAAGCTCGCACAAGTAGCCCAAAGTTATGTAATAGGACACGGTGAAGCACATCTTCGTGAGGGTTTCCCAGAGCATACCAACTTGGCATGCAGCATACCCGCGGTCGCGGGGAGGTGATTTACCGGCTCACGAAAGCTCCATTGCGATTCGGACACGGGCGGTTAAGCCCAATTTGAGCCAAATTATAGACGTAGGGCCGAAGTTGGCCTCAAAGTTGGTACCTTTTACGTACATCTCTATGCCAATCTCGGCCTCCAGAGCCCAAAGGACTCCGTACGCGACAACAGTGCGTGCCCGGGTGCGTATTAGACACGTACGTAGTAGACCTAAACGTGCAGCACAGCCCCAAGATTTTCCATGCGCAACGAGATGAGATGCATCATCTCGACCATGTAGCCTCGTTCGTGCAGTTGATGGAGTCTGTCTCTACGCCAATCCTGGCCTCCGCGGCCCGGCAAAGTACGCCACGTAGCTTCTAGGTCTAGGCTAGTACGTACGTACGTACCGGGTACGTAGTACATGTCGTACGAGGTGTCGTGGGCCTCGTTGTCCTTCTCGGAGTCCGTCTTCACCAGGATCTTGTGGGCAATTTCCATCCGAAGCCCCAAGAACTCCGCGCGCGCCGCCCAGCTGCG
>KQ758900.1:1729411-1753421 GCA_001462505.1 Aurantiochytrium sp. T66 | reverse complement strand
CGTCGCGACCCCCGCGCGCCCGGCCGCGACCGCGAGCTGCGGCCTCGCCGGGGCGCGGAGCCGCCATGACCGAGATGACGACGTCGACGACGCCGACAACGGCGGCGTGGAGACTCCCTCTGCCGCGAGAGCAGGGTCTCTCGTGGCCGAGCGACGCGCTGGATAGCAACGCCGCCGTGCTCGTGGCGGCCGCGCCCGGGGACCTCGAGCTAGTCGAGAAGGCTTGCGGAAAGGCCGCGCCGCGAACGCCCACATACCGATTCCACAGGTACCTCGCCGAGGCGCCGCCCGGGGCGAACTACGTCGTCGTGGTCCGCGACCCTAACCAGGCAGAGGACAAGGAGGATGCCAAGCGCAGGCTCGTTGAGGCATGGGCTGTCCGGCACCACCCCGACGCCCTCGTCGTCGTGGCCGGCGCCCAGACGTTGTCAGATCTCGAAGCCCTGGTGGCTATCCATCTCGGCGGCGATGAGGCTCGGGACGGCCAGACGCCAGCTAAGAGTCAGCTGCTCCAAGCCCCGGCCAGCACAGAGTCTTCTGGCTTTCCCGCAGCTTCGCCGCCCCAGGCCCTCTTCGCCGAGGTGGATGAAGCTGGCTTTGCAGAGGTGGCGGCAACGTTTGCCGAGGCAAATTGCTGGAAGATCGAGCACCGCCGGCCGTGGAAGCTACCGATCGCGCGCATCGACTCGCCGTTCATGGCCTCAACGATGTCCATTGAAAGCTGCGAGCGGGCGCGCTGCTTTGTGCCCCGACCCTCGGACGTAATCATCGCCACCGCGCCAAAGTCTGGCACGACCATGCTGCAGTGGATTTGCCACCTTTTACGCACCGATGGCGGAAGACAACCAGGCGCGCTCGACTTCCAAGACATGTACCAGGCGAGCCCCTGGATCGAACTGAGCTGGGATATGGGTTTGGACCCGTACGAGGCCCCGCACACTCCGCGCAATTACAAATCGCACGTGAGGCTCGGATCGGTGCAGCCCGGTTGCAAGTACATTACCACCGTGCGCGACCCGATGCGCATCGTCATCTCCTACTACAACTTCCTCGGCGATAAAGGCGTCCCAGAAGTCTGCGCCATGAGCATTTCCGAATTCCTGCGGTGGCCGGAAATTGCCGACGGCCAAATGTTCGGCGCCTCCATCTGGGACTACTACGTAGAATATTACCACTGCCGCGACGACCCGTCGGTGCTCTGCCTCGTATTTGAGGACTTTCTAAGCGACCCTGAGACGCAGATTCGCGCCATCGCCGACTTCATGGAGATCGAGAACCCCTCCGAGGACCTCATCGACCGCGTCGTGGCTTTGAGCACCAAAAATGCCATGAAGGAGCATGCCTCCAAGTTCGACGAGAGCTGGGCGTCCAAGGAGATTTCCCGGCTCGGCAGAGCACGCCAGGCTGTACACTTTGAGGAGTCTTCGCGCGTGGTCACCAAGTCCCACGACGACAAGTTCACTGACGAGGACCTTGCCTTCTTCCGCGAAAAGTGGGAAGCCATCATCGCCAAGCCGCTCGGCTTCAAGACATACGAGGACCTTGCGCAGGAGATCCGCAAGTCGGTTCATGCGCGTCTCGACAAGACCCCTACTACTTCTTCGTCTTCTTCAATGGCTTGATTGCACATGTTCTGCGCCGCTTGCACGTCAGTCCTTTGCTTAGTCGAAAGTCCCACGGCGTAGTCAAAACGATCGCCTTTCACGAAACTAGGATATAAATTGTCACTCTACTTTCAGAATTGACTAGACAGAGGCCTGCGCGCGAGCCAGCTGCTCCTCGAGAACGCTCACGCGCTCCTCGAGTCGCTTGATGCTCTCCACGAGCAGTGGAACCAGCCGCGAATACTGCACCGCTAGCACATCTTTGCCCGAGACCACCTCGGGCACGACTTGCTCGACTTCTTGGGCCAGAAAGCCGAGCTCGCGGTGGCCTGAAGCGGCCGCCTTGGCATGGTACGAGACGCCCCGTAGTTGGCGCACTTGGCGAAGTGCCTCATCGCCGTCGAGCGGCTGAATGCTCTCCTTGAGGCGAGCATCCGAAGCCTCGGCGACACCACCCGATACGTGGACGCCTCCTAGCCCAACGTGCAACTCGGAGATTCCATGCAGGGCGCCGCCCTCAATGGTGACATTTGCAAGGCGATTGCCGTTCATCTCGATCGGCCCCGTCATGTTGAGGGAACTGACGCACTGCGCACGTACGCACGTCGATGACAACTGCGAATCGCCTTCGTCCTGTGCGTGAAGGACGAGCGCGTTCGACGCAGCAAGCGTCCCATTCCTCGTTGTAGCAACCATTCGCAGCTCGTCGGCAACGAGGGGCTCGTCGGAGGCCTGGGCAGTCTGGCCCGGCTGTGTTTTGCCCAGGTTCGGGTCCCCTGCGGCGCCCTCAGCAAGACTTTCGGCACGGAGCCGACCCGCGGCGAACTCGATTGCTTCGCCGACGTGCAGGTCGCTTTCCGCCGTGAGCGCGCGAACGTTGCGCAAGGATGCGCCCGAGACTTCCGGCGCGCTCGGCGCGCGCCACGTGGCGCCGTCAAAGACAAACGTCGAGACCATGCTGTGAGCCAGGGCAAAGGTGGCGTCCCCTGATGTGCCCTGTGGCGTAGCAACGACGAGGTCGCCCTCGTCGATGCTATTTTGCAAGATGAGCCATTCGCCGCTTGCAGCGCCCAATGGGAGGCGCAGCGTGGACAGCTTCCCTACGACCTGAACAAAGGACGCGACGACGCTCTCATCGAGGTCACCCCCTGCCTCGACGGTCTGCACCGCGGTGGTAAGTTTGCCGGTTATATGCACGCCGGCACCTACGCGGAGCGGGACGTCCGAAAGCACCTCGTTGTTCGAGATCGCGAGGGTCCTGTTCCCAAACAGGACCGCGTCAGTGTCGGCGTCTGCCCACACTCGCACCGAGGTGGCGCCAAGCTGCAGCCCTTGCAGGCCCTTGAGCTCACCGCTTTCGAGGGCAACGCCCTGCAACGGCCAGGAAGCGTGCGTCTCGTTGACAGTGGCAATCACTGTGTCTGCGTCCTTGACTCGAGCATGCAGCGTGAGCGCCCCGTTTTCCAGCTTGAGCCGCGCACCCGACTTTTTCTCTTCGAGCGCGACCTCGTCGTCGAGAGAGAGAGATCCATGCAAAGATATCAAGTGCAGGGCCTGAGCGGCCTCCACCACCGTTGTGTTGCCTTCTTGGGCGCTCTCTGTCCGGAGCGTGCACAGTGTGCCGAGCTGCAGAACAGTCTTATCCCACTGCAAGAGGTTCTCGCCAATGCGGAGCGTACCCGCCGCAAAGGAGGCGGCGCCTGTAACGTTGAGGCCGCCGTGCACATGGGCAGGCCCGTGCAGGTCTGCTGCGCCCGAAACGGCGAGCGCGCTCAGGGATGTGAGCTCGTTGACGCTGAGATTGCCGAGAATCACGGCATCGTGATCGACCGTGAGGTTAGCGTGGATAGTCATGTCGCCCCGCGCGTCCAGGTTTCGCGCGACGGAGAGGGTCTCGTTCACCACCACGTTGGTGGTAAAGCGCGCGGAACTGCCGGCGTCAATGGTGAGGGCGCTGCCAACACGAAGGTTCCCTTCCAGCCGGAGGTCGTCGAGCACCGAAACATCGCCCTGGATCTCGAGTGTGACAAGAGCTTCGTCCTTCCCCTGGCTCATGCTCGAAATGGCACTGATAGCAGCTGCGCCGTCGGTACCAAAGGCGATGGCGTCGCCCACCGTGATAGAGCGGTCGACGCCAAGACCGCCCTGAACCACGAGCCCCCCCGTGCTCGTAGAAGTTGACTCTGTCGGGCTGGTAATTATAACATTGCCCGCCATGCTGGTCTCGGCGCCGACGGCCAAGCTGCCAGGGACGTTGAGTTTCGAGGTCTTGCCAAGGAGAAGGTCTCCTTCGATACCTACGTTGTCACCGAATAGGGTGTTCCCTGCGACGGCCATGGACCCGTCCACCGTGGCAGACCGTGTCTTGGCATCGACTAGAACAAACGTCTTGTCCTCCGCGACAATTTCTAGCGAAGCGGCGTTGTCTTTAGACCGCGACAACACCCGCAAGCTGCCTTGCAGAGTCGTCGCGCCTGAGGACGCTTCGATGGCCAAAGCGCCCCCTGCGAGCGACGCGTCACCCTGGACATCGAGGCCGCCCTGACCCACCGAAGCGGCGCCCTGCACCCTGAGATCTGCGCCAAGATCCGCATTGCCACCGACATTGAGTGCCCCGGCTGTTTCGACGCCCGCAGAGGCCCGCAGCGATCCGCGGGTGGACATGTCCCCGTTCTCGAGCAAGAGACTGCCCTCTTGGATGGAAAGAGAGCCCGGTCCGCTGAGCTCGAGGTTGCCGCCACTCAGCTCGAGGTTGCCGCTTGCCACTGCGAGACCGCTGCGCAGGATTGTCTTCCCAAGAACCTGGTGATCGCCCTCGACGAGAAGGGATCCCTTTTGGGCAAGGTGCAGGGAGCCGCCCTGCATGACTAGATGGCCATTTCGGCCCAGCGTGAGATTGACATCGTTGGCGAGATCCAGGGCAGTCTCTGAGAGCGTCACTTTCGTGGTAGTCTTGATGCGAGCCTCGAGGCGCCCCGTGACCTGATTCGCCATGACTGGTCCTTGCACAATAGCTGCCACGGACGCGATGGGGGCCCAGCGCGAGCCGTCGTATCCGTCAAAACCAAGCTCGCCCACAGTGTCGTCCTTAAGGATGATTTGCGGGACGTTCGGTGCCCCCCCGCGGGCCCGGCGAAAGTGAAGCCGCGGGTACGAGTTCGCTGCCGCGCCGACCTGTGTCAGCGCTAGGCGGCCGGTATTGTCGATTTGCATACTTTGGGCGGGAGCGCGTGCGCTAATCTGAAGCACGGCCTGGCCGTCGCTGGCGTCAATGTCCTTGCCGCTCTGCGAGAACGAGAGGCCCCAAAAGTGGCCTTGCCCGTTGTAGTAAAGATTAGCGCATTGATGCGAAGCGGCGTCGCCGAGGCGCACGGCCGCGTGTGCCGCAGAGAGCCCCTCTCCGCCTTTGCCCGGCGGCGTGCGGCCCTCGAGCCTGAGCGCCGACGTGCCGTCCATATTCGTCGCGTCAATTTGATGCGTCGGGTTCTTCGCGCCGACGGCGAGGAATCCCTGCTGCGTGAGGTGGAGTCGGACCTCCTGGTGCTGGCTTTGTTTTCCCGCGCCATTGCCGAGCGTCACACGAAGGTCGTGCTCGTGCGGTACGTGTTCGATGGCAGCCGACAGCTTGTCCCCCGCGTCCCAGAACTGCACGCTGCGGACCAGGTTGTCTGCCGCTTTCGAGCGGATGTTGAACGTGCACGGGCCCTTCTCGTCGTCCGTGCACCACGCCTGGCACTGCGCGGCCGCCGCGAGCCCCACGACGACCCTCCACGCGAGCGCCACGCGTCGTGAGACCCGCGTCCCGACGGTTGCCGCCATGCTCGAAGCCGGCGCCATCCCCGCGGCCGAGGCCCGCGCGCTGCTGCGCTGCTGCCGCTCCGGCTCCGCGCGGGCGGCGGGGCGGGCGGGACGAGCAAGGTGCTGCTGCGCCCGCGAAGAGCGCCCTCGGGGGAGCCGGGGTCGGCGGCGTCGTGGATGATAGCGCTCTGCAACTTGGGCGCCGTCGCCAAGCTTGACGCTCACGGATGTCGGGCTCAAGACCTAGCTCAAGATCTTGCGCCGCCTTCAGCAGCTGCAGAGCGACCTCCGCTGGGCGTAGGGGCCTGTGATAAGATAAGTAATGTTAGAGTATCGATCCCTGTGCGCTCTGCGGGCTCGGAGTTCAACGACCGAGTCTCGCGCGGACGCCACGCGTCGGGATGCGGTCATGATGCATTTCTGCTGTGGCCCTTTCCTGCGTCTTCTTGCGACGAGCGAGATCAGGACGCGAAGGAGGCAAAGGTGGAAGTGTGGTCGAGCTTGCCAGCGAGAACGGCCTCGACGTCGTCAATCGAGCGAGGGCACTTTGTGAAGTTCTCGATGCCGTTCTCCGTGACGAGGACGTCATCCTCGAGGCGGATGCCGCCGGTTTGGCGGAAGCGCGCGAGCGCGTCGGCGTCGATAAAGCCCTTTTGCTTGTCGTCGGCGAGCGCTTTGTCGAGTGAGTAGTCGTTAAAGTAAATACCGGGCTCCACCGTGAGCACCATGCCGGGCGCAAGCGTCGCACAGCAGCGCAGGCTCGTGTATCCGGGGCGGGTCTGCACGGGGAGGCCCTTGGCGCGACCGCCCACATCGTGAGTGTCAAGCCCCATAAAGTGGCCCAAGCCGTGCGGCATGAAGACGGCGCCGAGGTCGGCGTCGATCATAGCATCAATGTCGCCCTTGACGATGCCGAGCTTGGCAAGGTGCGAAAGGATAACGCGGTATGCGAGGGTGTGCATGTCCACGTACGAGACGCCGGGCTTCATGGCGCGCATGACCGTCCACTGCGCGTCAAGGACGGCCTCGTAAATGGCGCGCTGGTCGTCGGAAAATTTGCCGCTGACTGGAAAGGTGCAGGTGATGTCGCTCGTGTAGCACTTGTACTCGGCGCCCATGTCGAGGAGGCACATGTCGTCGGGCTCGATGATGCCGTCGTTGGGGGCGCCGGCGTGGCCGTAGTGAAGGATGGACCCGTTGCCTCCGCAGCCGCAGATGCTCGTGTAGCTGCGATGGCGGCAGCCGCCGCGGAAGTAGCCCCAGTGCTCAAAGAGGCTCTCGAGCTGGAACTCGCGCATGCCTGGCTGCGCCTGCGTCATGATCCAGCAGTGCGCCTGACTACTGATTTTGTTGATGTGGCGCATGAGCGCGATCTCTCGCTCGGTCTTGATGACGCGGCAGTCCACGATGGCGTCGTACAGGGTCCCATTGTCGACGCGGTGGTTTTCGATCCCGTCGTAGTGGGCCTCCTTGGCGTAGATACCACTGTCGGGGTTCTTGCCGCGGGTCGTGTAGATGACCTTGGGGTCGAGCTCCTCGATGAAGGAGCGGAGTTCAGGCTCGAAGCGCACCTCGTCCACGGCGTACTCCTTCTTGAAGCTCTCTGCGCTGCGGATCTCGCCCATGACGATGGCGTACGACTCGGGGAGCTTTGGGAAGAACAGCGTGGTGCGACCGGTCTCCAGCTCGATGACGGCGTACACGTCGGGCTCCTTGACGCCGAAGAGGTACGAGAAGTTCGACTCCTGTCGGAAGATAGGCTCGTGGTCCGAGTCGTACCGCGTGGGCGCCGGTCCGCCCTGCAGGAGCGCGATGCTGTTGTCCTTGCAGACGACATCGTCGCGCGCCTGGAGCTTGCTCACAAGCCGCTCGCGGTTCTCCTTGTACATGTCCAGGTCCACCTCGTAGAGGTCGAGGGCGTCGGCCCACTTGCCCTGGGCTCCGGCGCCCGCAACGGGCGGCGCGAGGTCGCCCATCTCCGTCGGTTGTCGTAAGCCTCCCTCCCTCCGCGCGGGCGGGGCGCACTCGTGCGGCAGCGCGTCGGAGCGGCGGGGCCGGGCGTCGGGGCGCGGTCTTGCGGCGCGAGGCGGAGAGCGGCGTCGCAAGGAGTTTGTTGATGGTCTATCCAAGGGTCTATCTGGATATTCTGGACTCGACCTTCACGGCCTCCAGGCACAAACGCCGCCCCAAATGCTCAGCTCGCGCCCGCTGCCAGGCTGAACGAGCACGTGCCAGCGCAGACGATCGTGCAGGCCGTGCAGCGCAGCAGTCTTGTCTTGTGTGACAAACCTTGGCCGCGACTCGACTCCGGGTCGTAGTACCCGGGTGCCCGGAGGGAATTCTACGTGATAGATAGGCCCACCTGGCAGAGGCAAGGCGTTGGGCAGCCTGGGGTCGTGGGGGACGAGTCGTGGGCCTCGAGGCTGGCGCCCGTGGCTGCCAATCAATCGAAGTCAAGCTGGCGAAGCTGGCACCTTGGGTTTTGTCGTCCGTGTCGTGGGTTTTGTCGCGGTCCTCGACAGGCGACAGAACCGCCCCGCCGCGGCGCGGACGCACGACTAATCTTGCCTAGTCTTTACTAGTCTTAAAACTATGCGTCCTGCACGGGCGTCCCCTTGCAGTCCGAATCGATCTGTGCCAAACCGACGACCAAACTCCGCCGCCTGCCGCGCGCCGCCCGCCCCGCGCCCGCCGCGCGCGCTTCTCCCTCCGTCCCTCTCCCGTCCCCTCCCCGCGCGCGGGGCCGGTCCCGGGTGGATGGCGAGGGCGTGGATCGGGATCGGAATCGGCCCGGGGTCGGGTCCATGAGCGGCCTCGAGCCCACGCGCGCGGGCGCGCCGCCGCCGTCGCCGCGCGCCGCGGCGCCATCGCCTCGCGCCGTTGCCGCCGTCGCTGCCGCCGCGCCGCTGTCCCCGCGCCCGGGCGCAGCGGGGGCGCCGGGACGGGCCGGGGTCCCGTCTACGGTGACGGTTGTCATCTCGGCGCGGCCCGAGCAGTACGACCGGATCCAGCGTAAGCGCGAGCTCGGCCTCACGTCGCGGCCGCCGGCCCTCGAGGCCTTCGTGCAGTCCCCGCGGTCCCAGGCCACCAGATCTGCCGTCGCAGCCGCCGCTGCGGCCGTGGCGAGCGGCCGAATGCGCAAATCCCCTCTGGGCTCGCCGCGCGGCGCGGGCGGCCTCCAACTCCCGCCGCAGCACCGGGCAGGCCCGTCCTCGACGGCCGCTAGACTGCCGGCAACGTCGGCATCCGTGGCCTCGCAGTCGCGCCACTCCCAGGGCAGCGAGTCGGAGAACTCGTCGCTGCCCAGCGAGGACCCGGGCCCGTCCAGGAATGACCCATCGCTGGGCAGGGAGCTCGACGCCGAGCTTCTCGCGAACTTTCGCGCGGCGCGCGACCACGAGCGGGGCCAGGAGTCCTCGCTTGAACGCGCTTACGAGAAGGAGCGCATCCTGCACAACCACCTTGCCCTCCGCGAGCTCGAGAACGAGCAGCACATGCTGCGCGCCGAGCTCGAGGACCAAGAGGACGAGCTCGACAAGCTCGACAGCGAGCTCCAGGACGACCTCGAGGACTTGAAGGAGTGCCTTGAAAAGACGCTCATCCCTGGCGTGACGCGCTGTGAGGGCATGCACAATGAGATCCTCAGGTACGCCGAAGCGCTCAGCCAGCTGCAGAACGAAGTCGAGCTGATCGTGCCCGACGTGGTCGCCGGTAGCATCGAGGACCTCATGCAGCGCGTCGACAGCGTCGGCAAGGACACAGAGATGAAAGTCGAGACTGCGGTTCAGACCTTCCTCGACAAGCGACGCATCGCCTCTGCTTCGCGCTATCTCCCGCGCTGGATGGTGAAACGCCTTGCACTCGTGGCCTCCCTCCTGGAGCAGGCCTTGGCGCTCTCTTCCTGGGCTGCGCCCGATCCTACCGATCGCCCTGATGATGAAGAGGACTACGATGACCAGGATGGCGAGGGCTTTCGAGCAGACGCCGGGGACGAAAACGGCAAAACCGGCGTCTCGGACGAAGAGGACAACGAAGACGCAGATCTCGATCACGATGAACTGAAAATCAAGACAGGCAACGACCCGGGACGCGGGCCTCTTGGCGGGTCGCGTTGGGCGTCTGCTCGGCCGGGCGGTGGACTCAGGAGTCACACGAGCGACGACGTAGCCGAGACGGGCGGAGCATTGGCAATGCTCTTCATGGTGGCTGGTCTATGCGCGCACCTTCTGGTCAAGGCCGTCAAGTTTGGCGTGGTGGGCGTGGTTGTCGCCTTCTTCTTGGCAAGCGTGTTTCTCCCACAGGATGCGGAGCCCGCCGCGGCGTAATTGTATGTACGTACGTAAGTTGCGCGTGCTTCGAGGAGCGACAAGAAGGGAATGTAAGAGCAAATCAAAAGAAAAAAGGAGCAAAATCCGCTCCCTCACAGTCGTCAAACAAAGACATACGCGTTCTTGATTTGGACCGTATGTCGTACGTCAGAAAAGAGAGGCCCTGACGGACACCGTGAGACTAGTGGGTGCCCAGTTCAGCGCACGCATTGTAGGTCTCGCCGCGCTGAAGCTCCTCTGCCTCGTTGAAAACAATCTCCCAGCCGCCGTGCGCAAAGGCGGCGGCGACCGTGATATCGGTCCCCAGCGTCGCCGGCTCACGGTGCAGCGCGGTAATCAGCTCCGTCATGTCGTTCCAAATGTCGGGCCCGAGGCCGGTGCCAGGATAGTCCGAAATGGTCGGATTGCCGTTGGCCTCGAGAAAGTGGATGTTCTGGTCCGCGTCGATCATCCAGTCGAGGCCAAACAGCATAAAAGCGCCCGCTCGGCGCTTGAGCCTGGACCTCGCGGCCTGGAAAACAAAATTGGTCGCACGCTTTACATGCGTGCGAAACTCCCCGTCCATGAAGCCCTCCGGGAAGCCGGCCTCTTGCGAGAGGTAGTCGCTCAGCTGCGCAAAGCTCCAGAAGTGGCCCTCCGTGTTATCCTGCACCTTGTGGTTCGTAATGTGGCTCGCGCGGGAAAAGCTCGAGCCAGAGTAGGCTTTGGAGGAGCGGCGGATGAAGCCCTTATGGTAGAAGACCAAGAATGGCTTGGTCGAAGCGATGAGGAGATAGGTCCTCAAGTCGAACTTGCGGCCCTCGATGAGCTGCGGGTTGGCAATGTAGTCCATCATTATGTAACCTGCGCTGCCCCTTTTGTCCTTGGTGCAGCGTCCGTACTTTCTCCGGATCTCCGACTTGAGCCCCTTGTAGATTTTGATGTTCTTGCCGTGGTACGAGCCACCGTCCTTGCCAATCCAGAGCTTTTCTGCATTGGCCGCATCCGTGGCGACGTGGAAGAAGCGCTCGCAGTCCGCTTTCTCCCGTAGGTTGTACTGCGCCGGCGACAGCTTGAGTGAGAAGTACTCGCAGCCGTGCTTCTCGGCGAGGGCCACCTTGCATCGCAGCTGCGCGCCCTTGGTGCCTCCGATGCACGAGCTCTTGGAGATCTGGCTGATCATCTTGCCCGTCGAGCCGGGCACCTTGGAGATCGGCTTGGTTACATAGAGCGCCACCGGCGACGTCGCGTCGTACCGGTGCTTCCAGCCGGCGTGCTCCCAGGCGTGGAACAGGCTGATGAACTTGGTGCCCACAGCGCGAAACGACTTGCGCAGCTTGTTGGAAACCTGCGGCATGAGCTCGTGCTTACCGTTGCCCAGGTCGACGAACCCCAGCTCGCTGGGCTTAGTCAGCACGGGCTCCTCGGACTCGTCGTTCTCGTCTTCGTCTTCGTCCTGCACGAGCGGCTCCGACTCCCCGAGCTCCTCCGCGGACCGCTCCACCACGAGGCCGGCCAGGGCCCCGGCGACCTCGCCCTCAATCTCGTCCACCTCGTCATGGTCGTTTTCTGCGTCGCCAATGTCCTCGCTGGCAAAGTCTTCCTCGACCAGGGTTAGGTCGAAGAAGAGGCTGTCGTCTTGACCAGTGGTCTCCTGGCCGTCCTGGGCATGGTCATCCCGGTCCTTCGGTACGCCGCGAACGCCGTCGAGCGCGTCGTCGAGAGCGTCTGTGGCCGCCAGGGGTTCTAATGGCTCCTCCTGGCGCTGCGATGCGCGCTGCTTCTCCAGCGCGAGCTGCTTGATGCGCTCGATAGCGTCGTCGAGGTCGTCGTCCTCCTGGTGCCTGTGGTGCAGCCTCTGGTTCTCCCGCTGCAGCGCGTCGACGCGGTCCTGCAGCTCGGCCACGAGGTCCTCGAGCCTCTCGCGCTCGCGGGCGTCCCTCTTCGCCCGCGCCGCGCTCGCTGCGTCCTCGTCGGCGTCGCGGGGGTCCGTGCTCCCCAGTGGCTCCAGGCCCCTGCCGGCGGCCTGGAGTCCCGCCGCGGTCTCGCACGCGAGCCGGCCGTCGAGCGCCACGAGCGCCACGGCGCACAGGCACACCAGCGCCACCACGTCGCGGAAGCGCACGGCCATGCTGCGCGCGGCTCGAGCCTCCCTCGCGCGCGGACAACCTCCGCGTCGCGCGGCGCTTTGCCCAAACCGTCCACCTCGGGCCCAATGATGGAGCCGCTCCGCCTCGTCCGGACTCGAGACCCGCCGCGCGAGCGAGCGAGCACGGCCCCGCGGGCAGCGGCCCGCAAGCGGCCGGCGCGGCCTGCAGGCGCGCGGCGCGGCGCTGCGCTGCGCAGACGCGCGGGGCCGAGGTCCTCGTGGTCGGGGTCTGGCAACTTGAATTTGAATTTGAACTTGAACGAGATTTGAATTCGATTGATCGATCGAGGTGGAGAACTCGAGCGCCATTACGTAGTTCGTAGGTGCGTACGTACGTACCATGTCAACCACATCAGAGGCCCAGATCGTGACCCAGATCGTGCATGCGTGCATGCGTAGAACATGCGTGCATGCTTGCACGCGTGCGTGCGTGCGTGCTTACGTGCTGCTTCATAAGTTGCTGGCGAGATGCGGAGTTATAGTCCCACGGAACTCGCACCCGAAGTTGGCTCTAAGCATGACTCGTAGTCCGAAGGTGGCCAAGAGCTAGTGCAGACTACGCGCGCGTCATGGCGCTCGTGCTGTTGCTGCTGCTGATTTAGCGAAATTGCCTCTTGACTGAGCCTGAACCGCCTGAATTCAGCTTGCCCACGGTAGTTTCGCTCGTGGCGCGATCTCACTCTCAGCGGTCCTGCCGCACCGTATTGCAGCCCTTCCCTCAGATCGTCGTTCAGCTCGAGAGAGGTTCCCTGCAACCAAAACGCTTCAGCCTTCCTGTGTCGCATTTCTGTCTCATGCGTTGTACATGAACTTCAATACGTCAATATCATCTCATCAGCTTTGACGCAGGCACAAGACCACAGACTCGTCTGCAACTCCTAACATCTCCAAAGCTGCCATCTTCCCGAGGCTTTTGCACAAGGCTGCAGTTTGCTGCTATACTAAGTTACACTGACCGAATGCTTTGCTCCTGCTGCGCGCTTGGCATCGCAAAGCTTTCGGCTTGCTTGCTGTTCTTGGGCATTTCACCAAGCTTGGGATCCTGTGCAGCGCCCCCGGCCGCCGCTGACTGTCTTCGATGCTGCCGACGACGAAAGAGGACGATGGCGACGACCAAAAGCCCACCCAGTGCGCAGACGACAGCAGCAATGATGCCCGCGTGGCTGGGTGCGAGACCAGCGCCTTGGTCCGAAGTGCCCGATCCTGCAGACGCATCCACTGAGATAGTTGGCGCTCTCGTCGTCGGCGCACGCGACGGCGCCAGGGTCTGGTGCGGCGATGTCGGTCCCGGGGTAGAGGGACTAGCAGTCGGTGCAAGACTGGCCGCAGCCTCGGGCTCGAGTCCCGTCACGGACGTGATCCAGTCACCGAGGCGCAGGGTACTTGCGTAGACGCCTACGCTTTCCGCATGGTCGCAGCGCGCGCCCCAGGATGTGACGCCAACCTGACGCACAACGCCCTGCGCGTCCTCGCCAAATATTGGCCCACCGCTGTCCCCGACGCACGTGTTCGTAAGCGTGGTGCCGTTGCCAGCGCACAGGTTGGTGTCAAAAATGAGACCCTCATAGGTCGCATTGCACGCTGCGAGGTCAACCACGGGCACCGTCGCCTCGCGGAGGTTGCTCGTGTACTGATTATCCGTGGTTTCGTAGGTGTACCCCCATCCGACAATGGTGAGCGCGCGCCCCGCGCGCTCGAGACCCGAAGTCTCGTTCCAGTTGAGACGAACGGGCTCGACGCCCTCGACCTCTTCGTCGAGCTCGAGCACGATGAGATCGTCACGAACGTTGGCCCGCCCGCTCGACCAAGGCGGGTAAGCATAGTTCGGCGGGTAGTGCACCGTCGCAACGCTCGCGACCACGTCGTTGTCAGAGTCCTCGAGGTCGGTTGTGTTGAAGACCAATCTCTCGGCCCAGTATATCGACTCAAGGCAATGTCCAGCAGACATGGCGAACTTTGGCGCGATGAGCGTGACGCCGCAAAAGTGGCCCGTGCCCGGGCTCAGGCTGTCCTGCATGGACCCCATCCACGGGTACGTGTTACGCGCCGCCACGACGCCGCCAATCACGCGCGCCTGCGTCTCTCGGCGCGGCCTTTTCCCGCCCATGGGCGCGCGGGACTCTCCTCCTCCCCTGCGTGCGTGGGCCCTCTCTCGGCTCCTCGCCGCGGCGGTTCCCGTCCGGGGGGGCTCGTCTCGGAGTCGGGCGGCGGAGTTCCGTCCGTGTTGGCGGCGCTCGCGGTCGCGCTCGCCACGCCCGCGGCGGCCGCGAGCCCGGCCTCCTTTGCGCTTTACTACTACCCCCGCTCGGCCGGCCGAGGCTGCTTCAAGCAAGTTGTTGCCAAATCATTGTGCCAAATCGCTTGTTGCACTTGCCCAAGCCGATGATTGTTGATTGATGGATTGATTGATTGATTGATTGATTGAGGACCAGACTCGAGAATGACTCCGCCGTCCACGCCCATGACCCCTCGGGATTCCGCGCCAGCCAATTAGACCGCGGCGCCAGAGAGCGACCGCCTCGCGCCGCCACGGGCGCCAGCGAGCAAGAGGAGACGTGCCATCAGTCTGCCATCATGAATGAAAAAGTCAAGAGCAAAATCGAAATGTCGGTCGCGGGCTTGAGCGAGCAGAAATATCGATGAGTCAGAAATACCCGCTCGACGCGCAGAGGCTCGCCTAGTTCGAGGCCGCGCCCGACTCCAGGAGCTCGATGATGGCCTTGCCGTCCTCACCGTTCGAATCAAGCTCGGCTTTGGCTAGGTCCAGGGGCGTTGAGCTGTCGAGTGTTTTTGCGGCACGAAGCTGCGCGCCTACATCGGCGTCCACGTTCGCGAGCAGAGGTCGCGCTGCGTGAAGGTTGCCATGAAAGCTGGCCCAGTGCAAGGCAGTCCAGCCATCGACGTCCGCCTTGAGCGGGTCGGCGCCCGCCTCGAGAAGGTCCTTCACCAGGGCCGTCACCTCGGGGTTCGCGTGGCGAGAGAGCGCCATCAAATAGGTTGCCTTCGTCTGCTTGTTCTGCACGTCGACCAAGTTTGCCTTGATAGCGCCGGCAATGGCATCCTGAAGCTCCTTGACCTGCGCCTCCGTCTTAAGACTGGCCTTGGCAAACCTTTGCACATCGGATGCGAGCTTGTTCTCCAGGGCCTGTTCGGCCGCCTGAACGCCGTACTTGACCTCGAGGCGGTCCTGGCTCGAAAGAGACTCGAGCATCTCCTCCGTGGGACGTGACGACGAAGTTGCGGAAGGTGCCTTTCCAGCGGCGGAGAGCTCCTTCTTGGCAGTCGCTTCGGGCACAGCGTTCCATGGATTTGCGGGTCGCAAGCCGAGCACGTGCTTGAGAAAGAGTTTGCTTCGCAGAAAGCTCACAGGAATGACGACCGACTGCAGCATGATCGGCTGGTTGAATCCGAGCAGCTTGGGCACGAGCATGGCGACCAGGACGCTGATGAAGAGACTCTTTTGCGCCTGCCAGACCTCTTGCTTCTCAAAGTCGAGCTCGGAAACCTCCACGTAGGCGTCCTGCTTCTTGTCTTCCGGCGTCTTGGCGTACTGCTGGGGCCTCACCCAGATTTTCTTCTCCGCGCTGCAATTATTCTCGACGCAGGAGCTGTGGCACAGAGCGGCACAAGTTTCGTGGGCAATTGATAGAATGTGAGCGTGGTCCGCGCTATTTCTCCACCTGCGTCTCTGGAACTTACTCGATGTACAGGTAGGCGCCCAGGACGATGAGCGCCTCCGTCATGACGATAATCTGCCCGAATGTGACGAGCTCCGGGGTCCACTCGGTGTTGCGCATCAGGTACACGAAGGGCAGGGCGAAGAAGGGCGTCGGAATCTTGTCCAACGGGTTCGCCTCTTCGGCCTCGGCCTCTTCCGCCGCTCCGCTCGCGGGCTCCGCATTCTCGCCGGGGTGCGGCGCTCCCGTCGTCTCCGCGGCGGTCTCCTCCGCGCGCGTGGCGTTCTCTGGCGCGTCGGCGTCCAAGTTCTGCCCCATCGTGGCCATCCCGAGTTATTCCGCGCGCGCGGGGCGGCTTCTCGGCTCGCTCGCTCCCCGGGCAGGCGGGGCCGGCGGCCGCTCGGCGCGCGGGTCGGGGCTCGGGCGCGTCGCGGGGCGGGGCGGGCTGCGAAGGGGTTCTGGCGCGACGGAGCCGAGGTGCGCAACCTAGATTCAGTCCCGCTACGCCGGCACGAGGTGGTGGTGACCATGGTCAGTCACTATGATGACGATCGTATCATCGTGCGCGCCGCAAGAGCTGCGCGAGCAGCTGCGCGCCGCGACCGGCCGTCATCGACAGCCTGGAGTGCCGTTCCCAAGCGGCCTGGACACCAAAGAGAATTTCGACGATGCGATGATGGGCGTCATATAATAACTACGAGGAGTCCGAGTCCATGGTCACTTGCAACGAGGAGGTCGTCTGCATCGAAGCCGATGATCGAGGACGCCTTGCAGTGCGCCGCAGCATGACGCGCGGCACACGAGCTGCGCGTTTTCAACGATAGCGACCGAGTATGCAATCGCCAGGCGGCTTGGCCATCGCGTCGGTATGCATCACGGCGAGAAGTCCCATATGTTGGTCACCCGGCCGTACTACGGACGGCGCATCGTGACGAATAGCGCGAGATAGCTCCTTTTCCTGAGTGCACTGCGCTGCTCAACATGCAGGCCATAGCGTTCCCGAAGAGCTATTTAATGCGATGGGCATCACAGGAGGAATGGACGTCAACGTCAACGACGTCGACGACGATGACGTCATAGAACATGCTCGGTTGGTCATTTGGTGATGAAAGCACAGGTCAGAATTCCCCCTTGTGTAGTCTGTCCCATAGCGCGAAATCACGAGCAAAGTGCCCAGCGCGGAGAGCCGCGACACAGGCGCTCGAGCATCGCGAACTGAGGCTGCGATTGACGGGGTTGTGATTCTGTCTCGTTGCGAGCGCCTGGACGGGCGGAAGTGCCGGAAGGTCTGCGCTGCGTCCGCGGTTGACGAGTTGCACGATCATCTGCAGATGCTGAATGAGATATTCGACACGGCCGAGCACATCCACGAGCGCGGCTCGACGGCCGTCGGGCCCGGAAAGCGACCATGTCGAGTCTTGCGGAACAAGGTGAGCCGAGGAACAGGCTGTCCCGCCCCATGCCCCAGCGTTTAGAGGATTGCGGACGAATTGCTCGAAAGCACTTGCTTCAAAGTCACCGCGACAGTACGAAAACATGGACATCGCGCGAGAGACCGGCTCTCGGGCGAACGCAAAAACGAAATAGTCTTGCAATATCTGCGGGTCGACATCGGCCGCGCGGACCACGCGAAAGCGCGAAGGCGGGCACGTGCTGGCCACAAAGTTGGGCACGTTCTTGAAGCGGTCAGACCCCGAAAAGATCTTGTGCTTACACGTTTGCGTCGGTTGCATAATAATCGGTACTATGCCTTCGTCACAGACAGCCGTCTCCGGCGCGCCATCCTTGAGCACAGGCGGAAGGCGCGAACTTGTTGCGCACCCAAGCTGCGCGCTGTGAACAAAGTAGCGATGTTCGCGCCTGAAGGCCGCCTTGGAGCACTTCGTTCGAGGTTCGGTACGTTGCGACGGCCCACCGATGTTCCCGAGGAGAGCTTGCAAGTCCTTGTCGTCCTCCGCGCTCTCCATTCCAAGCTCGCGGGCGTCCGAGACATTTGCGCTGACGCAGCCTACGCTCTGGGCCCTGCAATCATGAGGAGCGGGACAGAGGGCGCGATGCAGATAGCCATTGAGGATGGCCGTCCCTGCATTCTTGGCCGTCTTGAGGTAGATGAGGCGGTAGTTGTCGCTGATCATGGCAATCTGGTCGTCAGAGGACGCCTTTTGCGTCACGAAGGCGTCTTGCCAGCGCGGCGCGGCCAGATCGGAAGGTTTGCCTAAGAGCCACGCCGGGGGCGACTCTGCGTCTGCCTCATATCCAATGCCAGTCTCTTGGGACCCCAAGATCTCTTCGGCGGCGACAAGCTGCGAGTCTGCAAGGCCGTCGTCGCCCGAGGCAAGCAAGGCGCCCTTGTCGTCGGGGCTCGCGGTCAGGAAACTGGTTTGCTACACCGCGAACATCGTGCGAATGTGCTCCTCGACGACGCCGCAGTCTACATTGTCCACCAGCGCGCAGGTCGACCTCGCGAGCGCCGCGAAGGACCTCCGCGCAGACTCCGCGTCGGCAGGAGGTGGGAACGGGTCAACGTCCACGCGCACGAGCGGGGTGCCTCCGGGCGCAGCAACGTGAAAGACGGTCCCTTTCCAGGGATCCGCGGCGCGCGTCGCCCGGCCCACGGCCCGGCCCACGGCCGCTGTGAGGAGGACGACGAGGGCTGCGGCGGGCCCGGCGAGCGCGCGGCGAGACATCGCTGCTGCGCTGCTCAGCTGCTTGCTGCTGCTTTTCTGCTGTTGCTGTAGCTGCTCTGCTTCGGGGTGATCTCCTTCTGGTGCGGGGCTTCGCGGCGGCTTCGCGGGCTTCATTATTAGGTTCAGCCTAGCTAGCTACTAGCTAGCGTGGGACCGCCACGCACCTGCATTATTACAGTGTACGCACGGTCTCTCCAGCTAGGCTAACGCGATAAAACTCGTTTGGTGGTCACAAGTTTCGTGACTGCCTATTGGGTCCAACGGGCTCTCATCCTCCGGACCCGAAGACGCGTCAAGGTCAGAATCACTGGCAGGCCGCGAACCGAACGGTTATGAAATGCTTAGAGTGCATGCTGTTGCCAGCAGACCAGCAGGCAAAACGGACGGCACAGCACAGTGGGATTCCATTGCAACCGATCCGCTCGCAATGCACTGTCAATTCATTTCATGGTATATTCACGTTGCGCTATCAAGGGAATCTGGCGCGGGAGCGGCTTCCACACCTTGCGCGACGTCCACGTCTTGCGCGGCGTCCGCGCCTTGCACGGTGCCAAAATCATCATCAACACCGAGTTCGTTGGCGTTTCGCCGCTCGTCCTCAGAAAGATCCTCTTCGAGGATATTGAAGAAACCAACGTCGGCATCGGGAGCTGACGCGGAAGCTTCAAGACGAAAGGACGACAACGAGTTCTGCGAGAGCGTGAAGAGTTCCTGCGAGAAGTTGAAGGTCTGCGAGACAGGCAGCGCGGCGTTGAACGATGATTGCGAGAGTGGAACCTCGCCGAGATCGGTCGGGGCAAAGACCGCTAAGCCTTGCGAGGGCTCTTTGCTCAAAGTGGTTCCTGGGACCTGCGGCAAGGCCGCAGTGTTTCGGGGAGAGGCGCCATTCTGCGACTGATTCTCCTTGACGCCCTCGCCTGCGACGCTGAGCGAGTCTTTGCGGCCCACCGGCGGCACCGGTGCGGCCGACTGAGCGCCAGCGATTGATGCCTGCGACGAGTCCTCGTCGTAAGACTCTGAAACATCCGCCCCTCCCTGGCTACTCATACCCATGTCCTCCGTTGTCAGTGTTCTGATGGGCTGCCCGGTGGCCTTCGAGTAGTACGCGCAATAGTGCGCCATGAATTCTTCTACGCACGAAATCTGGTACTTGAGCATCTGCTTCGGTGACGGCAGCGAGGAAGCCTGCGGGCCAGACTTTGGGGGCACCATCCTCCCCACTTTTTCGGTGAGCGAGGGGGCCATGGCAGGTTCGCCGCGCGAGACATTGGGAACGGGAAGGGGATGGTCGAAATACCGAATGTGCGGAATCGGGGCCGCCTTCTCCCGAGCCGAGACTTGCCGCGGCGGCTTGAACCGGCGTTGCGACGCGGACGGCGTTGCCTTGGCTGGCTGTGCAGAAACGCCCGAGCGCTGCGATGAGGACGATGCCGATGAGGAAACCACGGATCCCTGGCTGTTCGAGATGCGATACTTTGTATAGAGTTCCTGTGATCCGCTTTTGGACGCCGTCGGCGACGAGACACCCGCTCCGGGGATCTGCGACGACGATGAAGACGAGCTCGATGTCTTCGAGGCGGCCAGAGGTACCGAAAGCGAAGCCCCGTTGGGGTGTCGCAGAGGTGTTGCCTGATCGACCCGGCGGCGAGGCCGCGAGCCCCCGAGACTCTTCCCGCTGCGCGCGGCCGGTCCAGCGAACTTTGATGTGGTGGCAGAAGTCCCCACAGAGGACACGCTTGTAATCTGTGCGTCTGGGCTGGCGCGCATCAGGTCCACCCAAGCGCGAATGTTGCTTCGCAGGCCGGCGTCCATTCGGTGCGCCAAGCGGCGCACGCTTTGTACAAAGCGCTCGGACCAGCGATAGTATGTTTTTGCCGGCGTGGGCGCCTTGAGGTGAACCTCTGCAAAACCTATCTTGCAAAACAGGTCGACGATGTCGTACAGACTTTCCATGGTCAAAGGGGGCATGACGAGCTTGCCGTAGCTGCCCGTGAGGTCGGCCGCGCACCACGGATTGTAGGTGCCCGGGCTCGTGATCTCGTGGTAGCCCACGGTAGTCAGGCGCCGAGCCAGGTGTATCGACGAAGGTTGATTGCTACTCTGCATGGTGTCCTTTAGGACTTCCTCAATGACCTTGAGCGCGCGGGACACTCCGTTCCAGATGATGGGTCCGCCGTTCATATCCTTCATGACGACCTCAAAGGCGCCCATGATAGTCAGCGTCTCGCGCAGGACTTTCCTTTCGATCCCGTATTCGTTGACGAGCTCTTCGAAGTCGATCGGCGCGGGGCCGTCTTTCAGGACGAGGTCGAGCGCCTCCACGACATTGGCCGGTTTCGGGTTATCGCCCAGGACGCGTCCCTCGCGGTTCTCTTCCACGTTCAGGTTGGCGCTCTTCGCCGCCGCCCGGGCCCGGCCGCCCCCGTTGCCGTTGTTGCCGTCGTCGTCGCGGCCCTTTTCATGCGCGACTTCATCTCCGGCCGCCTCTCGTGTCGTAGTAGATTTCGTCGCCGTTGGCGTCCACGTCAATTTCCCCCGCGCCGCGGCGTGTTTCTCCGCGCTCTTCACGGGCCTGCGCTCGCCGGAGGCGCTCTTGGCGTACTTGCTGCTCTCCGCCCACGCCGCGCCGGGATCCGCGCCTCGCCCCGCGCGCGCGGGCGGCGACGGCATCGGACGTCCGCAGGCTCGCCGGACTCGGCCTCGAGGCCGACGGGCGGATGGATCGACGCTGCTGGCCCGGCTCGACCCCGGGGCCGGGGGCGCGGGGAGGCTCGCTCGCGGCGGCCGGCTCGCGGCTCGCGGCCCGTGGCTCGCGGCGGCCGGCCGGTCTCGGCGCGGCGATCGACGCGAGATCTCGCGAGATCTGCAGACGGATCGTTGGGTCGTTGGGCTCTGGGGCACTTGATTTACGTGTGAATTCTGGTGCCTTAAAGGACCCTGATTTTATTCTAGTGTCCTATCGGCAAAACCCGAGCCATCGGGTAAATAGACTAAACGTAGATATATTGCCCCGATTCCCCGACGACCGCTGCTGCTGGCCGCGCGGCACCCCCCTGCTGCGCGCGCGATCTGGCTCGCGCGAGGGCGTTATTACGCGAGGAGAGCACATCGCGGCGTGAAAAGATGCGGATCACGTCGAAGGAGATACCAGCTTGCCGTAGAGGGTCTTATCGACGGCAAAGACGCTCTGTGAGGGGAGAAATACGGGAGGGGAGGCGCTGCCGGCGGCGGAGCAGGGGGCGCGTAACAGCTGGCTGGCCTTTTTCCCAGACCTCAATTGATCGATCGACCAATCGATCGGTCGCGTCGGTCATTCCGCGCAGCCACGGCCGCTTCTCGCGCGCGTCGCCCGCGCCGCCGTCGCCGCCGGCCGCCCCCCGCGCTTCTCCGCCGTGCGCGCCGCTCTGCCGCGCGCGGACCTCATCTTCGTCTCGTCTCGATCTCGTTGCGTCCCGCCGCTGCGACTCCGTCCATTCCGCCGCAGCCCGGCCCGCGCGGCGCCGCTGCAGCGCGGAAGGGGCCCCGGCGGGCAGCCTGGGGCGCCGCAGCCCGACCCGCTCCGCTCCGCCCCCCTCGGGATAAGCTAAGACGTTCGCGGCGTACCCGCTGCTGGAGCTGCTCGAGGAGGACCCGGATATCTTCTTCATAGCGCGCACGACGTGCACGGGCCCGACATCCTCATCTCTGGCCCATGAAGGAGGCGGCCATGGGCGAGGCCAGCAACGCGACGCAGCCCGGCGCGAAGCGGAAACGGTCAGAGTCGAGCGGGAGCAAGGATGCCAAGGGCGCGCGCGGCAGCAAGAAGAACAGCCCCAACGGCGTCGCCGGCGCCAAGCACGCAAGTAGCAGCGGCAAGGCCGCCAACGGGGCGGACGCGAACAAGAACCGCATCGCGTACTTTCACGACCCAGAGCTGTCCACATATGAGCACGGACGCGCGCACAAGTTCAGGCCATTCCGCGCAAAGCTCGCGCACCAACTCATTAACGGCTACGGCGCCTACAAAGACATGATGGAGGTCCTGCACCCCCGTCTCGTGACGCGCACAGACATGGGCCAGTACCACTCGGACGCGTACCTGGAGATCCTCGCCACGGCGCAGGCTACGGCTAACAAGCGTTTCGGCTGGTCCCAGACCCAGCAGATCATGGAGGATGAGGACCCCATGGTCCGCCGCAAGATCGAGGAGGTCTTTAAACGCTTCAACATTGAAATGGATCCGAAAAACTCGCCCAACGCCATCTTCCCCGGCGTCCTCGACTACTGCCGCCTCTACACGACGGGCTCGCTCGGGTGCGCGGCACGTCTGTGCGGCGGGTCCGCCGACGTGGCCATCAACTGGTACGGCGGCATGTGCCACGCCCGCGGATCGCGCTCGCAGGCTGGGTGCTACGTAAACGATGTCGTCCTCGCAACGCTCGAGCTCCTCAAGCGATTCAAGCGGGTCCTCTACATCAACCTAAGCGGGGTCCACGCCGACGCCGTCGAGGAGGCCTTTTACACGACGAGCCGCGTCATGACTGTCTCCTTCCACCTCGACGCCAACCATTACCCGCGCGAGTGGCCGGGCACCGGTCTCGTCGACGACATCGGCGTCGGCGACGGCGAGGGGTTCTCCATCAACGTCCCCATGGACCCGGGCATCGACGACGCCATGATGGTGGCCACCTTCGCAGACGTTGTGAAGAAGGCCGCGGCGGTCTTCAACCCGGAGGCCGTCGTCATGCAGTGCGGCGGCGGCCTTCTGTCCACCGAGCGCGGCGGCGACTTTAACCTGACCGAGGAGGCGTACGCGGATTGCGTGCGCCTGGTCCGCGATCTGGGCGTGCCGCTGCTCATGCTCGGCGGCAACGGGTCCAACATGGCCCGCACCGCCCGCATGTGGGCCTATGTGACCATGGTGTTGCTCGGCAAGGAGTCCCTGCTCAAGGACAATGCTATTCCGGACGCTGTGCCCTGCCGCGACTACTTCGAGCCCGACTTCAAGTTGATCGGACCGCAGGTCAAGATGCCGAACCTCAACTCGGTCAAGTACAACCTCTCGCTGCGCCGCCGCCTCGTGACGAACCTTAACAACCTTCTCGCCAGGTGAGCCAGGGTTGAAATAGGGCAATCTGTTTGTTTTACGAGCGGTGGCAACAGCCTGCCCGGCGCTTTGCGGATACTAGACAAGAAATGCTACACAAGCAACCTCTGCGCTCACAGTGGCACGTGTGCGGCGCGGGCATGATGACAAAATGGGCCTTCGCGTGTGCTAAGCAGAAAGCAATTTACTGTTTCATCGCCACTCTCGTGACGCGATGGTCATCATCAGGCTACCATGGTACGTAATCTATATCCTCCTCCCTTCTCGTGTCGCCGCCGGCGCCGCCGGCGCGGCGCTGCGGAGCACCAACGGCTCCAGCCTGCAGCCGCCTCCGGCTTCATCGCACGAACCTCACAAAGTACATGTAGTAGGCGACGACGACGATCTGGAAAAACAGCACCGCGGGCACGACGAGCGCCGCGACGTGGAGCTCCTGGTTCTGCATGACGAAGAGCACGAAGAGGAGCGCCACGAAGAGCACCTTGAAGGCCATGCGCTGGCCGGGCGACCCGGGCACGCCCTTGGGGCCGCACGCGGCGGGCGCGCCGCCCTGCTGCATCTCGGCCGCGTGCGTGCGCGCGTGCGTGCGCGCGTGCGTGCGCGCGTGCTTGCGCCTGCGCTCTCGCCTCTCTGCGCGCGCGGGGGCGGCTCTGCGGGCTCAGGGTCCGGCGCCGCGCGCGATGCTGCTGCGCGCGATGGCGG
>KQ758900.1:1683251-1699442 GCA_001462505.1 Aurantiochytrium sp. T66 | reverse complement strand
CATCGCCGAGCTCGAGCTCGAGGTCGAGGCGCTTCGGTACACGGGCCGCGTTGACCTGCAGCGCGAGAACGAGCTTCTAAGGGACCAGATCCGCAAACACAAAAACTTCATGCGCGACATCTTTGAGCCGGTCGTGCGCAAGGCCGCCGCGCTCGACGACGCGAGCAGCGAGCACGCGCTGGTCATCCAGGCCGGCCTCTCGAGCTGCATCGAGCAGATCGTCGGCCTGGCGCATACGTCGACCATGTGGGAGGAGGCGTCTGGCTTCCGCATGAAGCAGGGCATCGACGTCATCCTGAGGCACCAGAGGCTGCCGGTCGGCAACGTGGGCGCGTGCAAGCGATGGAACCTTCGTGGCGAGTCCGTCCACGTCCCCATCGCGGCGAAAACACTGAGCGAGCGGCTCTGGCGACATATGTCAGATCACAGTGCCTTGAAAGAGATTGCAAGCGCCCACGGCAGCGACGGCATCTCGCGCAAGATGGAGCATGTGACGTCCCAGGTGGACCCCAGTGTGCTTGCCAAGCTCAAGTCGGACGTGGAGATCCTCAGGTACACAGAGTCGGACGCAGAAAACAGCATCGATGTGTCCCTCATTGCGACCCGCCAGACACGGGAGCTCTACCCGCAAACCTTTTTGACCACGCCGAGCGCCCGCGACGCGTATCCAGAGTCAACACCGGTGACGTGCTATATCTCGGGCATGAGCTCGAGCCTGGAAACGTTTCAACAAATCAAGAAGCTCGGGAAACTTTCGTTCGGGGATGTCGCTGTGGCGGAGACGAACGTCTTGAGCGGCCACGTCATTATCGACGACGCGATTGACCCAGATAGCTGTCATTTGCTGATGATCCGGTCAAGCCCCGTGGGCGTGATGCGAACGATGCGCTCGGTTGCGGAGATATTCGCAGACGATGGGACGATTCTGCGGAGCCACCTGGCAAAGCACGAGGAGAAGATGTCGATCATTCTGCGCGAGTGCGGCGTGCCATTCGCCGCGGAATGAGTTGACTGGACGCAGTCGGGACTCGCCGCGCCGCGCCCCAGATTTTGATCACCCACCGTGATCGAGCGCCCGAAGCAGTGCTGGTTCACACAAGGAGGAAGCAAGCTAGCAAGCGGGAGGCAGGCAGTAAAACAGCGGGTCATCATGCCATTTTTGAGACAAAACGGTATACGTACATTCATGTGAGCGAAGTCGCTGTCGTCGCATCGCAGAGGCGGGGGGCATTTACTTGGCATAGGCAGCGCTCTCGGCGGCGGGGGCCTCGGCGGCGCGGGCCTCCTCGTACTTGCCCTTGACGCGCAAGTTCTTGGGGTCAAAGGGCGCAGTGTTGTGGAAGGTGGCCGGGTGCCGGGCGCCCTTGTCGCCAATCTCCCACTTGCCGGACTCGAGCCACTTTTTGGTGACGGTGCCGTCCTCGATGTCGCGGCGCACGTAGCCGTAGGCGATGCTGCGGCCGACCGAGTGGCCGTAGGCGGTGGAGCGGATGAGGCCCATGCAGACGCCGTCGCGCCAGATGGACTCCATGCCATGCAATGGGACGGTGGAGTCATCGACGGAGAGGCAGACGAGCTTCTTCTGGAGGCCGGTGGCGCGCTGCTTCTGGAGGGCTTCGCGGCCGAGGAACTCGGGGCAGTCCTCGCGCTTGAGCTTGGAGAGCACGGTGAAGCCAATGTTGGCCTCGAGCGGGGTGTCGGCGTTGCTGAGGTCGGCGTGCCAGTGGCGGAAGCTCTTCTCGGCGGACAGCGAGTCGATGGCGCGGTAGCCGGCGTCGCGGACGGGGACGCCGTTCTCGGCCTCGTACTTCTCGCCGGCCTCGCGGATGAGCTTGTAGACGTCGGCGGCGTAACGGGACGGGGCGTGGATCTCAAAGCCAAGCTCACCAACAAAGGTCAGGCGCAGGCAATAGACGTCGTGACCGCCGATGCTGAGCTCCTGGCAAGTGGAGAAGGGCTGCGACTTGTTGGAGAGGCCGTTGTTCGAGGTGATGAGGCCCTCGAGCAGGGCGCGGCTGTGCGGTCCCTGCACCGAGATCATCGCGTAGTCGTCGCTGGCGTCGTGGAGCTGGGCGTTGAAGTTCTTCTCCTCGAGAACCTTGGAGATCCACTCAAAGTCCTTGGTGGCCGTGTTGCCGCCGGCGGCAAAGTAGTAGCCCGAGTCGTCCGGGAGGCGGGTCACGGTGAGATCGGCCTCGACACCGCCGCGCTCGTTACAGAGGGGCGTGTAGGTAACGGTGCCCGGGACCTGCTTGTCCATGTCGGCGCCGCACAGGTACTGGACGGCGGCCTTGGCGTCGGGTCCGCGGAGGAAGAACTTGCCAAAGTACGACTGGTCGAAGATGGCGACGCCCTCGCGCGCGGCGCGGCACTCCTCGCCGACAATCTCGTGGTTCTTGGGCCAGTAGAAGGTGAGCTCCTCCTCGACGAGGCTGAGGTACGGGTTGGACTCGTGCTTGGGGACATCCGGGGGCGGCGCCGCCGAATCGCGCTGCGAGGGGGCGAGGCGCCAGCCGCCGTCGGCGTAGGCGCCGTAATAGTCGTAGTCCTTGACCATGTGCTCGCCGTTGCGGGCGTCGTCCTTGGGCACGAACCATCCGGGGCGCTCGAAGCCGTGGCGGGCCTGGAAGAAGCAGCCGCGCTCCGCGAGCGAGTCGTAGAGCGCGGACTTGCGGGCGCCGCGACCTGCGAGGGCCTCGTCGTGCGGGAAGACGATCGAGTACGTCTTGGCGTAGCTCTCGTGCGTGCGGTCAATGACCCACTTGGGGTCCTTGATGGTGTCCGGGTGGAAGCGCGCGCAGTCGAAGCTAAAGAGGTCGAGCGAGGGCGAGCCCTCGGTGATCCAGGTGGCGACCTCGCGGCCCATGCCGCCGCCGAGCATCATGCCCATGGAGTTGAAGCCGCAGGCGTTGAAGAAGCCGCGGACGCCCGGCTGCGGGCCGACGAGCGGCTTGTGGTCCGGCGTGAAGGACTCCGGGCCGCAGACGGTGGACTTGATGCCGACGGACTCGACGGACGGGCAGCGGATGAGGGTCCCCTCGAGGTTCTGGCCAAAGGTCTCCCAGTCGAGCTCGAAGAGGCCGAACGCGAAGCTGGGGTCGACGGTGTCCCAGAACTCGGGGTTCTGCTCGTAGCCGCCAATGGCCATGGCGTCGCCCTGGGCCTTGAGGTAAATGCTGAGATCGTGGTCGCGGACGTTGGGGAGACCGCCGTGCATGCCGGGGATGCGCTCGGTGACGACAAAGGCGTGCTTCATGGCGAGGAGGGGCAGCTTGGCGTCGACCATGGCGGCGACGTTGTTGGCCCAGGCGCCGGCGGCGTTGACGACCCACTTGGTCTTGATGCGGTGACCGGTCGTGGTGGTGACGGCGGTGACCTGCCTGGAGTCGGTGGTCGGGTGCCGCTCGGTCTCGATGCCGGCGATGCCGACGCCCTCGAAGATGCGTGCGCCGCGCTTGCGGGCGGCCTTGCCGTAGGCGGTGACAATGCCCGAGGGGTCGATGGTGCCGTCCGTGGGCGAGTACATGCCGCCGTAGACGTCATCGACGGCGATGAGCGGGTGCACGTCCTTGATCTCGTGCGGTTTGAGGACGCGGGACTCGATGCCGTAGTATTTGCCGATCTCGGTGAGGCGCTCGTACTCTGCCATGCGCTCTTTGTTGGTGGCGATGAAGAGGCCTCCGTTCTCGGTCCAGCTGGCGGTCTCGGTCTCCTCCTCGAGCCTTTTGCACATGTCGCGGGTGTAGGTGTGGAGCTCGACGTCGATATCGGACGGGCGCAGACGCCAGAGCATGCCCGCGCTGTGCCAGGTGGTGCCGGCGGTGAGCTGGTCCTTCTCGAGGAGCACCGCGTTGAGGCCGCGCTCCTGGAGGTGGTACAGCACCGAGGACCCGATGGACCCGCCGCCGACGACGACCACGTCTGCCTCTGAGGGAATATCCTTGGCATTGGACGCAAACCCGGCGACCTGCTGATGTCCACGCACTGCTCGCACGACTGCGCTTTTGGCGCGCATGCTGCGCTGCGAGACGCCTCGCATCGACGAGTTCGCGAGCATCATCCTGCTTGCTTGTGCTGGCGCTCCTGCTGCTGCCGCTGCTGCTGCAATCTGCGTCGCTTGCGCAGCCCGCCGTCAGCCGCGGAGCCCGGTTTCGCGGAGCGCAAATGCCCACCGGCCCGAGCCCAACGTACCCGCGAGGACCGAGCCTGAGATGAGATCGGGATTTGCGAAGACCTCGCGGCCACATCGCCGGACCCGGCCCCCCTAACCTTCTTGGCGGCAAAACATCAGCATTGCGGCCCGCGAAGCAGAAACCTTCGCCGAATGCTGCGCGAACTTCGCCTCGAGCTTCCGGCGCGTGTGAAGTTGCCGTCGAGCAGCTGCTGCCGCCTGGCGTCGCGCGCGGGCGCGGGCTCCGAGGTCGCCTCGTGAAGGTCGAGCGCTCGATGATAATCATCGTCGCGATGCTTTCTTTTCTTTTCTCTTTCTCTTTCATTTTCTCTTTTCCTTTTCTTTTTCTTTTCCTTTTCTTTTATTTTACTTTTGCTACGCCCACATTCCCACACTCGCTGCCGCCCCCGCAGCCGCCGTCGAGCGACTTCGAGAGAGGGCGACGGGCGGTCAATCAGTCTGTCAGTCAGTCAGTTAGTCAGTCAGTCGTCTGCGTACCTTCGCCGGACGCCCGCCGCCTGAAGTCGCCCCGCAGATACCCGCAGCAGCCCACAGCGGGTTTCGCCGAGGGGGCGGGCGACAAGTGAAGTCGCTCGCTCCGTTCGTTCGAGCTCGTCTGCTCGTCTGCGCTGCGCCGGAGCTGCCGCTCGAAGGCCGCGACAGCCGCCCCGAGGCGCCGCCGCCGCGCCTTTTTCGCGCCCGGAATACGGCCCGCCGCCTTCTTTTCCCGCCGCTCGCTCGCTCGCTGGGCGACTTCAACTGCCTGCCTGACTGCCTAGAAAGACTAGTCGAGACTAGTCTCGGTACTAAAGAGTGCGGGCCTTGCGCGCTGTCTCCTCGATGAGCTGCTCGATGAGGGCGCGGAGCCTGCTCGATGAGGGCGCGGAGCCTCGGCGTCGCACGCCCGAAGACCTCAAGCCCCAGGACGGACGGCCGCTAGAAGAACCTGGCGCGTCGTGGGCATGCGAGCGTGGCGAAGATTGCTGTGCGATCGCCACGAAGACTTTGGCGGCTGAGAGCAAGTCTTGAGAGGGAGCTCGGAGAGAAACGAAAATGGGTTGCGCAGGAATCGATCAGGAAATCTATGCGGACATGATTGGGAGGAGGATATGATCTAAAGTACGGAGCAGTGGCCCGAGGTCGACAGCCGTGCGCACGTGCCTGGACGGGGAGCGATTCTTGATAAACATAGTGCAATCGATGCTATGAGGAAACCGCATCTGAAAGCACGGGCAGGCCCCTTTGAGATCCACCTCCAACCGTCGGCCCTTCATTGCAATTCTTGGCAAGACCTTTGGGCAAAACGATGCCCCGCGAGATCGATCATCAATCAAAACGCAATGATTAGCCTTCATGACGCATTTGCGGGCAAGCTCCTCCATCTCGACCAGTGATGAACTTGACGATGCCGCGGGCCAAGAAGCAGTTGCACAAGATGATTGCAGTGATCGATCGCAAGGAGCAAAACGGCCAGCCAGGACAGGATGTACACGATGTGAATTTAGTGAGTACGTTGTGGCCTCCCCGAGGGGCGGCCGGTTCAGATTCGGAGGAGCAGAGAAGTCAACAGCGGGGAAGGGCAGTTTCGACGACGTTGGTTTAGTAGACGTCGCGGTTGACCTCGCCGAGGGGCTTGGCCTCGAAGTGAACGGGCCATTTGTAGCCGAAGCTCTCGAGAACCATCTCGTCGTCCGGGTTGAACTTGTCGCAGATCGTGTATCCGATGGCCACGGTCTTGCCGGTGGTGGCGCCACGGCTCGAGGTCGTCGTGTAGGCGACGACCTCGCCGTCCTTGACGCGGGTGATTGGCGTGTCGTGGACCACGGACCACTTCCAGCCCTCCGGAGTGTCGATGGTGAACATGCCAGACATGCGCTCCGGCTTGACGACGTTGTCGACGTCCTTGCCGAGGAAGGCGCGCTTCTTGGAGACGAAGGGCATGATGCCGGCCTCCTTGTAGTGGGCAAAGTCGAGGTCGCCGCGAAACTTGAAGCCCTTCTCGATGCGCATCGAGTCGATGGCGGCCGAGCCAATGTGGCGGAGCTCGGCGGCCTGGGCGGCCTGCGAGTTCCAGATGAGGTCGTGGATGCGCGGGCCCTGGTCCGAGGGGAAGTGGAGCTCGTAGCCCATCTCGCCAGTGAAGCTGACGCGGAAGACCTGGACGTTGAGGCCGTCCTCGCCGCCAAAGTTCTCGACGGAGCGGGCGCGCATGAAGTTGAGGCCCTTGACGCGCTCGTCAAGGGCGCCCATGATCTCGCCACTCCTGGGGCCGCAGAGGTGGAGGACGCAGACGTTGTCGGTGATGTCCTCGAGGTTGACCTTGAAGCCGCCGGCCGCGGCGCGCTCCTGGAGCCAGGTCATGTCCTGGCGCACGTAGTCGCGGCCGCCGACGAGGTACCAGTCGTCGCCCTCATGGTTCATGCGGCAGATGGTGAACTCGGTCTGGACGCGGCCCTTGGGGGTGGTGGCGTAGGTGAGGCGGCAGGCCTGGTCCGTGTCGGGGGCCTTGGTCACAGGGAGGACGCCGGTGGTGACCTCCCCCATGAAGGCCTTGGCGTCGTCGCCGGTAACGCGGATCTTGGAGAAGGACGAGTAGGCGAGGCCGGCCTTCTCAAGGGCATGGGCGGCCTCCTCCTCGGCGTACGGGGCCCAGGCGAAGTCGAAGAAGCGCTTCTGGTCGTGAAAGTCGACCTCCTCCGGGACCGGGACGGCCTCGAGGGAGACGCCCGAGCCGGAGGCGCTCATGGTGGCGCCGCTGGACTGCGGCGGGACGAAGACGAGCGGGACCTCGCAGCCGGCGCCGCCGTAGGCGCCGAACTTGGCGCCGTGCTTGCCGAGGGTCTCGTGGAGCGGGTACGGGTGCTGGAGGAGGTCGCGGCCCGCGGAGCGGTTCTCGAAGTTGTACACGATGGAGTTGTTGTGCGTGTAGGTCTCGGTGATCTTGGCGGCGGTGTACTCGTCGTTGCACCAGCGGCCGTAACGGAGCGGGTCAAAGTTGCTCGAGGCGTCAAAGTCCTTGGGCTGCTCGCCCTCGAGCATGATGTGGCCGAGGTACTCGGAGAGCGCGAGGGACTGCGCGATGCCGTAGGTGAGCGAGTTGAAGTCGTACCATCCCGGGATCTGGGTGCGGCCGACGCGGGCGAGCGAGTCGCCGGTCCAGATGGTGGGGCCGTTGACGACGGTCTTGAAGCCGACCTCGCCGAGGCAGGGGACGAGCTCCATGCCGAGCATGAGGTTCTCCTCGATGCGGCTCAGCTCGTCGGGGAAGAGCTCCATGATGAAGTCCGAGGGCGGGCCGCGGGGCATGTCGGTGCGCACGACGCACTGGTTCTCGTACGGGCCGATGAGGAAGCCGTGGCCCTCCTGGCGGATGTACGAGGAGCCCTTGAGGTCGCGGAGGACGGGGAGGCGGCCGCCGTTGTGGCCGGACTCGGCGAGGGCGCGGACCTGCGGCACGACATCCGTGATGGCGTACTGGTGCTCGATGACGAAGGCCGGGTGGGCGAGCTTCTCCTTGCCGCCGGGGACCATGTCGGAGACGTTGCGGCTCCAGAGGCCAGCGGCGTTGACGATGGAGTCGCACTCGATGGGCTCGTCGTAGCCCTTGACGTGGACGGCGAAGCGCATCCCGGGGGTCTTGGCCTGCTCGATGCTGGTGACCTCGGCGTTGTAGCGGACCTGCGCGCCGTCCTCGCGGGCGAGGCGCGCCACCGTGTTGGTGAGCGAGGTCGGGTCGACATCGCCATCGTACGGGGTGTAAATGCCGCACTCGACGTCGCTGGTATCGAGCAGCGGGTGCAGGGCCGCGACCTCGTCCCTGCTGATGAGGGACGTAGGGTACATGGGGTCGTCGAAGAGCTTGGCCATGGCGACGTGCTGGTGGGCCTCGCGGAGGCGGTCCGGGTTGTTCTTCTCAATGATGCGGATGGACCCGGGCGTGTGAAGTCCCACGTTGTGTTTCTCGTGGAGGTCGGTCATGAGCTCGAGCGACCGCACGTGGATCTTCTTGAGCTTGGGCGAGCCCGCGAATCTGGTCACCAAACCGGCCGCGTGCCAGGTCGCGCCGCTGCACAGCTGCCCAGCCTTCTCCAGCAGCGTCACCTGGACCCCCTTGGCGGCCAGGACGCGGCTGATCGTGGCGCCGGCCACGCCGCCGCCAATGACGACGGTCTTGCGTGGCGCCGACATGGTCTTCTTCGCCGGAGTCCGCTGCTGCTGCTGCTGCTGCTGCTGCTGCTGCTGCTGCTGCTGCTGCTGCTGCTCGCGAGCGTGTTGTTCTTGGCGTCCTCGACGTTGTGGTTCTGCCGCAGCCGGTTCTGCGCAAGTAGAATCCCAGCCCTCGGTCCGGATTTGGGAATAAGATAAGGACCCAGGACAGGACAATATCTATCCCTGCAGCCGCTGCGCAGGCGCGGGAGGGTCTTGCAGGTCGTCTTCAGCTTGCGGCGCCGCCGCGTCGCGCGCCAGGCAACGCCGCACAGACTCGCGGGCAGCCGTCGCACGTCGTCGGCCCTGAAGTCTGTCTCCTCCTTCGAAAAAGCACCTCACTCTCACTCTTCGCTTTTCTTTTCTTTTTTTTCTTTTTTTTCTTTTTTTTCTTTTTTTTCTTTTCTTTTCTTCTTTTCTTTTCTTTTCTTTTCTTTTCTTTTCTTCTTTTCTTTTCTTTTGTTTTCTCCTCGTCTCCTCGCTTTTCTTTTCCCTCCCACACGATTGTACGCGCGCTGCGGGGCGGCGAAAGACAGACGACTGTGAAGCACCGGTACGCCGGTACGTACAGTAGTACGTACGCAGACAGGGGTACGCAGACAGCAGAAGGCCGGCGGGGCCGGCGAAGTCGGGCAGCGAGTGAAATCAAGCGGCAGTCGACGCTCGCGAAGCTCGCCCTGCGCTGATCTCGCCCCGAGCTTTGAGCTTTTCTTTTCTGCTCGCGGGTTTGTTTCGCTTGCCGAGCGCTAGGCCTAGTGGGCATCATGAAGGCTTCCGAGGATAATGACAAACAAACGAGACAAAAAATGTTTCTCTTGCAGCAGCTGTTGTAGCTGCGGGCCATAGCCGCCTCGCCGGTTCCGCCGAAGTCTTGTAGATACTCGGGACGAGGATTCGCCGACGCCCGAGCTGCGGCCCGCATGGGGCGACTCATGTGGGGCTACCCCGGATAGCATGGGCATGGGCGGTGCGCTGCGGGGCCACAGCGTTGGCTCGCTTTGCCGCGCAAGGAGAGCGCCTCGTCTCGGTGCGGCGCGCAGCCGCCGTGGTCGCGCGGCCGCGCGCAGCCGCTGTCTGAAGTCGTGCCGCAGCAGCGAGGTTCATGCGGGCTAAAGTTCGTTGGAAGCCCCCGGCCGGTGCCGTTATGTACGTACGTATACGTATACATTCCAGTCGCGCCTCGAGCAACGTGCCGCCGGTCGATAAATCAACCGTCGCATGAAGTCGCATCGCGCCTTCGATGCAGGCTCTCCTCGGAGGTCTCGGACTCGGCGGCTCGGAGGCTTTGTCCCACTGCAGGAGGCTTTCCTGGACCCGCACTGACCTGGGTCAGGCGCGAAACCGAACGGCGTTACGGAAAGCGTTGAATGTTTGAGCGTTCAAGTTGAGCGGGCAGGTTCTGCTCGAGAGACAGACCTTCTGCATGGCCAACTGCCGTAGTACGTACGGGTACGTACGTACTGACTCATCATGACGAAGATAAAGCAAGGTTTCCGGTCAGCACAACGGACCCTCATTTCATGTCAATAGGCTGCTGTTTTCTGATCGGAAACGACGGCAAGAAGTTTCCTGGCGATGAGTCCAAGATCCGCCGAGTTTTGCGGCGCGGCCAGCGTTGTGTCTCGCGACCTCCTCCCGAAATTGTAAACGCAAGCTGGAACAGTAATCGAAGTGCCTCGCGGGTCAAATTCACCGCGCAGTACCTCTCGGCCCGCCACTCGGATCCCAACGCTTGCAACAATCAATTCTCATCGGGACCGAAAGCTCTTGCCAGAATCGTCCATCGGACATTGCGCTAGCGGGGACCATCAACACAACGACGCAGTACCTCGCACAGTACCTCGCGCAGCACCCCACGTTGCGCTCTCAAAGGGTGCGTACGCATAGTTTTCAGGACTGGTCACAGATGCGTCCAGATAGCCGCGGAATTCTCGCCGCAATCGTTTCGCTCAGCAAAAGCTTCTCGCCGGCGGCAAGTTCTTGAGCGGCGCGCGAAAAGTCTCAAGAATTTTCGCTTCGTTTGAGCCATGCACCGGTTTGAGAGTAGGCCTACGGGCGAGGTGCGAAGAAGATTTCGAGCAGGATGCAGCCGGCCATTCGACCACCTGAGGTCAGCACCGAAACAACGTCTTCCCAGCCCGGCGTGAGCCAATCTCTAGCGAGCGACTTTCTTCATTCTCGCTCGCTTCGTTCGTCGACTGTCTGCCCTGCAAGTCAAAATGTGAATGTGCGGCATCTCCGAGTCCTTCTTGCTCCCGTCGTGCTCCTTGTGCACACAAAAGGTCCTGCCATAGCGGTCCAGTTCCGAGCCGTTCGTGGACCGCTCTCGGAGTTCGAGTCCGAGTTTTGGCCCCGGTGTTCCTGCACATCAGCGCAGGCCCTCGCGCGGCACTTCGTCCGCAGATCCCGTCTGCAGATCCCGTGCGTCCGGGACGCCTCGCCCGTCCCGTGAGAAGCGCCCGCCTGGCCGGCTTGCCATCGCCTCGCCCAGCCGACTGATGCATGCGCAAGAACCTGCACGAACCTAGCCGCGCGACTCTGGCGCGAGCCGCAAGGACATGACATAACAAAGGGCCCTGAAGGCCCCGTCTGCCCCACAGCCCGCACCTGGAACCCCCCGGAACGTCCTGCGGCGTCTTGATTCGGGTCACGGAACGTGAAAGACCGCGACTGTGCCGCAGGGCGGCTGGAGCAAGAAAGAACGAGCGAGGATTTGACTTCACGGCGATTGATGACAGATAGAATCTGATAGATAGATATGAAGCGAGCTGCGGGGCGAAGGTGCGCGGGCGCTTCCCTGCGACAGGCCGCGAGGTCACTGCGAGCACGCGGCGGGGAACGAGCGCAAACCCGCAGCGCGCGCCACCCCGAGCAGCGCAGCAGCGTGCGAAGAATCTGAAGGATGATGACGCGCAAGAGAGAGATCTCGAGATCTCGTGACATGATCTCGAGATCGTGATCGCGATGATCTCCACGGTGATGACCTCGTCGCAGCTCGAGACCTGCTTGCCGTCGTCTGCTTGCCCGCCGCCGCCACGCCTCGCGAAAAACTTCGCGCGCGCCATAATCGATCGATCGGCCAGGTGAACGGCACGAACGATCTTGCATTTGCAGTTGGCATTGCGTTGCGACGACGAGCACCCATGCACCACCACTGGCATTGTCCGAGGTCCAGATCAGTCGATCAGTCAGCCAGCCAGCCCGGAATCGCAGAACTCGTCTTCTCGTAGGCTGCAGCCTGCGCGGAAAAGTCGCCTGGCCTCGCTTTGCTCAGCGACGGAACGGCCGTCCGGCTGCGCTCGCACCGCGACCCTGGCGGGCGATCTGACTAGCCGGCTGTCGACTGACCGACTGAAGGTACTGCCGCCATGACCTCGGCCTCTCCTGATAGATGTGCAGACAGTGCAGCACAGAAAATGAAGGCAAGAATCAGATCAAGCCCTCGCTCGCTAGCTAGCGCTGGCCCGCCTGAAGTAGCCCCGGCGGCGAGCCGGCGTACCACGGCGTCGCCCCGGGCCGGCCGACCGTGTGCTTGAAGACACGGCGCCGCACGGGGCAGAACGGCGGCGAGATGTGGGGCCTGCCTGGAACGAACGAGCGAGCGAGCGACACGAGCAGCGGCAGGCGCAGGTCAACTTGGTAGAATCCGCGGGCTGTGGAAAGAAAACTCTGCGGCCCACAGTGGCGCCTGGTCCCCCATAAAGACTAGCGGAGCGACGCCGTGGCGGCTCCGGCGAGGCCAACTTCACTACGGCACCCCCGGTCGGTCGTTGATTGATGAGCCCGCGCTTGTGGATTGCTTGCTTCTTCGCTTGCTTCAGACACTTGAAGAGCGCAACTGCGCTCGTCAAAGGACGGCTCGGCGCTCGCTCGAACGATGGCCTCAAGACCGTTGTGATTAGGACCCGAGGCTCCGACTGACCGATCGTGCGTGATGCCCGGGCCGTGATGGTCGAGACCCCCCGTTCCGAGTTCGCTGTGGCAACGCTCGCTCGCTCGCTGGCATCATCAGCGCTTCGAGGTCGCCGCCGGGGTCGAGTCTCCTCGTCGAATTCGAGACAGGAATGAGTTCGAGAGGAGCGCGCGCCGGCGTCGTTGTATTGTAGAACGTACGTACGTAGTATACTACAAGGGCCTCCGTTCCAGCCCGTTCGCGCGTGGCTTCTCCGGTTACGCGCCGCAAAGGTACACGGGGCGCGCCTCTCGGGCGGGCGTTTCCCCGCGTTCCGAAAGCGCGACCGACGCCTGACCCGGCGGCGCTGTCTACAGCGCCGCAGCTGCGGGTGTTCGCGCCCGTTCGCCAGTCACTTCTGCCGAGCGCGCACTGTGGGGGCGGCTATCATGAGGGCGGGAATTTTTCTAGCAAGTTCAAATCGGCGCCTGAAGTCCCCGCGACGCGACGACCAGGCTCGCGCAGGCGGGCCGCCGGTTCACCAGACGGTCGCGCGCTCGCTCGCGCGCTCGCTCGCGTGGGCTCCGCGAACGCGTGCCTGCACATCTGCGCGAGAACCGGCAGAACCCAACTTTACTTCGAGGGAAAAGCCGCCGGCGCGGACGACGGCGCCTGGAAAAGCAGCTTTTTCTTTCAATCAATCAAGGGGAATAAACTTGCGCGATGCGACGCACGGTCAAACAGTCGATCAGCCGGCCGTTCAGACGACTGACGATGCGGACGGGCGTCCGTGCCGGCCGCAGGGTCGCCGCAGGTGTCGAGCGGCCGGGACGCTGGTCGCGCGTGCTCTGGAGTCTGGTCTGCTCGGCCCTCGGAGGCGGCGGCTAGCTTGCGTTAGCTTGAAGTAAAGCAAAACAGCAGAGAAAGAGCAGAAAAGAAGAACGTGCCCCTCTGCGGGACTGCGGGAAAGAACAACGGTCTCTCCGTTCCCTCTGCTTGCGGCGCTAAAAGTAACGAGACAGGAGGGCTGCGGTGTAATCATCGCAGGATGCGTCGTGCGCGAAAAGCACGCGAGACGAGCTACAGACAGAGACAGACAGGCAGGCGCCTGCACTGCTCTGCTCAGGACAGGTGGATGATCGCGCTCGAACCGCTCTGCCTCGGCGCTTTGCCTCGCTGCGTTCGATCGATCGATCGATCCCTCGGGAGCTTGCTTTGCCTTGCCTCTTGCCTTGCGACGTTTCTGCAGGTTTGGCGAGGGCCGCGAAAATTGGTTTGTCTTGTCTTTATCAAAGGGTCATGACATGGGCCCCCTTTTCTGGGAACGGCAAGCAGAAAACGCAGAAAACGACTTGGACCTTTTCCGCGCCGCCGGCCTGAGCAAACTCTCAACTCCGATCTGAAGCCAGACCCCGAAAGCAAGAACCGAGCAAGCCACCCACCCCCCGCGAGCAAGCAAGCAAGCACCCCGCCAGCTAGCTAAACACAAACAGCACACCCCGGCGTCGTCGCCGGCGACTTCGACTTCGAGAACTCGACTCGAGCAAGGATGTTGGCGAGAACCAGCTTCGTGCGCGTCCGCGCCGCCGCCCGCGATGTCGCGAGGCCCACGAGCTTTAAGCGCAACGCAAGGCGCGCGTTTTCGCCGTCGGCGAGCTTCATGAACCCGGCCGCCCGCGCCGCTGGGCAGCAGCAGGAGGCCGTCGCCGAGGCCGGCCAGGAGTTCTTCCAGGGCCACATTGAGACCGTCGAGAGCGACATGTACGAGCCCGTGCTCCGGGATGGCCGCGAGCCGGATTGGACCTCGCCCGAGACCTACGCCGCCGTGACGCGCCCGCCCCACCAGGCCTACACCCTCTCGCCCGCCACCTACGAGAGCGAGACCTTCTTCCAGCTCGAGAAGGAGCGCGTCTTCGGCAAGTCCTGGGTCTGCATCGGCCTCGCCGAGCAGGTGCGCCAGCCCGGTGACACCCTCACCGCCGAGCTCGCCGGACAGCCCATCTTCGCCGTCCGCGACAAGTCCGGCAGCCTCAATGGCTTCCTCAATGTCTGCAGGCACCGCGGCTCCAAGCTTGTGCGCAAGGACGGCCGCTACCCGGTCATCTCGTGCCCGTACCACCGCTGGGGCTACGCTCTCGACGGCCGCCTCCTCGCCACCCCCATGTGGGACACCGTCGAGGGCGGCGACCGCTACGACGCCAAGACCGGCACCTTCAAGGAGTCCAAGGCCAAGGCCCGCGCCAAGAAGCGCAGCGCCGCCGTTGGAGCCTCCGGCCTCACCGACGAGGAGGCCGCCCACCAGGTTGCCGAGGCCGAGCGCCGCGTCATCGAGTCCCAGGCCGCCGCCGAGAAGGCGAATGCCAGCGCCGGCCAGGCCTGCGACCAGATGCAGGGCATCATGAAGGCCTTCGACACCGCCCACATCGATGCCTTCGACAAGAAGGACTTCTCCCTCTTTGACGTCCGCGTCGAGCAGTTCGGCTGCTTCATCTTCGCCACGCTCGCCTCCGAGGCCGAGGTCCCGCCCCTCCAGACCTACCTCGGCGACGTCGCCACCCAGCTCGAGTCTTACGACCTCGAGAGCCTCGTCAGCGTCCGCTCGGCCAAGTACGAGTCCAAGGCCAACTGGAAGCTCCTCGCCGAGAACTTTATGGAGTACTACCACCTTCCCAGCGTCCACCCGGCCCTCTGCAACGTCTCGCGCGTCGACGACCACCACCGCGAGCAGGGCACCTCCATGGCCGTCTCCTTCGTGACCCGCCCTCTCACCAACGGCGGGACCCCCATCGACCCGGCGGTCCTCCCGGCCTTCCCGGGTCTCGCGGAGGACTGCAAAGAGACCGGCGTCTTTCACCAGCTCTTCCCCAACGTCTTCTACTTTCTCCTGCCCAGCCACATCTTCATCGTGCGCCTCGACCCGACCTCGCCGACGACCACCCTCGAGCACGCCGACCTCCTCGTCCACCCCAGCGTCCTTGAGGACGCCGAGGTAAAGAAGGAGACCGAGGTCCTCAACCAGAAGATCGACGCCATGTTCGACTTCTACGACATGACCAACCGCGAGGACATCGACATCTGCGAAATGGTCCAGGAGGGCGTCAAGAACAAGGCCTACCGCGGGGGCCGCGTCTCCTTCCGCTTCGAGGAGACCATCCACCGCTTCCAGAACATGCTCATCGACCACATGGTCGGCTACCCGGGCCGCATCCCCAAGGGCGACAAGGACATCCCCTATTACATCGGCGGCAAGAGCCCCATCGAGGCCCGCGAGATGATTCTCAACCACGAGAACAGCCTCTAATTCTGACTGACCAACCAACGCGCGCCCCAGCAGCGATCACTGCCCGCTGGGACTTCTTGAGACATCTCTCGCAACACAAATCCTCGGCTCTCTTCGGCCCTCTTTTCCTAATCTCGTCTCGTTCCGTGTAATAACTCCACATGTTCAATCTGACTAAGCACCCGATGATTTGCCTCTCTGCCCGCGCTTCAGATCAACGTCGGCAACGGCGGAGGGTCGACGAGTTCCAAGTCGTCGTCATCCCGCTGATCGCCAAGGTTTTTTGCCCTCGCGGAGTCGTGTCGCGACCGCCTTTTGAAGAATCGCCGAGAGACTCTACGTGCGCGTCCTTTTCACCAGCCGGCCTCCCATTTGCGCCACGCCGCAAGCATGTACATCATGATCGAGCGGAGCATCCCATGCCCGCGCCCCAGTGACTTCAAGAAGGACAAATCTTCTTCACAATTCAGGTGGCCGGACTTCTTCCCGATTGCGGTCCTTCAAGTTCTTCATGACAAGATTTCTCCTTCCGGGCTTCGCAGCACGCAGCGCCTCTGCGCAAGCCGACTCCGCGGTCATCTTCTCGCAGGTCCGAGTCGCCGTCAACGCGATCGCGGGACCCAGATGGTCACCCAGATCTGG
>KQ758900.1:1639042-1671403 GCA_001462505.1 Aurantiochytrium sp. T66 | reverse complement strand
GGGGGCGCGCGCGCACCCCAAAGCGTATCTTTTTACGATCTTTTGGCGCGGTTTTCGATCCGGCCGCAGCCCGAACCCGCGCCCAAACCCGCGGCACGGCCCCTCGCGGAGCGTCGCCGCGGCACCGGCACGCGCCCCGCGCGGCCCACGCGATCTTCGCGAAGGCCCTCCGCGGGCAGGCGCGCGAGCGACCCCGGGAGGCGACCTGCGAGGCCGAGGAGAAGGCGACCGGCGAGGTGGCGGACGTGGCGAGGTCCAGACCGTTCGCGAGCCCCCCTGCGAGCAGGACGTCGTCAAGGACACCGTCGTCGAGGACACCGTCGACGGCCGCCAGATCGCTAACAGCTCGCGTACGAGCGATCTCGTGGACTTGCCGACGTACGGAGCACGTACGGAGCGCGTACTTACCCGAGAAGCATATAGGGCACGAGGACGACGACCACGACCACGACCACGACGACTTCGAACACGACGAGCACGGGGAGAAGGAGGAGGAGCAGACCCTCTTCGACGGAGGCCGTTCGTGACGCCTGCGAGATCGAGGGATAAGGCACAATGGCCATCTCCAAGGAGGCATGGCGGAGGATGGCGTACGTCGCGGCGGCGGGGCTCGTCCTCGCCGCCGCGGCGACGGCGCACTCGAAGCGACAGCAGAGGCTTGAAGCCGAGAAGAAGAGGAAGATGGAGAAGGCCAAGGTGAAGCAGCGGCAGCGCGACCCGGCGCTCGTGAACCCCGAGCAGGACAAGCTTCTCACGGGTCTCCGGGTCGTGGATATGTCGACCCATATCGCCGCGCCCAACGTGGGCAGGTGCCTCGCGGATCTCGGCGCAGAGGTTATCAAGGTCGAGAGCCCCGGAGGAGACCTCATGCGCAGGCTCCTCGTCGACTTTGAGCAGCCCCGCAAGTTTGGTACCATCTTCGAGACCCAGAACCTCGGCAAGTTCTCGCTTACGCTGGACCTCAAAAACCCCAAGGACAAGGAGCAGCTCAAGGAGCTACTGCGCGATGCCGACGTCCTCATCACCAACACCCGCAAGCGCTCACTCGTCAAGCTCGGGCTCAACTACGAAACCATCGCTCAGGAGTTTCCCCACCTTATCTACGCCCACGTCAGCGCCTGGGGCGTCCGCGGCAAGGATTCGGGGCTTCCTGGCTACGACATTGGCGCCTTCTGGGCCGGCACTGGCCTCGCCCCGCTCGTCAACCCGCCCGAGAAGTTCAGCGTCTACCCCGGCGCCGTCGGCGACCAGACGGCAAGCCAGGTGCTCCTCTCGTCCATCCAGATGGCCCTGCTCGAGCGCCTGCGTGGCGGCCGCGGACGCAACATCGAGGTCTCGCTCATCCACGTGGGCACCTGGTGCCTCGCGCCCCAGATTCTCACCTTTGACCGCGTCGAGGACGGCACCGTGCCCGACTACGACGCCAAGCCGCCTCCCAAGATCGTCGACCAGGTCTATAGCACCAAGCACGATGACGCCAAGCCCGACGCCATCATCGGCATCGTCTACAAGGGGTCCTTCCGTGACGAAGAGGCGGCCGAGAACGAGCTCCGCGAGCGCCTCGGGCTCGACGCCGATGCCGATCACCCCCGCATCGCCAGCCACATCCTCAAAATGAGCACCGACGAGGTTGCCGCCGCCCTCGAAGGCTCCGAGCGGCTCCGCACGCAGCGCTACCTCAACCTCTTTGACATGTGGGACGAGTTCCGCGTCCAGGCCAAGGACCCCGACTACCACCCCTCCAACGGCATCGCCGAGCGCTCGCCGCCGCGCTACGACGATGTCCCCTTTGTCCCGCGCATCCCCTTCGAGTTCTCCGAGTACCCGCACCACGGATCCATCTTTGGCGCCCCGCACCTCGGCGAAGATACTAGCTGCGTCCGCGAGAACAAATGGCTCAGCAAATCCTTTGGTCTGCCCGCGCCCGGGGCCTCGGCCGCTGCCGCAGCCGCCGTCGACACCCCCGCCAAGAATGACGACGACAACGATGATGATAACACCGTCACCGACATCCAGACCGAGGACGGAAACGAAGACTTTGTCCCCGCGCACCTGCTCCTGCGCGACATTACTGTGCTCGAGGTCTCCGACGTCGTCAACCGCCACGACGTCGCTGTAGCTGGCACTGGCAAGCTCCTCGCCGAGGCGGGCGCCCACGTTTACAAGGTCAACGTCAATTCCGATGGTGAGGACCCGCTCCGCGCCGAGTCCCAAGTAGTCTACGACCACTACCATGCCCTCAAGACCGAAATCTCGGCCAAAAAGACGATCAAGCGCGCAAAATCGGAAGCCAACCTCCTCGTCACGGACATGAATGACGAGGACCTCAAGGCCCACGGCCTCGACTACGAGTCGCTCCGAAAGGCCAACCCCGGCATCGTCGTTGTGCGCCTCGTCGGCAGCATGGCGGAGGCCGGCAGCCCCGACTTCACCGCGCTTTGCTCTGCGTACATGAACTTCGGCCTCGGCAACGTGCTCGGCGGCCGCCCCACCTCGGCCATGCCCCGCTTTCCCGAGCACGTCCTTGAGAACATGGCTAGTGCGTTCATCCTCAGCGCCTGCACTGGGGGGCTCCTGCATCAGGCCCGCGTTGGTACGCCCCAGACCGTCACTGTCAGCTACCAGCGCATCGGACTCTGGCTCGGACAGCTCGGCGCCGTCTCCGTCCAGCGCGATACCTCCGCCTACAACATGGTGGCCTTTGACAGGTCCATTACCAAGAAGGACTATCCGGTCTTTGGCTTCATGTCCCACAAGACCAAGGACGGGGCCTGGATCCAGCTCCTCGGGCTTGACACCAAGCGCCACCTGCCGAACATTCTCGGCTCGCTCGGGTGCAAATGGTCGACCTTGGCGAGCGCACTCTACTCGTACGCCTTCGAGGTCAACCACAAAGAAGCGAGCCTCCTGCGCAAGCTCCAGCCCGTTTTCATCTCCATCAACCAGGCCATCGAGAAAAACTTTGCTAGGTTCGACCGCGACGAGCTCGTCGCCATCTTCGACAAAAACGACACCTGGTACGGCCCCGTGCGGATGCCTTCGCAGCTCATCTCTTACGAGCAGCAGTGGGACAACGACGTCTTTTCAAAGGGCCACAACGGACCCGATTCTGTCCTCGTCAACTCCCCCATTCGCGTCTACGCCAAATGAGGTCACCCGTCGCGCGCGATTCCGCCACTCATCGACGATCCGGTTTCGGTCGTCTGCAATCACAAATGAACTTTTGTCTCATTCTTGCCACGCCAGCCTTGAAGCAGACTCTCCCCGTTTCAGGCTGACGTAGCCTTGCCTTCATCCAGGTCTGCATCGTGGACGAGCTCGGTCGAGCGATCGCCTTTGGGCTTCCCTCCGAAGGCTCCGATGCGACCTTCATCATCTTTGTTACTGTTTCCGAGTCTCGGTCCTCTTCAGCGTTCCAATCTTCATGCGGCAGAGCAAGTCTTCGTTTTCCTCCTCGTGCTGGATGGCCACCTCGTCCTCCCCCATCACCATCAGCGTCGTCGTCATCGCCTATGACATCAATTAGGCTAGGCTATCAAAAACCCCCTCGATAAGCCAGTGCATCATCATCGTCGTGGCGGACATTCCCGTCGCGAGCATTTCGTTGCTGAAGGCGACCTCTTCCTCCTCCTCCTCCTCCTCCTCCTCCTCGTCCTCGTCATTGTCGTCGTCATTGTCGTCGTCATCGTCGTCGTCATCGTCGTCCTTGTCGCCAATGTCGCTATCGTCGTCGTCGACAATCCAACCCCCAATCAGTCTCCCGCCGGCCCGCGACGCTCGACCGGCCCGGCCCTCGACCGGCCCTCCGCAGGCCCCTGCCGCGGCCCGGCCGAGCGGCGCCAGCGGCCGGCGTCGGCGTCGGCGTCGGCGGCGAGATGGCGCAGCAGGACGGCGCCAACGTCGCCGCGGAGGACTTCTTCGTGCCCGTCGTGGACGTGGGCAGCTTCTCCGCGCAGGAGAAGATGCCCGCGACGCGGGAGGAGCTCAACGACGCCCAGCGCGACACGGTGCGGGCGTGGGGCGAGGCGCTTGAGAAGACGGGATTCGCAGTCGTCGTCGGCCACGGCATCCCCGACGAGGCGCTCAAGGCCGCCTTCGAGGCCGCCAAGAAGTTCTTCCTGCACAACTCAATGGAAGAGAAGCTCAAGTTTAACTACGGGCCGTACGGGACGCCCGAAGGGGGGTACACGCCCCAGGGCATCGAAGGCGTCGGCCGCTCACTCGACGCTGCCGAGGCGCCCCCGGACCTCGTCGAGAGCTATGTATTCAACGCCACCGCCCGCGCCAACCCGGACAAGCACGATCAGGGGCTCTTCGCGTCCGCCGTGGGATACGCGAAGAAAGCCACCTGGCTCATGCACGTGCTGCACCGCATTTCGGCCTTTGCGCTCGACGTTCCTGGCGACTTCTTCGACGAGTTCCACACCAAGCCGGACTCGGTCATGCGCTGCGCCTGCTATCCGCCGCTCGACCTGGCCAAGGTCGAGGGCGGCTCGGTCCGCTACTCGGCGCACACGGACTACCAGGGGTTCACCATCTTGGCGCTCGAGTCCTCCGTCAGCGGTGGGGCCGGCGGGCCGACCGGACTCCAAGTCAGCCGCGACGGAGGTGACTCCTGGCGCGACGTTGTCCTCCCCGCCGAGGGCAACCCGCTCGTTACTAACATCGGCGACCTCTGGCAAGTATGGACGGGCGGCCGCTGGAAGTCGACGCTGCACCGGGTCATGAACCCGGAAGCAGATTCGGAGGCGGCCAAACGGTATCGGTTTTCATTGCCTTACTTTACAGGGCCCAACAAAGAGGCCAATATTGTCCCGATGGACGGCTCCGGCGAGCCCGTCAACGCTGGAGAGTACCTCCGCCAAAAGCTCAACATCACGAACGTTTAATGCGCCCGCTCCGCACAGATGCCTTGCCCGGGGCCCCAGATGGCCGGCACGGCACGAGCTCGTCGAGCGCGCAGCTCGACTCGGACTCCGACCCAAATCCGCTCGTCGCCGACCCTGTTCGCCCAGCTGCAGCCCAGTCGCCTGTTCTCAGAGGCTGCCGGCTCTGCGATGCACCCTTCAACTCGTTTGTCGGGATCGAAGAGTCGCTATGGCTCGAGCGGCGCGAACGTTGGGCGCTGCTGACCACCGGGAGCCTCCGGAGGCTGCTGTGCGCACTCTGCATCGTCTTGTACTGATATTGTCTTCCCGCCCCAGCCCCGCTTTGCTGTTGCTGCTGCTGCTGCTGCTGCTCTTGCTGCTGCTGCCAGCGCTGATCCTGGCGGCGCATGCGCTGCTCCTTGGCCCGTGCATCCTGACGGCGCTTGACGACATCGGGATCGTCCTGGATGCCTGACTGCTCGAGTCTTGCTTGCGCGGCCTCCACCTCGCTGGCCAGGTCCTTGCCGCTGCTCATAGCAGCGGCCAACGCGGTTCCTGCAAACTCGCGGGTGAGGATGCCCGTTTCGGTAAGCTCAAGCGCCGCTTGGGCAAAGACCATGCGCACGCTCGGCACGCGGTCCGAGGCCAAAACCCCAAGCGCATCCTCGAGGTAATGCTTCTCGAAAAAGTCAAGATGTCCGCTGCACTGCGCCCCTAGCTCTTGGCACCAAATGATGAAGAGCACGCGCGACGTCCACTTCACCCCGCGCGCAAACTCGCACTTGATGTCGTGCACGAGTCTCGGATCCCGGCGCGCCACGGGATTCTTGGCGACGACTCGCGCGAGCGACCGAGCGGCCGCGCGTCGCAGTGGCTCCGCACCGTACCGCATCAAGTCCAACATGACCGGCACGCAACGCTGATGTATACGCTCCGGGTCGTACAGGTCGACGGAGACCTTGTCAAAGACTTCCAAGCCGGCCACGCGATACCTCCAGTCTGCACCGACGACTCGGCAGCGGCTCTCTGGTAATAGGAGCGTCATGCAGGGCTCAAAGAGGTCCTTGTGGAGCGCGGCGCGCTGCTTCTCGTCAGCCACCGTGAACTTTTCCTGCAGCACGGGCCATGCGTCGACGACGATCCGACGCACCTCGCGACTTTCGTCCTTGCCGAGCCCGACAATAATCTCAAAGAGAAGCCGCGCGACGCGCTGCTTCCCGAGCAAGTTGCTCACGGGCTCGAGCGTTTCCGCGACGCCCTTGCGCACTTCCACGTGAGCGTCGGTGGCGAGCATCTTGAACGTATCAGCTAGAAGCTTGGCAAATCTGCCCGCGCCAACAGCCTTGAGAACCCCCGGAAAGATGTACGCGCTCACACAGCGCGTCGTAACGTCCACCGAGCCCGCAAACGCCCTGAAGGCCGAAAGCGCTCTGCACAGCTGCGAGTCCAGGGCGTCTGCGTCGTCAGTTTTCAGCTGCTCCTCGCGGGCCACCAGAGCTGGCCCGAGAGCCAGAGCCACCTCCCGCACGAGCTGGGCCTCTTTCGGAAAGCTGTTCGCCCACGAGCTGTCGTTCGTGTGCGCGACGCTGGCCTCGACTTCGCGCAGAAAAACGGGGAATATCCTCTCTCCAAAGCTCGATGCCGACAAGGCGCACGATACAGTTCCCAGGGCCTCCACGGCCCCAGTCTTGACCATCACCTCCTCATCACCGAGGAGCTCGACGAACTCGGCGAGCATCTCCTTCTCGAACCAGGCTGCGTCCGCGTCGGCGAGGTGACCGAGCTGCGCCGTCATGGCGGTTCGGACCTCGGTGTCGACGTCCTGGCACATGGCCACGGCCAGCGAGTTGAGCTGACTTCGCTGCGCGTCTGGGACGTGCTCGAGATACTTTGTCTTGGCGAGGAGTCCAAGGAGATAGGCCCCGAATGAGCGTGCGCCGCACGAAGCCAGGTCAGAAAGCTTTTCGCAGCATAGCGAGCCCAGGTCCGCTGCGCGGCGCTGGCGCTCTGCGGGTTCGATGCGCGGGCTAGAGAGGATGGAATCCATGACTTTCACCATGGACAGCATCATTTGTATGTCTTGCGGAGAAGCAAGGCCGTACGAGGTCCGGGCCGCGAGCTGATTGCTCAGCTCCAGCGAGCATCCCAACAGAATGTCGCGACTCGTCGCGGAGCGCACTGCATCGATGATGCGGCCGACCCTGGCGAGAACGAATTGCCGCGATAGCTCATCATCCTTGCCCATGGCGTCCTGCAAGAGCGGCTGCAGCTTGCAGAGCACATCGAGCAGTACAGAATCGCTTTCGCTCTGTGCGCTGGCGCGGGTATCGCTATCGCTTGCGGGATCGTCGATCGTAGCACAAAGCTCCTCGAGGTACCGCGGCAGGAGACTAAGCGTCGCCGTACGCTGAATTTCGTTCTCGCTCTTGTTCAGAAGCTCGAGACGTTCGCGCATGGGCATGTCTTCGCGGAGCATGAGGGATTCAATCTCTTTCTCGTCGTGAAGGCCCTCGCGAGCCTTGCTGGCCTCGCCCTCGAGGTTGTCCCCGGCATTGGCGGCGGCGATGACATCTTCCTCTTCAGATCGCGGGGGCGAAGTGGCGCCCTGCGTGTCCGTAGAGCCGAGATTCCCGGCCGCCGTCTCGAGGCCAGCATTGTAATCGGCATTAGCTAGAGCCTGGACGGCGGCAGCGAGATCGCTGTCGTCCATCAGCGGCTACGGGCCGGCGCGCATGCACGCATGCGCGCAATCGCCGCCGGACCGTGACTCAGACTGGCGGCTTGAGGCCTGTTCTTCCTTTGCCACGGAGTACGCGTGAACACGCTTTCTCTCGCGTACTACTTCACGATCCACTGCACGCACTCTGAAGGAAAGGAAAGAAGCGAACAAGACGGCCTTGCACCACGGCGTATTCTATTCTCCAAGCACCAGCACCAGCCGCTGTAGCAGAAGTCCTAACACGAGGTGCCCAAAGAGTGGCAGTCGGCGGCAGCACCAGCCGTTGTAGTAGAAGTCCTAACGCGAGGCGCCCAAAGAGTGGTAGTCGGCGCTCACGTCTTGATCCCAACAGAGCGTTCTTGCCGGGTCCTTGCCGGTTCCTTGCCGGCGTCGCGTGCACAAGGTCTTCGTGAGTTCTTCGTGTCTCAGAAAAGAGCCAACGGACCCTTAGTTAGTTATGCGCTGCCATTCGCGCTATCCAAGCGTCTTACGATCACGCGAGAAGCGACGAGAAGTGAAGAGATGCGCGAGAAGCGTCAAGTCAAGACAAGACCGCGCGCCTTCGCGCTTCTTGAGCGGACGAAATAACCAAGCCCCACGCCTGGTCCTGCTGCACAAGAGCAGAAGCTCTCTAATAGCGTCCCGCCAGCGCCGGGCCCGGAGCCCTCGTCTGATACTCGGCTCTCTGCCTATTGGGCAAGGTCGCAAGGCTCTGATAGTACTACATATGGTGCCCAACGGATACAATTATGGGAACGCGGGGAACAAGAGGCGCCTGCTGCCGAGCCCAGACCCCGAGGCGCCAGCGATCGAGAGCCCTCGCGAGGCCAGGGACGCCCCCATCCGGCGGCTCCTCACACCTGCACGGCGGGACAGGACGCGGCGGAGCCGGAAACTTTGGAGACTGGGCTGGAGAAGCCAGCCCACGTGGACCTGGGGCTCGTTCATCTCTGGACGACGCCCGTTTCTGGCTCGAAGGCTGCGACGACGACTGGCTCAAGGGAGCCCTGCACAAGGTTCTTCTTCTTTACGAGATCCTCGTTTACACGAACGCCTTCTCTGCGAGGCCCTGCACAACGAGGCCCCTTTCTACGAGGTCCTTCTTTTACGCGGCCCTGCTACTCACGAGCTCCTTCTCGACGAGATATCCTGCTCTACGAGGGTCCTGCTCGCCAAGAACTTGCTCTTCGAGGCCCTCATCAAAAGTAGAACCCTGCTTTGTTGAGCTTCGTGGATCGAGCAAAGGCTCGCAGCGAAGGCAAAGCCACACGAGCGATGGGCCGGGAGCAGCTGCTGGCGGTCGCCGCCGTGGCGCTGGGCGTTGGCGTGCTCGTGGGACGGCGGCTCACCGCCAAGAAGCAGCAGAAGCGTGCGCGCGAGCAGGACGACGAGAAGGCGCGCACTGTGGCGGCAGCGCGGCGAACGCTGCGAGATAGAAGAGGCGTCTGCGTCTTCCTCGGATCCAAGAGCGGCGCGCGGGAGTCGTATGTCAAGGCGGCGCGCGTGCTCGGCAAGGAGATTGCCGTGCGCGGGTTCAGTCTTATCTACGGCGGCGGCGATGTCGGTCTCATGGGCGAGCTTGCGCGCTCGGTGCACGAGAACGGCGGCACGGTGGTGGGTGTCATTCCACGCGCTCTTGCTGGACGCGAGCTGTCTGGGGTCGGCGTGCAAATCGATAACACGGTGATCACGTCCACGATGCATGAGCGCAAGCAGCTCATGGCCAGCTTTGCGGATGCCTTCATCGCACTTCCCGGCGGCTTCGGGACCATGGAAGAAGCTGTCGAGGCCATCACCTGGACGCAGCTCAGCATCCACGACAAACCCGTGGGCCTCCTTAACACGAGCGGGTTCTGGGATCCCTTGTACCAAATGTTTAAGCACGCCACGGCCGAAGGCTTTATCAATGCGGAGAGTCTTGACATTGTCATTATGGAAGCCGATCCGGCCAAGATGCTCGAGCGCGTCATGTCGCATCGTCCACCGCCCGGCCTCGCGACGACCTGGGACAAGATAGACCTGTGAGCTAGCTAGCTAGCTAGTACTTTGGCAACTTCTTCTCTCGTTCTTTCCCTTCTTACTGTTTGTGATGTGAATGCGGCGCTGGACAGTAGAAAAGCTGATCCATCCCTCTGGGCCCGTCAACAAGAAGCAGGGAACCCTGTCACAACATGTAAAACTCCGTCACTTTAGCAAACGATGGGCGCGAATGAGCCACTACACTTCCTGAACGCGCCATCGTCGTTGTTGTTGGCCAAGCCTCGTTGCTGGCTGGCCACGCGTTTTTTCTTCGCTCGGCCGACTCAGACATAGCCAAGCCATGATAGATTCCTAAAACCTGGGTCTCTCGTTCGATTGTTCGTTCGGAGCTGGCCCAATCGTCGACGAGAACAGTCGCTACCTCTTTTGGTCAGCCGAGAGTCTCCGGTCCACGTCCAGCCGCCGCGGGTGTCCTTCTACAGGGGCGGCGCTGTTCGTGTGCACGCGGAGAGTCTTGGCGGGGGTCGGCGATGAAGAAGGGAGGGCCCACCCACCCCCCTCCCAGGTACGTACAGAGGCTCACCCGTCTTTGCGCGGCCCGCCGCGTCCGCCACGTGTCGCGCGTCGCGTGCGTACTTACACCATGGACTGGCTCGGCTTGCCGGAGATCTTGTCCGCGACGGTGGAGATCACCGGCATGTTGAGCAGCGGGCCGACCACCGGGAGGCTGCGCAGGAAGGCGAGGACGAGCGGGAAGAAGGACCCGAAGAGGTTGATGAAGCCGAAGAGCTCGATGAACATGCCGATCATCGGGTAGCCCGACATGACGATGTAGATGCCCCCGAAGAAGGTCACGAGGCCGCGCCAGCGTTTCTGCCAGCGCTCCTTGATGCGGTCTCCGTAGAGGCCGAAGAACTCGGCGGTCCTCCTGGGCGTGCTGAGCAGCGTGAACCCGACGAGGAAGAGCACGTTGCCCATGGCCAGCAGCTTCCGGTCGAAGAGCAGCAGCATGCCCAGCAGCAAGAAGAAGACGCCCAGGCCGAGCAGGCCGAGGCCGATCTTGCGCAGATCGCTCATCATCTCGCCGCGCGCCCAGCCAGTCAGCCAGCCAGCCAGCCAGCCAGCCAGCCAGACAGACAGCTAGAAGGCCGCGGGGCAGCGGCTGGGGGACGCGGGGCCGCGGCCGGGGGACGCGCGCGGCGACGGGGCTCGGAGTGGTCTGCGTAAACTGCCACGTGGGCGGGAATCTAGTGCCCAATTCTGGTGCCCCGCCGTTCGGGGGTCCCATACGATATTCTGGTGCCCCGAATCCGGGGACCTCTGGGGAGATTCGGGTGTCCGCTCCGCCGCCTCAGCACGAGGCCGAGACAGCTTCCTGATCGTCGGTCCGTGGCGAGAGAACTTGTGAAGAACTTGAAGGTCCGAATCAATTGTCTCGAATGATCAATCTTCAATCTTGATCTTGAAGTTCACGGCCCAGAAAAGCGGCGAGAAGCGCGGCAAATCAAGTGCCTCCATCGGCCAATCGGGTGCCCTTATACAAACGCATGCTTCGGTCGTGAAGTCGTCGGGTCCTCGAGCCCAAGTCCTCGCGGCGCAGCCTCGGGCGGCCTCGGGGCAGTCAAACCCGCGGGAACTGCGCTTCTGGCCGCGTGGGAGGCGCCCGTCAAGTTTTCAGGCCCAAAGGCGGCCTGGGTCGGGCGGGAGAGGCCGTCGAGCGCGCGCAGGGGCCCGGAAGGGGCGATGGCGAAAAACTTCACTCGGTGCGCCGCCTGACCTCCAGACCTGCAACGCCGACATCGCCGTACGTGCCGCGCTCGCCAACGCCGCGCCGTCGCTCGGCCCCTGGCGACCCCGGGACCTCGTCGGCGTCGAGCCTCAATCAAGGGGGCCGCGACAGCTCGCCTTCTGCGCACGAACGCGAGCTTGTGACGCTCATGGACAAGCGCCCCCGAGGCCACGGACGACGCCGTGGAGGAGGACGGCGTCGAGAAGCGAGCCGAGCCGAGCGAGATGACGACGGCGACCGACCTGACTGACTGACTAACACGCACCTGGCGGACGCGCTGGCACAGAAGACGAGAAGAGCAAAGCACAAGGCCGAGGACGTGGACAAGATACAGACGGCAGAGGATCAAGCAAGATGGCGCTCAAGCTCGTGAAGCAGAACAAGGCCTTTGGCGGATGGGTCAAGCAGTTCTCGCACAAGTCCACGGTGCTGGGAGACCTGGAGATGAACTTCTCTGTGTTCCTGCCCGCGCAGAGCGAGACCGGCAAGGTCCCCGTCGTGTACTACCTGAGCGGGCTCACTTGCACTGATGAGAACTTCACCACCAAGGCCGGCGCCCAGCGCAAGGCGTCCGAGCTCGGATTCGCCCTCGTCGCGCCCGACACCAGCCCGCGCGGCGCCAACATCGAGGGCGAGGACGAGAGCTACGACTTCGGTTCCGGTGCCGGCTTTTACGTCGACGCCACCACTGAGAAGTGGAAGAAAAACTACAACATGTACTCGTACGTGACCGACGAGCTCCCCAAGCTCATCAGCGCCGAGCTCCCCATTGACGACTCCCGCAAGGCCGTCTCGGGCCACTCCATGGGCGGCCACGGATCCTTCATCACGGCGCTCAAGAACCCGGGCATGTTCAAGTGCGCCACGGCCTTTGCGCCCATCGCCAACCCGGTCAACTGCCAGTGGGGCCAAAAGGCCTTCACCGGCTACCTTGGCGAGGACAAGGAGGCCTGGGCCAAGTACGATGCCACCGAGCTCGTCAAGGACTACAGCGGCCCCAAGCTTCCCTTCTTTGCCGACCAGGGCCTCGACGATCAGTTCTACCCTGACCAGCTCCTCTCGGAAAACTTTATCGAGGCGGCCAAGTCCAACGACAGCGTCGACGTCGAGTTCCGCTTTCAGGAGGGATACGACCACTCTTACTACACGATCGCCACTTTCATCGACGATCACCTCGACTTTATTGCCAAGCACATCTAAACCGACAAAACAGTTACTTTGCTCACGTCTCGCGTCAGGGGACTTCTCGTTGCGGGTTCACCTCGGGACAGCATTTTCCGCCCGCCGGCTTACGACCGAGGCATTTGGTCCTGCCGTTGACTCTGCTGCCTCGACGCCTTGCTACCCTGCGCCGAGCTCCGCGTCGACTTGGCCAGCTTCTGGCCTAGACACGAGAGCATCGTGACATTCTGGGCTGCAGCAGATGGTCGTACCGGGGCGCGAACCTCTGCAGCGGCCTTGGGCGCAGCGCTCTTCTTCCTTGCGATGCAATGCACCTGTGTCCAGTCTTCGCCGCGAAACGGGTTCCCCGGGAATCGGACTCGCGCGAGATCGTCTGGGCCCGGGTCGCCAAAGCGGCCGCTCTCGCAGCCATTGCTCACGAGGATGTTCCGAGTCGCGTCGTCTTGCTGGCGGGCACGCGCAATGATTGCCTCGCGCAGGAGCAGCTGCGCCTTGGTATGATCGCTCCTCCGCGCTACCCCCGCCTGGCGAGAGAGGTATGCAAGGTGCCACGCATGCTTGACGCTGGCCAGCTTGACAAAGTGGTCCATGGTGGATGGCGTGAGGATGGCTGCGACCTGGTCCGCGGGCAACATAAAGGCTTCCGATTGACACTTGGTCACAAGCCGCTCGCGCGAAAGCTGCCGCACGAACTTATCGTGACCACAGCAGTATCCCTCGCCAAAGGTTTCGCCAGCACCGAGCTCGGCAAGCACGATGCCGGATTCCTCTCGCGAGTGCACCTCGCAGGCTCCTTCGCGGAGCAGCACCAAAAGCCCCTGGCAGTCCACATCGACGTTGCGCGGGAGCTTGCGTAGCTGCATAATCCCCGAAAGAATTGCAAGCTCCCGTGGGTACGCGCTCGCGAACGCTGTGGACCTCTTCAAGGCGCTCAGCCTGCCTCCCAGACGAATCTCTACGGGCCACAGCTTGCGATACCAGTATGCTGGCAAATAGAGCACGACGGTCCGACCAGCGCTCTTGAGCGTGGAGTTCTGAGTGACCCCAAAGGCAATCGCAGCCTCGAGCACGGTATCTCCAGTCCTGTGCTTCACAGCGTCCGTCTCACCGTCCTCTCCGCTCGATGCGGTCTCCTGGATGGTCCCTTTGACAATAATGTACATGCGACGCGCCGTGTCGCCTTTGTGCGCCAGAACATGGCCCGACGTGAGCACGGTATAGTCGAGGCGTTCACAGATCGCGTTCAGGCGGTCGTCTCCCAGCGCGCGGAGGTCCTTGCCAATCTCCAAGTTGTCGAGAATGGCCCGAATGCCGCGAATGTGGTCAACCGGGTTGAGTGCGCCCCTCGTTGCGAGTTTAGCCTTGGCCACGTTCGGCTGGAACACGAGCGACTTGAGGTGCAGGCGCAGCGTTTCCTCAAAGTCGTTCCTCAAGAGCGTCAAAAACAGGCACGGCTCCATGGTGATGGCCGTCCCGTTCCGCACCTCCGAGTCTGGGAAGAGCGCCATCTCCCCAAAAGAGTCGCCGGTGGACAATTCTGCGGCGAGGTCGCCAAAGTGGTAGTCCAGGACACGGAGGTCCTCGGACCCAGAAAGACGAAAGGCCCCAGTCTTGAGGCCCGAGATGCACTGCTTCTTCGTGAGCTTGGGCCTCGAGCCTTCGCGCCGCAGCATCCGTAGCGCGGAGGGTGCGCTCTGAAGGTTGTCCGCGGCCACGGGCGCTGCGGAGGTCTTGCGGATTTGCACTGACCCGCGCAGCAAAATATATAGCATGTCGCCCTTCTCGCCCTGGCGAAACAAGAGATCCGCGGCGGGACTCGCCGTGACGCGAACAACCTGCGCGAGCCTCTGGATTACGGCAGGCTCGTGCGAAAGCTGCTTCAGGAATCCGATGCGCAGCAGTAAGTTCTCTAGCGTTTGCGACTCGCCAGAGCTGCGCATTGAGAGCGGCTTGCTTACGATCTCCTTGACCAGGTCCGGCAGCATGACGCTCTGATTGTCCTCTACGAGCCGGCGAATGACGCCCGTATCGATCATGCAAACCTCTGTGAGCCCGCGCGAAAGGCCACTGGCCGTGCGATACCATTCTTGCTCAACGCCAGGGCGTTGACGACCAAGGTCTCTTGGGTTGGCCTGCAGAGTCATCTGGCCAACGATCACGACGTCTACGCAGTATCCGAGGTACTTCATTTGCCGGTCGTCCACCCTGGCGCCCACCTTGAGCTCCTTATGCAGCCGCACAATATCCTCTCCACCTGAACCCTGCGCACTTGACGGCTGCGGGCGCCGGTGCACCGAGATTCCGCCAGACAGCACGATGAACGCATCGTTGGCCTCGTCGTGCTCGCGAAAGACGGCTTCGTTCGTCTCGATACGCGCGTACCGCATTTCCGAGCAGAGAAGGCGACGAGCGCGCGAGTTCAGATGGTGGAAAAACTGCAGATTGGCCGACCACTCGACAAGCGCGTCAATATCCTCGGAGCTCCGAAGGCCGGGATCCCTTTCGAGGGCCTCGCGCAGTTCCGGAGTCAGTTCTGCATGATGCTTGAGCTTGCGCTCCTTCCAGCACATGTTGAGCTGGAAAATGCGCGCGTACTCCCCGTACCCGATCGACAGCAGGCAGCACGGTTCCCGGGCAATGACGCTGGCGGATCGGCCCGTCTTGTGAAGCATCGCGGCTTCTCCAAAGGCCATTCCGGAGCGCAGGACGAGAACGCATTGCCCAAACGAGGTCCGAAAGTCCCCAAGTCGTCTCGCAGGCTGCTTGTCGGGCAGCTTGAGCACCGATACCGACCCGCAGAGCACAATGTAGTACTTGTCGGCCCGTACATCGCCTTGGCTCACCACGACCTCGCCGGCCTTGAAAGTCTCGATTTTGGCGTTGCGGCACATTTCCTTTCGTGTGGAGGGAGGCAGCTGCGAAAATGAGGTCATCTCGCGCAGCTTGTCTGCAACAGTGATGAGGTCTGCGTCAGTGCGGTGCTGATGCGGCAGTGCGAAGAAGTGGCTCATGGCCACGTTGGATTTCCGCCGCCCCTTCTTGCGCTCTACTTTGTGAGATCTCAGCGCCTCAAATACAACGTCCTGCGGGATGACCAGCGCCAAGCACCCGGTCTGCCGATCGGCCTCGAGATTCGTGCCCGCGAGCTGAGAGCTCACGCCGGTGTCGATTACGATTCGCCCGCAGCTGTGGCCCTGACCCTTCCCGGCGAGCACGGGCAGGTCGCTCAGCACCGTGCCAGAGTCGAGGCGACACAAGCTGATTTGCCCGCGGGTGTTCTCGCGCCACTCGGGTGCGAGGCGGCTAGTTATTGCCGCCACGGCGCTCTTCTTGAACCGGTCCATGAAGTCCTCCGCATCAATCACCTTTTGCGCGGTACTGGATCGCCGCCTTCGCTGAGATTCGACCTCCTTGACAAAGGTTTGGCGGATCTTTCGCGGTGCGTCGCTGCGCCCAAAAAGGAATCCCATGGGCGGCCCGTTGGCAACCTTGCTGATTTTCACACTCGAATACCTGTCGCAGCCCCGCGGCCGTGTGGTCTCTGGCGCGGTGGGCAGCTTGCCGCACATTGAAACTGTTGGGAGCAAGTCATCGGCCTCGTCATCGTCATCATCGTCGTCGTCGTCGTCGCCGTCATCATCGTCATTGGCCCCAGCGGCAGTCTCAATGTGATCGCCATCGTCATCGTCGCCGCAAATGTCCTCGGCGAGGGCGGTGGCAGTCTCGTCCGTATGCACGCTCGCGGCACCTTCAGCGGTCGAGGTGACCTTGCTTCGACTACCTTCACGAAAGAGCGCCATGATTCCGCGAGGTCGCCGGAGGCGGAACTTTTTCTGGCGATACAGATCGCTCCACCAAATGTTCTCTGCCTGGAAGTACTGCTTAAGCTTTTCGAGGTTCGCTTTCGCATCGTCGGAAGCTTCGCGGCGCTCTGTCGAGGGTTCTGTGAGTGCATGGAGGGAACCCCTCAAGATGAGCATGACGCCGTCCACCTTGGCCTCTTGCCCGCGAGGGAAATGGCACAGTTTGGCCTTGGCGCAGACTTTGGCGGCCAGGTCTTCGGTTAGAAGCTGCAGAAGCGGGGTCCGGAGAGCAAGAAGCTTTGCGCTCGAGCGAACACACGCTTGCAAAGCATCCTCATCGATTTCCTCTTCATTGTACTGAGCGAATGGCCTGCTGGATGCAAGAGACGTCTCCAGCGCGGTCTGGATCTCGCAGCAGGCAGTCTTCTCCGTCGTCTTGAGCTGCTGAAAGGTGGCCACGCTCAGCTGGAGGAGGACCGAGCGCGATTCCGCTCGCGCAGTAAACTCGCGCACCGCGCCCGGCTGCAAGAGCGCCCGCTGGCCCACGGCATCCCCGGCCAAGAGCGTCGTGAAAACGCCTGGCTCTTTCTTCGCCGTCTTGGGGCCGGCGGCCGCCACGTTCAACAGCTCAATCGCGCCCTGCATGACGATGAATAAACCGGACGAGTTTCGCTCGCCGGCCTCGTAGAGGACCTCGCCGCTGTTGAGGGCGACCAGCCGCAGGGCTCGGGCCACCCGGATGCGCGCATCCTTGGTCAAATCCTGGAAGAGCGTGAATGAGCGTAGCCAGGCCTCGAGTACCCCCACGTCGACCTCGGTGCGAAGCCATTGGTCCCTGACGAGACCCTCGCGAAGCCGCGAGGCAACACCGTGGCTAAGACTGCATTCCCGTGCGCGCTCCTCACGCAGGAAGCGACTTTGCTCGATGACGGCATTGTGAGCACCTCCAAATGTACCTTTGGGGGTCTCATCCTCCGGTCGGGCGAGCGACCCGAGTCTACGCGCGATAATCTCCCGTTCCAAAGGCTTGAGCTGGTGCGTGTAGTGGTCAGCGATTGCCTGCGTCGTCTCGCGGCACTTGCGCTGGTAGATCTCGTCGACCTTGGGTCGCGAATCCTCTCCATCTGCGGCGTCCTCCGGGATGAGCTTCGAGAGTCCGCCTTGGCTATGCCTTCGCGGTCTGCGCCACGGCGACGAGGTTTCCTCGCAGCTCGCTTCCGTGATATTGGCAAGCTTTTCGGTGAGCTCGTTGCGCGAATAGCTAATCGTCCGCCGCCTCGCGGCGACCCGACTTCGTCGTCGCCCCTTTGGCGCAATCATTCACGCACTGCAGCCGCCTTGACCTCCTCGCGCGATGCAAATTGTCGCGTCGAAGGCATCGCCGGCGGCACTTCGCTTCCACGACCCGACGACAAAGTCCTCTGCTGGGGCCAGGAATGCGCCTCTCGACGACGCTCGCGGTCCTTGTCGTGAAGGAACGGAGCCGTCTCGACGTGATTGTGATGAGTCGCAGGTCGCCAAAGGGTTGCAGAAGATCAGGGTAGTAGTAGTCAAGGCCCCTGGTCGCATGCCCGCTGTTCCCACAGACCCGCGAGATGAGCCTAGGACCTCCCACGAAACGAGATGACGACGGGAGCACGATGGACGCGACGAAAGCAGGCTGCATTCAATGCACTGATCAACTCAAGCGTCTTGAGAACACAGGAACAGCTTCAGATTGTGAGATTCTAATAGTACTAACTAATAAGACCCGATAACGGATTTCTTGATCACATCGATCCAGGAGTACAGACCGCACCGCACGTACGGGCGAGCAAGGCGTGCAGGCTGGGCTTGCTCGCAGGAAAGAGGACAGGATTCGCCACGCTCGATTATGTGCGGATTACGAGACTTTTCTGATCATGCATGAGTACTACGTACAGGCTGGATCAGAAAGCAGGCGACCTTGATGATGCGGCTTCGGGCGCAAAAGCGTTAATAAAGCTGTCGAGAACGCTGCTCTCAGACAGCGCTTCGTGGAGGTCGCGGGAAGCGCAGCGTAGGTCCCAGGCAATGCAGATCGTCTCGCTGCCCTCGCCGGGTGTCGTGAGCGACAAATTGACAAAGAGCGCGAAAGGCGCGCCGCCCCAGGTTGTACCAGCAAACGCGCAGTGGGAGAGCTGCTCGGGGACAAGATCTGCAGCCATGGCCACGCGCGTGAGGCTCTTGCACGCCGCATCGACCATTTCCGTGGCGACCCCGAGCTGAGAATGAGGCCCAAGGGCACCGTCCGTCGGCAAGTCGTGACTCGTTCGTGTTGAGTGCTCGTAGGATAGAGCATTCCAATAGTCCTGGAAGCGCTCAAGACGCATCCAGCCGCCGAGCCGAGTCGGAAGATTCGTCTCGGCGACAGTACCGGACAAGCCAGCGCTTGACGAGATGGGCTGGCAAAGTAGAGAATTGGGCAAATGCACGCCAGGAAAAGTGAGCATGCCATCGCCGGCCCACAGCAAGCTGACGTGCAATGAACGCGGCTGCACATCGAGTCCGCGACCGAGGCGCTCGATTTCGTCGACCTCGCTGGCGCCTACGACACCCCCGGGCCCATTGTAGTTGCCGTTCCCGCTAGGGGCCTCCACCGACGCGCGTGAGTTTTCCTCCGAAAACGTGCTCATGTCGCTGGCACTCCGCGCACCAAGAAAGGGCGCTCGCACGCGCGGTCCAGCTCCGCTACCTCCTCCTCCGTTGGATGCTCCCGGGCCTCCACCAAGGCTGGAGCTGCTACCCGCAAAGTCGTTGCTGCTGCCGGCACCGCCGCCGAGCCCATTGGAGGCACTGCCGAATAGGCCACGCTTCCCGGGAACAATAATGCTCGGCCTTTTGAGCCGCCGTGTGGGTAGCGTCAGGCTGCTGCGCCGAGACGACTTCTCGCCCACTGTAGAAGGTTTGTCTGCAAGGCTTTCGACGTCAAGTTTGTCGATCACGGCCTTGAAGGACTTGCCGCTGGCCCGCTTGCGCGCGGAGGCAATCCGAGAGGCGACGGCGTCGGCCATGGCGTCGTCGAGTGCCGCATCGTCACGTGCACGTCGGGCCGGCGGGGTTCTCAGCTCATCACGAAGCTCGCGTGAAGACGCGACTTGCACTTTGAAGTAAGCTGTACCGCACTGTGACCCCGAGGCCAAGGGCGACGAGAGCCTTTGCTGCGCTTTCGAGTGATCGACAGAGCAGGGCCCGTCGCAACCGAGGGCAATGGTGACCTCGTCTTCAATTGCAGAGGTGGTTCCGTTGTGTACATCCACGCGCACCATGACCTCGTTCCGGAGTGGTAGAGGTGTGCAAGTGAGGGTTGCCGTGAGCGGGTCCCACTCGCCGCCTAGATCCTGGGAAAAGGTTATCGCGTCCCGAGAGAGTGCGCTAACGCGCCAGCGATCGCTCTCGCGAGCGGGAGTGGCTCCAAAGAGTCCGTCACCAGGACCTGGTTCGAGCTCGTGCGTAAGCGAAGAGACCGATGCCAGCTGCAGGCTGTCAAAGAGGGATCCAGGGAGTATGGACGCGACGCGTAGTCTCTGGCGCGCGGCCTTCACTTCCATGGCTAGAGCACCGTCCTCAAACATTGCCATGAATTCGTCGACGAGCGGCCCGAGCGCTCGAGCGCGCGTTCCGAGTAGCACAGCGCCGTCCAACAGCGTCTTCGTAGTTCGTTGGCTCTCACCTGAGCAAATCGACGAGGCCCCAAGGCGGTCCGAAAACTCAAGGTGCAGCGCGTTCACCAGGGACTCGCCGACTGTGCGTACCGGGTCTTCTGCCGCGTCTTCCGTGGAGAGCTCTATTAGATCCCCGCGGGTAGCGAGCAGAGATACGCAGCGGCACAGCACCAGCAGCATGTGGACCTTGCGGTCCCGCACATCAAAGTCCCCGAAGTCTAGATTGAAGTCGACCATGCGCTGCAGGAGCGCCCAAATGCGCGCGCACGCTGCCGCGCTCTGCGGTGACGCTGCGGAGAGCCCCGAGACCTGCACCACGACCGCGTCAACCAGTTTGAGATAGTCTGCTCCGGCATCGAAGGGTCCCAGCGCGGCAGGCCATGTGAGGCAGAGATTGAGGAGCTCCAGCGCGCGCAGGCGAACGAGGAGAACCCAGGGCGTTGGCCTTGCGGCACCCATTTCCAGTTGCTCCCCGTCCAGGAGGAGGTGGAAGAGGCTCGAGCAGAGCGCACGCCGGACCGTGCCATCTTTCGAGTTTTCGCGGAGCATCTCCTGCAGAACGCCGGGCTCCTTGGCAGATACTGCCGCCCAAAACGCATCGGCGCTCATTGGAAGAAGCAAGAGGGCGCGCCAGAGGGCGCGCAAACCGTCCACGCGGGCATCGCTGGCAGAGTCTGCGCTGCCTGCGAAGTCGTCGGAGAAGGCGAAATGCGTGCGCGACATGCTAAGTGCGCATTCGCGAACTGCAAAGCACAGGTAGCGCGCGCGCGAGTCGACGCTCAGAATTGTCTGCGGGCCCGAGCAGCACTGCTCGAGCGTGTGAAGCGCGCGCACGTGAAAACGCGCGCGCTCTCGATCCTGGAGGACAGCGGAGCTGGACCGGAGGCTCTTGAGGGTGCGACAGAGGGCGTCGCAGACGCCCTGCAGCGCGCGCGTCTGAAAAGAGGAGTTCTGGCCCAGGACGTGCGCGGCACACGTTCGCGCGAGGCAGAGAATGTGCTCGGCGGTACAGACGGTGGCAAAGGGGTGCAAAGGTGAGGTAATCCAGGCGCGTAAGATGTTCTCGATCCAGGTGCGATAAATTTGGCTGACAGGAATCTCCACAAAGCTCGTCATGTCGGCAAGCGGGTCGGCTTCCACAGCCACCGCAGGCCCGTGCACCATGCGCGAGAGACGATCTTCGGAGACGGCCCGGAAACTCGGGGGCTTGACAGGATTTGCCAGATGCTGGAAGAGCGCCGTTGCGCAAATGAGGCTAGCCTGGCCGTGCATGAGATCAATCGCTGACGCCGCGAGCTCGCTGGCCCCGCCCAAGTACCCTGTCGGCTCAGCCCCTTCGTCCGCGTCGGCCTCCAAGGCGTCCGCGCCTTGCTGAACCTGGTGGCCGGTCGCCGCGGACTCGCGCACGGCCGGACTTCTTGGTTCGTCGAGAGAGGACCCGCTTCGACCGAGACGTGTGAAGCCCGGCACATTGGCCGATGCAAAGGCACCATTGCCGATTTCAGGGCTGGAGGGAAAGACTTGATCGCCACCGAGGGGAATGATGCCAAAGATGGGGTCTTGCAGCGTCTTGGCCAGAGGCAAGAAGAGTGAAGACGACGCCGGAGGATTTGTCCCCGCCACTGTGAGCACCGAGGATCGGGGCCACATGCTCTCAACGCGGAGGAGGACCAGCTCGATCTTTGCGGACAGGTGATCAAGGACTCTGCGCTGCAGCACGCGCAGCGACTCTGATAGCTCTTGGATGCTCGCGCTTTTGCTGGCCGGGTCGTCGAGCATCCAGTACGAAAGAGCTCCAGTGGGTGCCCCCTCGTGCACTCCGCCAGGGTTCACGAGGTCTGCCAGAGCCTGGAAGGCTGCCCCGGCCACGAGGTCGCACGGGTCTGTCGTTGCCGCCGCAATCACGCGCCAAATGTCCACAATTCTGTCTTTGCAGGTGTCCATGAGCGTGCTTAGCACGGCGCCGCTGAGCGCGTGCAGCCCGTCGAGCTCTCGCAACCTCCACGGCGCCGCGTGCAGCTCCATCCAGAGCTGCATCAGCGAGACGCCAAGCACGTCGACCGCGACCTGGCGCACGGCAGACTGCGGGTCGGCAAGGCACGCCTTGAGCGTGTATTCGATGCCCTGCCGAGTCGCGAATGCCTCAATTCGCTCTGCGAGCGGAACCGCGCGCAGGGCGAGCAAGGCGCTCTCTCTGACGTCGGGGAAAGAGTGCGAGAGGTCATCGAGCAGAATATCGAGCAGGTCCTGCCAAAGGGCTCTAGCCTCGAGGTTCTCGCCGCGCCCGATCGTCATGGCAATTGTATATGCGAGCACGCGGTCCGTCGGGGACGCATCCTTTTGCCGAAGTGTCGACTCGAGTAGAAGACCCAGCTGCGAGCCTGACTTCGGGTCTTCTTGAGCCCCGTCCTTTGGCCGTTTGCGCACCGTCACCACCCTCATCCCAGCCCGTTTCTTCGGCCGTTTATTCTCCTTTTTAGCGCGCGTGTCCGACTTTTGGCTCCTTCGCCTCAGCTGCGCTTTCCCGCTTCCCCAGTGTTTCACCTTGCGGCCCTGTCGCGGCGACGTGCGGGCCGGGGACCCCGTCTCGCGGAAGCTGTCATCGTCCGCGTCGTCCTCGTCATCGTCATCGACATCCTCATCGTCGTTGTCGTCGTCGTCGTCCTCGTCCTCGTCGTCATCGTGCACAAGGTCGTCCTCGTCTCGGTCGCCATTGGCTCCAGCCTCGCGATGCCTACTATCGAAGCGGCGAGCGACGCCGCTCTGGGCCTCCTCGTTTGTGTCAGCGTCCTCGTCGTCCTCCTCCTCGGCCAGCATGGCGCGGTCGTTGTCGGCGTCGTCGGCCAGGACGTCGTCGTCGTCGCCGTCCCCATCCCCATCCTCATCGCCCTCATATCGCCCGCCCGCGGGCCGCAGGCCGTCGGCGCCGGCGCCGCTGCCGGCGGGCCCGCGCTGCAGCGCGCGCAGCACGTCCACCAGGGACCGCCGGGCGCCGGCCGCGGCCATTGTCGCGGTCGTCAGGGTTTGCGGCTCGAACTTCGGCTTCGCAATAGATAGGGATCTCCGAATCGGTTGCGCAGGGACCCCCGGTGTGCGAAAGATTCGCGAAAGGTGTGCGGCGAGCGAGGACCCCCCGCCGAAGTTTTGCGAGAGGGATCATGACATCATGATGCCAAAGGCAACAGCTTGAGCTCAGACGATCGACCTCTGATCATCGTGTGGCTCGCGCTTGGGTTTTTGGAGAAGGACAACCAGAACCTGCGCGACTGGAGAGAAGGATTGCAAAGAGGGCGCGAAGCTCACGAGCGACGGTCAAGCCTCACAGCCTAACATGAAGGGCAAAAGCGATTCGCGTCGCGCGCGCTCGGAGGCCGCGCAGCCGCGGGCCGCCGACTCGCGCTCCATGCTCGCGCGCGCAGCGGCACTGCACTGCACTGCACTGCACTGCACTGCACTGCACTGCACTGCACTGCGCCCCCCTCGCTCGCTCGCCGCTCGCGCGTGCTCGAGTCGAGCCTCGTAGACCCCGTCGCGCCGAGCTCCATCCCGGGTCATGACGGGACTTCTACGCACACGATTCTCCGCGGCGCGACGTGCGACGTCCTCTGGCGGGGCCCGAGGCGCGCCGCCGTCGCCCCGCCGTCGTCGCCCCGACGCGTCGCGCGCAGTTTGGGCAGCGGGCAGCGCCGCGCGCGGCGTCCTCGCGCAGCAGAAGAGCAGCAACAGCAGCAGAAAGACGGGACGAAGAGGCTGAAGGGCACGGCGGCGCGCGCCTGCGCAGATCGCCTGGTCAGCGCGGCGAGACGGCCAAGCGAGCGCGAGGCCAGCGTGGGCGCGGTCGAAACCCACGCAAATGAGGCGCCAGCACCAAGCCGTGCCCAGCGGCGACGGCACGGGAGTGCCGCCCTCAACCGCCGCTCGAGCTGCGCCTGGCTAGGTGGGGCCCCGGTAGTCGCCCCGTCACAAGCACGCTCGTGGCCCTTGAACACCCGCCGTGGCTGACTCGGGCGCTGCAGCGCATGAAGCACCTATTCCGTTGGACCTTCCATTGTCGCCGCCACACACCCTCGGGTTGAACCACGCCATTATCCTCCTCCTCAGCCTCCTTCTCGTCCTCGTCGTCCTATTCTGTCGCTTGGGCGTTGTCCGCGTTGTCGGCATCGTTGTAGCTCAGGTATTGATTGACCGATGCGCCGCGCCATTTGAGCGCACGCGCGAGCACGGCGCGCAGGATTTCACGATGCCAGTTGCCACGCCATGTACTCGCAGCGCCAGCGATGCATTTTCAGTCGCAGAAAACGAGCAGCTCGTCCTCCCTTGCGCGCGAGACCAGCGGAATGTCGAAGATCGGTCCGGAGATTGGCATCGCGCCTTCTTCTCCTGGGTCGGGCTTCGCGCCATCGATTCGGAGCGGGATGATTCGCTCGTCTTCAATTAGAGTACCACTTTGTTGCGACCCTTGGAGTGACGTGGCGAGTCCGCGGCGAGCCTGACTCACATTACGGACATTTCGCGCTCCTCACGCCTGAATTGAGTTCGAGTAGGACTTCACGAAGGGCTTCTTCGAACTGCTACAGAAGACATGGGCGTGGAGATGAAGAGGGTGGAAGCAAAAGATGAAAATGGAAAAAGATGGTTAGCGTCCAAAAATCGCGTGGTGGAGGAGGCATCTTGCCGTACCCGGGTACTACGTACGTACTTACTTCCGAGTGGACTTGCGTTTACGCTGCGAGCGTCGTGCGCGTTTCCCACCGGAAGCTTTCGCCTGCAGTTTGCTGGAACCCTGCTTCCCGGTCGTGCCAGGGGTAGGCAAGGTCCGATTGATCTGGCTGCGCGTCGAGGGTCCGCGATTCGAGGCGGAGTTCGCGAGAGCCGCCTGTTCAGCAGCTTCTGCATGCGCTCCGCACGTAACCATTACCGTGGTGGCCATCGTCTCGCGTCCGGAGGCCTCTTGGCGCGCGGGACCTGGATGCTCTTCTCCTTGTCACCCTCGTGGCGCTCTTTGTCCTCGTACGTGGCGTTGTGGTCGGCAGCCAGGTTGTGCAAAGTGTCGAGGACACACTGACGCCTGCCGTGGAAAGCACAGTCGAAAAGAGTGCCTTTCGTGTAGCGTACCGACGCAGAGGCGGGCCTATCGGTTCTCAATAAAATGACCACTTTGACTCTGCCCGGCTTCCTGGAGGCGATTTTCGCAAGGAAGCGTACGCGCACCGCCAACGCGACGTCGCTACACAGCTCTGCTACGCGTCTTGATGTAGCGTCGTCGAGCTCAGCCGGGGTCGGCAGAGGTCCCACCGAAAGTTTGGAGCTCGCCCGACTCATGAAGAACGGGCCAGAGGCTGCTTTCTCGGCGCCAGACAGTGTAATGCTGGTGAAGGACGCGAGAGCACCCTCGTCAGCGTCCAGCACCGAGTCGTTCATGATGCACAAGCATTGCTTGTCTGCGTCGTAATCGAGCTTTAAGATCTCGTTCGGCGAGAAGCGGACCACGGCGACGAATGTGTCATGGACATTGACGACGCCGACTTCTCCAAGCGGCGGCGGGGCCACATGCGGAGGCGAGCTCGGAGCTGATTCTTCGAGCAGCGGCGTAGACACATACGCAGGCGAGCTCGGAGCTGTGTCCAGGGAGCTCGTCACCAGGTCCACATGGTCAGGGTCTGCCGTGCTGCTCGGGAACTCCTTGATCACCTCGGCAAAATCGACCACACCATTATGATCATTTCAAGTCGCTTTATCTCGCAGACCTCACCAGGAACGTCATGACCTTCCAGGGCCTCGTGCCTGGCTAGGCGTCTGCTTTTTGTCGGATCGATCGCGCGCGCAGCTCGCGCATGCCCTGGAACAAGGTATTGGGATTGCTTATTGCGATTTGGCACTCTTTGATCGCGCGCATCAAGTGGCTCATCTAGAATTTGATGTGCTCGAGGTCCGCCACGGGCGCGTTGCCGAGGTCAACTTGATTGAAGGTGTTCCCATCTGCCGTGTGCGACGGCGTCGCAAGCAATGAACGAACACCCGACCCGTTAAAAATTGGGCCCGGCGGCTCGCGATTCACCGAGGCGCGGCATAATTAAAAACCTCGCGGAGCAGCAGAGCACAAGGACATGACCTGAGGCTTGCCAGGGCCTGGCATGGCCTGGCCAGCACGGCGAGACGGCCAGCGAGCGCAAGGCCAGCAGACCAGCGTGGGCGCGGCCAAGACGCACGCGAACGAGGCGCCAGCACCAAACCATGCCCGGCGACTCTAGCGCCGCTCGCAGCGCTCGCGGCGCCGGTCAGGGTCTGGCTAGGTGGGGGCTCGGTAGCTTGTCACGCGGTCGCTCTTCACAGGCACGCTCATGGCCCTCGAGCACGATATATAGTGCGCCTGCCGTGGCTGACTCGCGCGCCGCAGCGCATGAAGCGTCCTTGCCATTGTTGCCGCCACACGCCCTCGGATTGGACCTCGAATGCCTCGTCGTTGCCGTCCTCGTTTCTCGCTTGGCGAGACCAGCAGAATGTTGAAGACCGGCTCGAAGATTGACATTGCGCGTTCTTCTCCTCCGGGCGGGCTTTGCGGCATCGACTCGGAGTGGGATGCTTGACTTCAGTCAGAGTGCCACTTCGGCGATCGCGCGGCAAGCCTGATTCATTACGGAGATTCGATACTCTTCAACGCCTGAATTGGGTTCGCGAATGGCTACCTCGAACTGCTACAGAAGACATTGGGAGGTTTCAAGGGGAAGGAGGTGGAAGCGAAAGGTGGTGAAAATGGAAAAAGAAGGTTAGCGACCAGAAATCGCGGTCGAGGTGGCATCTTGACGAAGTCACTTCTGAGTTGACTTGCGCTTACGCTGCGAGCGTCGTGCGCGTTTTCCACTGGGAGCTCTCGCCTGCAGTGTGCTAGATTTCTTCTTTCTGGTCGTGCCGGGCGCAGGCGAGGTCCGACTGATCTGGCTGCGCGTCGAGGGTCCGCAATGCGAGGCGGAGTTCGGGAGAGCCGCCAAATCAACAACTTCTGCAGGCGCTCCGAGCGTACCCGTTACCGTTGTGACCATCGTTGCGCATACGGTCCGGCGCGCGGGGGCGAGAGTCTGCATGCTCTCGGTATTGCCAGCCACAGCGGGTGCACGGCGCTGATCATCCCCGAACTTGGCGTTGTGGTCGTCAGCGAGGGCCTTCAGGGTGTCGATAACACCATCGTGCATGCGGTGGCTGAGAAGAGTGCCGCTCTTGTAGAGAACCGATACGTAGGTATGCGTCCGAGTCGAAGATGAGGTGAATTTGACTCGGACTGGGCCGGGCTTTTTCGAGGCGACCTTCTGAGCAAAGCGTGCGCGCACCGCCAACGCCGGGTTGCTACACTGCTCAGCTACGCGTCCTGCCGCAGTGTCGTTGAGCTCAGCCGGGGCCGGCAGAGATCCCGCCGAAAGTTTGCAGCTCGCCCGACTCATGAAGACCGGGCTAGTGGCTGCATCCTCGGCGCCAGGAAATTTGATGCTGGTGAAGGACGCGAGAGCATCCTCGTCAGCGTCCATCACCGGGTCGTTGATGATGCACAAGCATTTCTTGTCCGCGTCGTAATCGAGCTTCACGATCTCGTTTGGCGAGAAGCGGACCACGGCGACGAACGCGTCATGGACTTTGACGACGCCGACTTCTCCGAGCGGCGGCGGGGCCACGTGCGCAGACGAGTTCGGAGCTGACTCTTCGAGTGGCGGCAGGGCCACGTACGCAGGCGAGCTCGGAGCTGTGTCTGGGGAGCTCGGCATCAGGTCCACATGGTCAGGGTCTGCCGTGCTGCGTGGGTTGGACATGTCCTGGATCACCTCGGCAAAAGGGATCACCATGGCGCTATCGCTGAGCTCTTGTTCTTGTTTGGAGCCGGCGACGCGGATGGTGTACGAGCAGTCCCGGAGGGCGTATTGAAGGGCCAGCTCCGCCTTTTGCCAGTAGATGTCATTCCCTCCGTGATCGAGCACTTCGAAAATCTCGTCAAAGAGGGTCCTCGCATCGTTGGCGCACTCCATCGCAATGTCGTCATGGTCCTGTAGCGTGTCTGGGTGGAGTGATTGACGGATCTTGCGCAGGAGGTTGCGTCCGCGGGAACGCTTCCATGAGTTGATCCTGCGAGCAAGCTGATCGAGCTTGCCGCTCCTCTTTGCGCTCGCGACGAGCTCCAGGAAGTGGGTGTGCAGCAGCATCAGGCACTCGAAGAGCTTCGTAACGAATGTCTCCATTACGGGGCCCTTGAATGAGCCCGAAGCATGGAGCATCAGCTCGCGGGGCATCGGGAATGCCGGCATAGCGGCTTGCCTGTCGAAGGGGCTTTTCTGCGGCTTGCTCAGGCTGTCGTGGTCGGATATGTGAGGTGATTTGGATCCGTCGGTTGCGATTCGGATTTGCTTTGCTGAGGCCTTGGCTTGGCCCGCGACTGCCTGATCACGATAACCGCCTGGCGAAATTCAAAATTTTCGAAAATTTTCGAAGATTTTCGAAAGAATTTCAAATCAGAGTTCGAAAAATCATGGAAACCCAGGGCGCGCGGAAGCGCTACCAACCGTCGGCACTGCTGGCACGTCGGCGCCGGGGCAAGATTCGCCGATAGCGTTTCACTGGTGAGAGTCGGGAGCAACGTCTTGGGCGGACCTGTCGCCCTAACGTAGATCTGGACAGGTCAATATTAGTTCCGTCATTCGTTAATCGGGGTCCGAGGTCTCCCTCCGCCGAGTCATGAGGAAATTTGAGGGGCAACTTGAAGGTGAAAGTGCTCGAAAAGAAAAACAAAGAATAGGAGAGACTAGTCGAGAGAAAGAGACTAGCCTAGGCCTAGGCCCTAGAGGGGAAGACTCGACCAGCGCCTCGTGCGACTCAGACTCCTTCGCTCGTCCAGAGAAGAGCTGCTTTGCGCAAGCGTTTGCGGCCCGCTCCGGCCTCTCTGGCGCAGAGGGGCGATGCGCTCCAACTCGTGTCGAGCGGGAATTCCGATGGGCCATCGGGCACCGGGCCGAGGCAATGGTTGCTAGTCGACGGTTAGAGGGGACACATGTGGACAGGGCCTACAGCATTCTGACGAATTCTGACACCGAAGGCAGGAAGAATTTCGCGACTCGCAAGTCGCTCGCGTGGCTCACGTCTGTCGTCCATCGGGCAGCGTGACGCGGTCCAGATCACGCCGGCTGATGGCTTGATGGCTGGCTGCGTGGGAAACTTGGGCTTCGGCCAGCCTTTGCCAGGCTCCGCCGAGATTTTTATGGAAGCAGCTCAGCCAGAGAGGACACACGTGAACAGGGCGCAAGGCAGCCCCGATTCTGACACCGAAGGCAGCAAGAATTGCGCGGCTCGCGAGTCGCGAGGGCTCACGGCCCGCGTCTGTCGTCCCTGGTGACGCGGTCCAGTTCGCGGCTGCTGGCTGCGTGGGGCATCGGGCCGTCGCCCGGACTGAATCGATCGGCGGCGTGGATCTTTCCACGTGAAGAGTACAGTGGTGAGACCGATGTGTAACCGCCGACCGGCCAGGCCCAATTCTGGCATCGAAGAGGCACCCCGCCTTCGAGACACGCGGTGGCCGAGCGTTCGCGGCCCGCGCTTGACAGGCGCGAACCGCAAGGTGAGTCACGCGGTCCAATTGGCGGCTGAGCGGTCCTAGGCATCGGCCAGGCCCTGGCCAGCGGAGCAGATCTTTCCATGGTGGCTTCAAACTCACAGTCAGCTTTGGTAAAGGGGACACATGTGAACAGGGTTACGTACGTACGTACGCACGGGCACCGGGGCACGTACGTACGTACTACCTAGGCCTACTGTACGCACGGGTACCGTGCTTGGCGAATGTTGAGCTTAGAGGTCACCGGGTCCCGCGTCTCCGACTTCGCACGCCGTTCGCGTCCGGTGGTTGCGTCGAGTGGGGAAAGTGTCACGACGAAAGATCGTCTGACGGGCGCAGAAAACGCTCGCCTGGCTTTGGCGACTCTCGGGCAAGAGGCGCAAGAGGCGCAAGGGGCAAAATGGGTCGTGCTTGCGCAACGCATTTTCCGAATTTGAAAAGCCCGCGGCTATCTGAGCTTGAATCTTTGCCTCGGCACGTAGGCTTTCCTCTTGTCTCGCTTTCGCTCGCTGCGCGCCTGACTGGATGAGGATCTCGAGCAGCAGACCCGCAACCTCACCGAGCAGCAGGCCCGCAACCTCACCACTCGCGAGCAAGCCAAGAGACGATCGAGGCTTCAGCAAGCGCCCCAACCCAAGCAGTCATGAGCTCCTCCGATCCCTTCGCCACGCACTCTGCTGAGGACGTGCAACACGACTTCGAGCGCAAGGAGTGCGACGGCACCCCCGACGACGCCGCTGCGACGAGTCGCGACCGTACCGGTGATGACAAGGTGCAGGTGAAGACCGAGCCGAAGGTCCAAGAGCCCCACCTGGCGCCTCTCGTCAAGGGCATTCACGCCCTGTCCGTCTCTGGAGATGCACGCGGTTCGGCAAACCACTACGCCAGCGAGATGGCTGTGGCTTACTCTGAGCTCAACAAGAGCTTCAAGAGCATCCTCGAGGTTTGCGGATCGGAACCAGACCCATGCGAGGATCTCGAGAAGCTGGAGTCAGCTCAGCCCGAAATTATCCGCCGCAACCGGGCTGCTGCCCGCATCGCAAGCTTTTTGCAGGCCAATAGGCTCGCGATCGAGGACTTCGAACGCTATGAGTCTTACGTGGAGCAGGTGCTCAGCGGCGGAGCTGTCGAGCCCCTCGGACCCTCCGATGCCCCCGAAAGCGTCGCATACGTGAAGTCTGCCAACAAGCGCCAGCAGATCGTGCTCCCTCTCGGCAAGGCCTTCGTATGCATGCTCGGTATGATTTCCAATGACGAGCTCACGGAAGAGGTGATGCTCAAGATCTACAGGCTTCTCTTCGCGGCTGGCGCTTCTGCACTGGATGAACGCCATGGTCTTAGGCGCGGAGGATACTCGCAGTTCTGCCGGCGCAGCAACAGCACGTGGAACTACGAATGGTACATGGGCCAGATGCGGAAACAGGGCGCCTTTGAAAAGGTCCTTGCTGTGCATGCGGTCTGCCGCCGCGAGTATCTCTGGATTCGTCACAACCACGAGGTTGCTCTACATAAGTTGCATCCCGCGTTTTTCAGCCGTTACTAAAAGAATGGATGATTGAGCGTCATCAAGACCAAATCATATCGAATGACCAAAACACCGTTTTCGCCGTTTTTCATTCCGCTTGCAGATTGCGGCCAGTTCTGGATCGGCGTCGGCGTCGGCAGCACCATCTCTGCCGTTTTTTACCTGGCGAGCGATCGAGCCGCAGACGCGAATCATGGCCGCGTCGCAGGCAGTGTCGGTTGACCAGCGGGGATTCCTGGACGTCTACATCGCGATTGCTACCACGCCCGAAACATTAGCCTCCGGAATTACCCTGTTCGGGTCGTCATTGCCTAAGTGCCGACGCGCAATCAACACGGCTGATGTAGAGTTTGATGGCGCAGCACGTGACCAGGTCGTCACCGTCGGCCGACCATGGCTCTTCTCATGAGGGTATGTCCGTTTGCCCCGCCGCCGAAATTTGAGAGCACGATATGGTAGACTTATAGCGGCCCCTCGCAGGGAAAGGACTAGGCTTAGATGGTGTTGTAGCGTTGATGCGTGTCGAAACTTTGAAAGACCAACTTGCTTCGTCGCAGATTGAATCGGGGTGCGCACCTAAACCGCAGACCGATGATTCGGGATACCTACGGCGCGAGCGCAGCCTCCTCGTGTCCAGCAACGTCGCAACAGTCGTCCACCACGACAACAGCGCGCTGGAGCGGGAGCGCGATCTAAAGCGCGTGCATTTCCGATCGAGGAGATCTCACTTACAACTGCGAAGAAGCACAGTTTCGCTCGAGCTAGACCCGTACCACCGTGCTGGCCGCCGCTCGTCAAACGGGTGCCAGATGTCACTCCTTGCTTTCGCCGTGCAACATCGTTGCTCGGGCCCAAGAGCGCGCAATGGCATTCGAACGCTCCAGTCAAGCAAGTACCAGCCGCTTTACAGCTAGGCGAGCTGCCTCAGGCTGCACATCGCTGGTCCAGGCAGTCATCGTGCTTGCCCATCTGCACCTGGTGAGGCGGTCGCCTTTCCGCAGTATGAAGTGCCGGTCATGCGCGATGAAAAAGTACCCCGGGGCCCAAGCCTTTGCTGCTGATTGTGAGCCTCGCCCTCGAGAAGATTTTCTTCGGGGTTGCATCTCACCAAGCGCCGTTGAACCCCAGGGACGTCCGGGAGAACTCGGACCTTGATATCCAGGGACGTCCTGGAGTCCGTGAGGGAACCGGCCCCGGTCGGTCAGGCTAGGCCAGGACGTTACCCG
>KQ758900.1:1617517-1632304 GCA_001462505.1 Aurantiochytrium sp. T66 | reverse complement strand
GGGTCTGGGCCGCGGGCGGGCAATAGATTGGATTTGATCTGGCGTCTGGAGAGCACGGCGACGACGGACGCCCTGCCGCGCGCGTCCGCGCGGAGGGCGGGGCGACGGCCCCTGAGACGAGGGCGCTGCACGCGAGGACTCGGAGCGCCTGGGAAACCTGCCCGCGACGGTGATCATCGCTGGCGATTTCGTGCTGCCGGCTGGAAAAAAGATCCAACCCCGCCACGTAACGCCGCGCTTGACGCGAGAACACAGCATGAGCGAAACGCCCGTGGTGGACGTGGCCCGCGCGCGAGAGACGCAGCTCGGATACAAGATCCTGGACATTTTTGAGAAAGGATGCAAAGAGCTCGAGAAGTATATTGTCGAAGAGCGCAAGGCGCCGACAGTCTCGAACGATGTCAGCGTCATCGAGATCGAGGGGCGCACGGGCTTCAAGTACGGAAAGGGCTTTGTACCCGGCGTGAAGCCCGAATTCTTTCGGGGAATGCTCGATTACTTTTTAAAGAAGGAGAAGAGCGGGCAGTGGATGTGCGCGGATTCGCCGAAGAAGCGGGTCAGCTTCGAGGAGACGGACTTCGTCGACGTTGTCTTTGAGGACGACATCCGCGTCACCGTTAGCTTAGTGAAAGGCGAGAACGAACGCGTGGAGCGGGTCGAGCCGCAAGAAGTCATCAGAAAGCGCAAGCTGGGCACGCCCGCTGACTTTGTCGTCAGGGCGCCGCAGCACAAAGACCGTATCCACTTGCGCGTCGGCGTCGCGCGCGAGGAGCACATTCGCAAGTCCACGCACGAGTACAGGTCGCACGTCCAGGCCGCGGAACGCGCCATTATGGACGCCTTCAACGTTTCGACAACTATCAAAGTACTCGGCGGCATCGAACTCACGCTGCGCGAAGGCCCCGCGCCCGTCTTTCTCTTCTTTCCTCCCCATGGCGAACAGCTCGCGCGCGGACCCATGGGCTTTTCTGACCCGCTTTATTCCATCGCATCCAAGCACGAAGATATGCTCGACCGCGAGCTTGCCCGGAAGCTCACGTGGACATTGCTCCAGCCCTCGAACTTGCCCGGGTGCAAGGGCCGGCCCGACGCCCGTCTCCGCGACACGAAGTCGCTCGACCCAAAAGTCTGGCTCACGAATCTTCCCGGGAGGATCAAATTCGGGAACGGGGAGGAATACGCCACCTACTCCGGTCAGTACATCATCCGCGTGCCCCTGGCCGACATCCTTTGCGGGCACGGCAAGTTCGCCAAGGGCGTGGCGACCGACGACGCAGACATGGACGACGGGTCCGATCTGCGCATCAAGGTGTTTCGTTGCAAGAAGCGGTGGTCCTTCGGGCTGCGCCACAAGCAGCAACTCGACATGACGGAGACGCGGCAGTCGAGTAATCTCACCACCCTCAAACACGAACCGCCTGTCTTTGAGGTCGAGATCGAAAAGACGCTCTCGTCTAGCGGATGCCGCGAGCGCTCGCTCGGCGAGCTCGCGCTCGACCTGAACGCCGTCGCGCTCGCGGACGCATTTTTGTCCGACATTGCGAGTCGCATCTACGGTGTGGCACTCCGACCTCTCACCATGGATGCGGCGCCGGACCGCTGGCGCGAGCAGGTCGACAAGGACAAGGAGCGCTTCAGGCGCTTCCAAGCCGATCTGGCCCAGGCTGCTCGTGAGACCGCGAGGGACTCTTACAGGGACGCCATGCAGCTCGACGCGCCCGAGCTGGCAGACCAAAGGGCCTCGGCCGGCTTCTACAACAGGCTCGACCGTAGCTCTGAGTCCAAGCGCTCTGACAGTCTCATTTATCACTTGCGCTGCCTCAACAACTTTGTCAAGAGCGTCGTCATCAAGGAGGCGCTCGGGCGGGCCCTGGCGAGCATGATGCGAGACCCAGGGACCGGGATCAACGTGCTCGATCTTGCCTGCGGCAAGGGTGCCGACATGCGCAAGATCACCACCGCTGCCAAAACGCTCAAGGTGCAGATTGAAAATTACGTGGGCATCGACATCGCGCGCAACTCGCTGAACGACGCCGTCAGTCGACTTGAATCCATGCCGGCCAAGCACCGCCCAAACTTTAGCGTCCGCTACGTGGCGGCGGACCTCGGGCAGCACGCCGTCAGCTCAAAACCTGACGGCGACGACGACTTTCGCCGGCTCGAGCAGTGGGACAACCGCTCGCAGGAATGGGTCCAGCGCCCGCCCAGCGAGACCATTTCCGTGAACCAGTCTTTCGACCTCGTCACCATGCAGTTCTCCCTGCATTACATGTTTCAGAACAGCGAGCGCGCCAACCACTTCTTCTCCACGCTTAGCCGTCACATGCGGCCCGGCAGCGTCTTCATCGCCACAACCGTCTACGCCGACGAAATGTTGCGCAAGCTCATGCAGGCTGGTCCGGGCGCTGACTCCTTCACGATCCGCGACGACGCCGGCGTTGCCACCTGCCGCGTTCGTTTCGACCCAGCATTCCTGAGGAAGCAGTTTCGCTCGGGCGACCCGGATGGCGAGGATCCCATGGAGGGCGATGACGCCGAGGACGACGATCCCATGATGGGCATCCGCTACACGTTTACGCTGCTCGACGGCGACTCGGAGGACGCTCAGGCCGTCAATGCCCCGGAATGGCTCGTGCCGCAAATGCTCTTGGTCAAGCTTGCCACGGCGCACAATTTCAGATTGGTGCGCTACGAGCGGCTACCCAACTGCGCCGAGCGCCACATTACCCACGACGGAAATCGCCCAGACGCACTCTACCGCTTCATGAACGTGCTCAACCATGAAGGGACCATTCCAAGCACGGATTGGGAGATCGCCTCGCTATATGTAGTCGTGGAGCTGCAAAAGGAGGAAAAGCCTGCAGACATGAGCGAGGCGCTGTCGCGGCTCAGGGAGCGAATCGCAAACTACAAAAGCCTCCCAAAGGCAGAGAGAGCGCGGCTGCTCAACACCATGATGAACGAGCCCGAGTAAAAGAGACTTTGGGGCGATGGCGGCGCCATTTATTGCGGCGGCCGCGTGCGCAGCGGTCTTCGAGCGTTTGAGCTCCACCGGGACGCCCGTCGAGGAGCTCGAGCGTAACGAAGACAGCGCACGGCACCTGGAACAGCAGGCTTCCGCGAAGCAACCAAGAAGCTAAAAATCTGTGCTGCTTGCAATCGCACTGCCTCATTGTCGGGCTGCGAGATCGCTCTCAGACTCAACCCCCATTGTCTTGATCCATCCGCGACCATGAAAGAGGATCAGCGGCAACGTGCAAGAAGAGGAGGTTTGAGGCCACCGTGCGACGCCTGCAGCGTGGGCGACGAGTTGGTCACGACCCGTTGTCCCATGCGTTGCCTCCCCGTGGTGACCGCCGGACTTGGGCGACCTCCGCCCGCAAAAGCACCATTCGCTCAGGGAAGGCGTCTCTCTCGCAAGTGGTGGGGAAGTGGGTGCGCGCTCAGGGCACTTTGCTGGCGCACTGACGGACCGGCGCGTGGCAGCTGCCCAGTAGTAGCGGCCCGCGGCGCTCGCGATTACACGCAGTGTGGGATGCATGGAGAGTGTCGATCTCGGTACACCGAGGCGGCGATTTGATTTTAGAATACTAGCTGGAGGTGACGACGGTGTAGGCGAGCGAGTCGCGCTGGAAGTCAAAGCCATGCTCGGGCGTTCCATCAATGCGGAGCTCTTCGAGCGCAATGGGAAGCCATCGAACCTTGGCGAGCTCTATAGGCGGGAGCTGGGTGAGGCCGCGGATATACAGCTTGCGCATGGCGTAGTGATGGCGCATGACAAAGAGCTTGGACAACTTTGCGCACCAGGAAAGATCGACAATCTCGAGCTCAGGACAGTCGCTGAGCGGGCTGACGTCGTGGACGCTGGTGCACTTTGTCAGGTAGAGCTCCCGCAAGTGGGGGCACGAACGGAGGATCTCAATACTGCGCAGCTGCATGCATCGCTTGACATCAAGGACCATGAGCGTCGAGGCGCAAGCCGCGAGCCCGGAAATGTCCATGAGGCGCACCCCGCTCCGGATGGTCACGCGACGTAGCTCGCAGGGACCTTCAAAGACTGGGAAGGAGGTGAGCCCGCTATTGGCTGACAGGTCCAGAGTTTGGCACCGTTTTGCGCGGGCCACGGGCTCAAAGTCCGAGAGCTTGCTGCACCCGGTGAGCACGAGCGAGTGCACGTTTCGAAAGCACGGGGTGCTTATAGTCGTGAGCCCGCTGCAGACGCGCAGCTCGACGGTGCGCAGGCCGCATTTGCCGGCGCGGTGCGTCCAGGCGAGACTCGAGATGGCCCGGCATTCGCCAAGGGAGAGGCGCTCGAGCCCGCGAAAGTCCGCAAGACGCGGCGGCTGTTCGAGGCGCTTGGCCGGTCGCACGGTCAGCGACCGCAGCGCGGCCGCGGGCGCCAGCACCTCGAGGCTGCGCAGGCTCTGGCCCTTGTAGTCTACAATTTCGAGGTGCGCAAGGTAGGGCAGCAGCGGAAAGCTGCACATGATCTCGTCGTCGCTGTCGTCGGGCCTGGTCTGAAAGGCGAGGCACAGGCGGTGCAGGCACGGGACGTTGGCGAGCACCCCTGCCTCAAAGACCTCGCAGACGGCGACTTGCAACGTTCGGAGATGCACGAGGCTCCGGACCAGGTTGCTCATGTCGGGCGCCGACAGACCGACGCCCTGCAGCGCAAGGCTCTCGCAGCGCCCCTCGCCCATGCCGGCAGGGAGGGTCTCCACCGTCCACGCGCCCGCCGGCACGCTGACGCGGACGTCGCAGACCTTGGCGAGGCTCTGCAGAGAGACAAGTTCGCGCTCGTACCTCCGCGAGCCGGACCTTTGCCTTCTTCGCCGAGCGCTGCCGTTTCCGTCGATGACGGGGGCTGCGTACTGCCGAATGGCGCCCGGGGGCTCCTCGAGGGCAGCATAGTGAGTGTGCGGGGCCATCCTTAGGCCCAGTAGGCTAACATGGAACTTGCGTAGGTCACGAGGCCACCGGCGGCGTTCCAGGAGCTCGCGCGGGTGGCCCTCGGCAGCCCAGATCTCTAGATCGATGACGCGGAGACCCTCGCATTGGTCTACAAAGGTACTAAAGCTTGCCATGGACGAGGGCGTGACGAGCTCCCCGCGCACGCAAATGCTCTCGAGAGAGGACGTCCCAGGGCCAAAGCTCAGGAGTTTAACGTCACGCAACGTAAGCGATTTTAGCTGTGTGAATGTCGTTAAGAAGTCCAGATCGATCGCACTTGCGGCGACAGCCAAGTCGAGGCGCTGTAGGTGGGCGAACTGCGCGAGGGCGCCGGCCGCGCACGTCCAATCGCCGTGGGCAACGTTGAGCACGAGCTCCTTGAGGCGGCCGCGCCGCCCGATTTCTGCGAGGCTCTCGAGAACGTCGCGACCGCAGTTGCACAGCTCCAGGACATCGAGGTGTTGGACAAGGGCCAGCCCTGTGAGGCGAGGCAGGCGAGCGAGCTCGGACTGGCAGCGAATGCGGAGCGTGCGGAGCTCGGCCATCTCGGTAAGCCATCCCATGACGCCAACGGCGCGGGCCGTCGAGACGTCGTCGCGGAGGCCATAGAGAGCGAGCTCGCGCAGCTGCGGCGCGACGGTCCCGAGGTGCGCGAGCTGCGATATCGTGGCCTGAGCAAGATGGAGAGTCTCGAGCCGAGGAAACCTCTGCCAGAGCGCGGCGAGCTGCGCCGCGGACACGAGGCTCGCAAAGTCTAATCGAAGCTTCACGACGCGCGGCTCGGGCGCGTCTGCATCCCAAGCTGGCATGCGCGCCAGCGACAGATTCCCAAGGGATCTAGGTATGATTGTCGAGGTCGACCCGTCGCCGTGCACCTGCTCCACGGCCGCGCACTCGAGCCCGCTGACGACGCGCCCGCGAAGCGCGGCGCTCTCGCCGATGCCCACGCGCGCCTGCCACGCGTCTCCCCCGCGCGCGTGGAGCTGCCTCGCCCGCGCGCGCGTCTCTTGCGCCGGCGTGAGCCACAGCTCGACGGGCCCGGCCTCGAGCGCGCGGCGCATGCCATGGCTCGCGCACCGCAGCGCCTGGACGGCCGCGAGGCCCACGAAGCCCGCCGCGAACGCCGCGACGTCCTCGAGGCCGGCGCGCCGCGGGCCGCGTGCGTCCCGCGCGGGCTCCATCGCGCGCGTCGCGTCGCGCCTGCGCGGCCTCAGAGGTCTGGATGGAGCGTCGCCGCGGACTCCCCTCGACTCGGCCCTAGCCTAGCTCCGCATCTCGGGACGGGGCCTCGCGCCGCGCAGGCAGGCGCCGGGGGCCGCCGGGCCCGTCCCGCGAGGCGGCCTGGGCGCGGGCGACGCGTCCGCGGCGGTCGGTCGGTCGTTCAAGATCTGCGGCCTCGAAAGATTCGAACGATTCGAAACGGCGTTTCGAATGAAATGGGGCGCCGACGTTTGTGCCCGCTCCGGGTACAAAATAAAAGGTGTTTGCGCCCGCTTCGGGTACAAAATAAAAGATGGCGCGCGAAGGGGATTGGATCGAAGTGATGATGATGATGATGATGATGATGATGATGATGATGATGATGAACAGAGCCCAAACCAAAAGCCTGCGCAGACGTCAAGCGGCGCGGCAAGCGGACGCCGCACGTCGCGCAGACGCTGCCCCGCCGCGGCCCCGCCCCAGAAAGGGGCTGCGTTGCGGCACGGCGAGCTGAGCTGTCGAAGCGCCCAGAGAAGCAAACATGCGCGTGGTCGTGCAACGAGTGGCGCGCGCCAGCGTCGCTGTCGACGGCCGCGAGATCTCGACCATCGGCCAGGGAATGCTGGCCCTGACGGGGCTTTGCCGCGACGACGACGAAAGCGACCTCCAATGGATGGTGTCCAAGCTGCTGGGCCTCCGTCTCTGGCCAGACGAAGCCGGCACGGCATGGAAGCGCGGCGTCGGCGGCCCCGAGCCGCTCGAGGTTCTCCTGGTGTCACAGTTCACGCTCTACGGGGAGGTTGGCAAGGGCACTAAGCCCGACCTTCATCAAGCAATGCCTCCGCAAGATGCAAGCAAGCTTTACAGCCGGTTCGTCGATATGGTCGCTGCCGCCCACGGCGCCGACAAGGTCACGAATAGGCAAGGTCCCGAGCACCCGAGCAGACACCCTCGCTTCCAGCTTCTACATCTTCTTCTGGCTCGCGTGCAGGGCCTGCAGGCTGCGCTGCGTTGCGCGCCCATCGTGGTCGTTGTCGTCGTCGTCGTCGCCACTCCTTCCTGATTTTCCGCGTACGTGAGCGCGGTCAGAACCTGTGAGCTACGCTCGCAGCGCAGCAACCTGGGTCGGGCAGGGAGGGGAGCCGGCCTGCGCGCGAGCAGAGCAGATCAGACGCAGGAGCAGAGAGCAGCGACGGAGATCCAAACCACACCCGGGCTCTGGGCGGGCGGGGCGGGTGGTGGTGGCTGGCTGCCAGCTTGGTAGCCGAGCCCAGGAGGGTTGCGATCATTTCCTCTTCTGGCACGGGGCGTGCATGCTCGGCTGGGCGGCTGGCTGGGGTACTTTCGCACGCACCCACGCACCCACGCGCCCACACACGCATAGCTTGCAGCTTGCGGAGTGGCTCAAGATTCCGGCCGGCAAGAGTCCGGAGGCAAGACACAAAGGAAGGTCACGACAAGCTTGGGCTGGGCTCGATCGAGATTGCGCATTTCCGGCACGTACTTCCCAAAGCATCGAGGCCTCGCACGCGTCAAGATCAAGATCAGGGTGTTCGTTCGTCTGCCTCCTCGAGGCGACCGAGACGGTCCGTAGCAGGACCGCGAGCAATCAAGACTCGGGCACCATCAGCACGCAGCGCAGGCAAGCAGGCAGGGCTCGGCTGGGCTAGACAGAGCGAAGCGAAGGGAGCGGGTCGGGGGCTCAGGCAGATCGACCAGTCGCCCAAACCTCGAGTCTTCAGTCCCCGTGCTCGTTCATCTGTCCATTGGTCCCACGAAGACACATCCCAAGGGCCCTATTGGGGCTTAGCTGCGCGCCCCGGCCGCGGGTCGGTCGACGGCCGCGCCCCGGCTGGCTGGCACGCAACGACGAAAGGCATATGCGCCCAGACCAACAGGGCTTCAACCAAGAGACTCCGCGGCACTCGGGCCTGGGCAGAGACTCGATCGCTCGAGCGGCTGCGAGTCAAATGCCACCAGCAGCCGCCTACGAAGCGGCCGCTGTGAACCCATACGACCCGTCCGCCAGTCTCCGCCACCGCGCTTTCGCACAAGCCAGCAGCTATGCCGCTCACGGGTACGCTGGTGCGACAGCAAACGCGATGCCAGCAGCAGCAAATCCTGCGCTGCAATCCTTCCTCAGTCTCCACCCAAACCTGCTCTCGTCCTCTGCATCGACCTCGTCCGCGACGTCCGCGCCTTCTTCCTCTTCCTCCTCGGCGCAGTCGATATCTTCCGCGCAGCGACAGCCGCCGGCCCTGCACGTGTCGTCCTCTTCGACGTCCTCCTCTGCTCAAGACAATCTCGTCTCGTCGGCATTCTCCACCTCGCCGGCCTCTCTGGCGCTTCCGCCTTCAGCAGCCTTCGCCTTCTCGTCGACGGCGGCGTCGTCGTCGTCCTCGGCATCTGCCGTGCCCGCTCCCGGAGGGAGGTCGGCAGCAGCGCACGCCATTGCCTCCAGAGCCGAGGACTTCCTGGCGTCTCAGTCGCAGCAGCAGCTTCCCGCGCCGACAAGCCCACCCTTCCTGAGCGCTTCGCAAAACGCGCAGTCGCAAATGGCCTTCTTTCTGGCCATGAACCAGTCGCCGTCCCACACTATCGCCGTCTACAATAACGCCGTCAGCAATGTTGAGGCGTCCCAAGAAACCTTTTTGCCCCCCCGCGCCGCAAACTCGTCAGCTGCGCATCAGGTTCTGATGAACGTTCCCCCATCAGCGGGCCACCAGCAACCGCCTATCTCGTGGCACCAAAAACACCACCAAACCCACTCGCAAACCGCAGCCTCGAGCGCCCTGCACCTCCACCATCAGCAGCAACAACAGCAGTCCGATGTCCTGGGCCATCCCTATCTCGATCAGCAGCACCATGTACAACGACAAGAGCACGCCGCCCTCGGAAATATCCAGGCGCGACTTGCGCTGCTCCGCGATGAAGCCAACACCTTTGCTTCTCCCGCACCCCACTTCAACCCCGCGGACCCGTCCCACCAGGACACGCTCTACCTTCGACGGCATGGGAGCAACTTCGCAGGACCCAACACGCCGCCGCTCTTCCCCGCCCATCTCGAGGACGCTCACACGACGCCAAGAAATTCGCAAGTCGCCAGCGCCGTCCTTTCAGGTATCACCCCGTCCAGTCTGCAAAGCTTCAACGCGTCAGCGAGCACGGCGGCCCTTTCCACCACTGGCCGGAAACGAAAACGCGATGACCCGCTTCCCCATTTTCACAACGCGCCGGCCCCGCCATCCGCTTCTGCGACAATCAACACCTTCCCGCTCCCGAACATGCAGTTCCAGCTGCCGCCGCCTCTCCAGCAGGGACAGCAGGACCAAGGCGGAAATGCTCGCCATAGCCAGGCCCAGCTGCAGGCCCACCACGAAGCTTTGCAGCGACTCTCCGCCCTCGGCATCGACCTTATCGCGCTCTCGTCCGTCCTCGGCCAGAACGAGGACATTGCAAGCTTTGCCTATCTCGCCAACACAAAGCTCAAGGAGCTCAGGTCCCTTCGCCCCATCGAGCGCAAGGACGACGGCTTCTATTGCATGCTCTGCGCAAAGTCCTTCAACTACAAACAGCACCTCCAGACCCACATCCGGACCGTCCACCTCGGCATCAAGTCCCACCAGTGCGACAGGTGCCGCAAAAGGTTCGGAGAAAAGTCCGCTCTCACCAAGCACGTGAAAACCGTCCACGCCCGCGACCGGCCTTACCAGTGTGCAAAGTGCGGCAGCACATTCGGCCAGAAAGCCCATCTCAACAAGCACCACCAGTCTAAGTTCGGATGCGGCGTACGCTCTCAGCTCTTCTCGCAGGATCCCGCGGTCGTCTCGCACCTGTACAGCCCTCTCGCGGAAGGCCTCCGCGGCGTCCGTCTTGGGCGAAGCGACGATGAAGATGATGACGACGACGACGACGACGACGACGACAAGCACGGCGACGACGGTGGTCTCGACAGCAACCAGCCCAGCGAGCCCCAGACACATCGACCCCGGGCCCCGACTGCGGCTCCGCCTTTGGAGCCCAACCAGCGTCCTGAGCACGCAAGTGAGGGCCAGCATCGCCACTAGCCTGGCAGCTGTTGTAAAAAACCAGCTGCAAAGCGAAGCGATCTCAAGAAGCAGCGCCGCGCGCCGACCATGACCATGCCATTGCCAGCGGCGCTGCCTGCAGACAGCGGCCGCCAGCCTGCTCTTGTGCTAACCAAACGAATTTTTACCCCGTTGGAAATGACGATAGTATCGAGGACAAGGCCTCGTAGAATCCTCATCAGCGAAACGATCCGTTGCGGAACCCAAATTCGAAGTATCTTCAAAGCGTAAGGTCGAGCCTTCTTCTCTTCGTACTAGTACGTACGGAATGGTTCCCGAGGCGCAACCAATCAGCGCTACCAGCCAAAATCACGATGAAGGCGAGCTCGACCTGCTCAACCAACTTGCAAGTCGTTCAATAGGTTTGCTTGCCTAGATTGCTTAGAATTGGCCTGAAGACCTGCTTGCTTGCATTTGCGACCGCCCGGATCGTCCGAGGTGAACCATTACTTTCCAGGCGAAGCATCGAGCTTCTCCGGCTAGCGGAGTGCGCTCGAGCGCTCGCAGTCCAGCACGCGGCGTTTGCCGTGCGGACCGCGGCACCATGAGCACAAACCTCAGGCACTGCGGATCATCACCGGCGCTGCCCTCGACCACGCCGCACCCGCGACCACAGGCCTTTGACGCCATCTCCAAAGCCAACGCAGGACCTCTATTCGTGCGCGACGGCGCGGGCGCCTATGCAGCTAAGCTTGCTCGCCGCGAGCAACGGCGACGCGAGGTCGACGTCCAAGCGCTCGAGGCCAAAAACGAGCGGCTGCGAAGCGACAATCTTGCACTCCAGCAGCAGGTGAATCAGCTCCGCCAGGAGGCTGCGCAGCATGCCCACCAGCTCAAGGCCATGGAGGCCCGCGTTGACAAGGTATCCAAGCGCAGCGAAAGCCTCGTCGACGCCATCGCGGCGACCACGCTCGAGTCCGGCACCGCCACCAATGAGCCTGCAGGAGGCTCGACGCTGCGCGTTGAAGACCAGGGTGTGCGTCGCGCACAAGCGCACGCCAAGACCAAGATCAACTGGGGCGGCACCAACGTGCTCGCCTTTAAGAGAGCGCTTCATGCGGTCACCGCCGAGCGCAACGAAGCGCTAGTCCGGGGGCAGTCGGCCGCGAAGCAGCTCGCGGTTCTTCGCGGCACCTGCGACGACCTCCGCGCCCAGGTCCGCGAGCTGGCCTTTCAGTGCCGCTTTGCCAAGGAGCAGAGCACGGCGACGCTCAGCGACCTCGCGCCAAACGCCACGCGCATCTCGCGCCGCAGAACCACCCTCGCAGCTGTGGGCTCTGATGAGGCCCTTGCGAAGCGCGCCACCGCCCACGCCATCGGCTCGACTCGGCCCAGATCCAGGGGGAGCGTCTTGGCAGCGAGGCACGAGCCCGCAGTATCGCTTGCAGAAAGCCCGCATCTTGCACGCGACGCAGCGGCCAGCCTCGACGAAACCGACTCGCTCGAGGTCGACGACCCGGAGATCGATCCTGTCGACACCATGCCCAGGCTCCTCTATGAGCTCTACGTCAAGCTCGGGCTTCCGCGGCAGGTCTGCTTCGACCCCGCCGTCCCCTTGGCGTCACCGGGCTTCTCTGCAACTGCAGACGAGACCGCCGCGCAGAAGAAGGACCCGGATGAGGAGCTCGCCCACGCCGTCAAGCGCGCGCAAACCTTCAGCAAGTCGCAGGGCCGCCACCTCGTCGACCTCGTGCGCCACATCCAGGCGTGCACGACCTCCCTCTTTCATCTCTCGCAGTATCCGCACACGCTGGTCCCGACGCAGTCAGAGCGCGCCGTCATCGACCTCTTCGCGCACGTCTCCGAGGCGTGCAAGACCGTTGTTCCCGGCATCAAGCACGTCACGCTCTGGGTCCTCGACGACCGCGCCGGCACCATGTGGACCCGCAGCGCGCGAAATGGCAACAGAGTCCAAATTTCTTATCTCGACGAAGACGACAGCGGCATCGCGGGGCACGTCGCCCGCAACGCAAAGTGCGTCGTTCTCAATAATTGCGTCCTCAGCGAGGACCCTGACTACCCGTACAAGCCCCAGGTCGACCATCTCGGATCCACTCACGAGTTTGCCAAAGGCCCCGAAAAGGGCTTTTCCAAACAGAGCCTCGCCACTATTCCTATTTTCCGCGACAAGAGCGCGTGGCCCGACTGCTCGCCCTCGGGAACCCCGCCCGTCGCGCCGCCAGAGACCCCGAGCGCCGTCCTGCAGGTGAGCAAGTCGGCGTCCAAGTCCACCCCGACCACGCACCGCACTTTTTCCGATAGCCAGGTCCTCGCGCTCAGTCTCTTTGCCCACGCGTCGCTATGGATCCTCGAAAACATCGAGGCCATGCAGACCCTGAGGTCCCACGATCACGCCGTGCAGGCCATGATGCACTACCCCCGCGCGATTGCGCGCTCGCTCGACGTGGCCCCGAACGCTCGCAAGACCGAGGCGGCAAAGTGCCAGCTCCTTCGCCGCCTCGAGCTCCAGGTCGTCGACACGCTTCCCGGAGCGCGCCGGTGCAGGATCTTCGCGAGAAGACCGCCCCCGGCCTCGGACCCTGACGCTCTGAGCACGCTCCTATGGGTCCCTGTCGCGAACTACGCGACCCTCATGCACGACAGCTGGGAACACTTGGCGCGGAGCGCTTGTGCGGCGAACGCCGGCGTAGCCGGGGACGTCTTGCACTCCGCGGTCGCGGCCCGTCTGCAGGACCCATACAACGACCCGCGCTTCAACGCGAACATTGACCTCGAAACGAACGGGCTCGCGCTCATCGTCGCGCCTATTTACACGATTCCGGTCGGCGGCACAGAGTCGGCGCTGTGGGGCGTCATCCAGGTCTCGCTGCCCTGGGCGCCCTTCGCCGCGCCCTCGGTCGTCGACACAGTCGTCACCGACCTCGTCCCGCAAATCGCGCTCGCCATCGCGCTCTCGCAGATCGACGCTGCGTCGGCATGACGCTCAGGGCGTGCTCGCTGCTAATTACACGTCCACCACGTCGACGTCGCGGCTCGAGCCGTCCGCGGCGAGCTCGAGCTTTTGCAGCGCCGAGGCCAATTCTGCGTCAGGACCGCCAGTTGACGGCGCCGCTGATGTCTCATTGTGTTCATAATCCTGTGTCTCGCTGATCGCCTTGCTGTCCTCCGCGAGAGCGGCGCTGCCCGCCGCCGCCGCCGCGCTCGTCTGGTCCTGGTCCTGCTGGTCCTCGTCCTCGTCGTCCTCGAGCGCCACGCTCTCCAGGAACTCCTCCGGGTCATACACGACGCGGATGAGCAGCGAGCAGCTGGGGCACGGCGCCAGGTCTTCGGCGCCGAGCAGGTCGTCCACCGTGATGAAGAAGTCGTCGCCGCACGGGCACGGGAAGGTGTACGTGTCCTCCTCCTCCTTGTACGTCATGTCCTCCAGCGCGATGTCGTCCCAGGCCGCCATCTCCGCCGCCCCCCGGGGAAGCCCGCGCCTCGCCCCGCCCCGCCCCGCCTCGCGGACCCTCGCGTCGCCCGGCGCAGCCTGCCGCGCGGTCGGGCGGCGCCTCGCCAGCGAATGGTCGCGGATGAGGCAGTTTCAGGGTTTACAACGTGGACGCCATCTTCGTCATCTTCATCTTCTTCACAAGCACCGTGACTTCAGCATCTTCGCAAGCATCTTCAGCGCATTCTCTCCGCGAGCACATCCATCATGTTCTCAGCAGCGCCTTCAGCGTCTTCACGATGTTCGCCTTCGTCATGACCAGGCACAGGAGGCCGACTTGGCAAGACCTGGGTCCATCCATCTTCACCTTCATCGTCTTCAAAGGCATCTTCAGCATCTTCGCAAGCATCTTCGCGAGCACCTCCATCATCTTCTTCGGCAGCGCCTTTAGCGTCTTCACGATACCGCCTTCGTCTCGACCAGGCACAGGAAGCCAGCTAGGCAAGATTTTGGAGAGGGATTCACGATCGCGCGTGCATGAGAAAACGAGAACTTATCGATACGACCAGCTGCACAGCGGGAATGATGTGCAGTGCTGATCATGCTGCAAAGGCGCAAGACGAGATGTCCGTCATCATCAAGGTACACCACGTGATCTCGTGACGATGACTGAAGCGCAATAAGCGGGGTGGCTGACATAACGCACGAAGAGAGTTCCATCTCAATCTTATGATATCCCAGAAGGCAAGGTCAGCTCAACTTCGTTTTTGACTGCTCTTCATCAGGCCGCAGGAATGGCCATGTGAATACCCTCGAGACGATGAAATGCTCTCTCAGAAAATCTCCTTCTGCGGTGGCGCTCTAAATCGGTACCAGTATGCAGACTCCGTAGACAGTCTTCAGGCTCATGAGGCTGTCTCCTCCCTCGCGGGCCAAGGCGCCGCGCGAGCTCGCTCCCAGCGACTGCTTGACGAATGTACCATGGATGTATGACGAGATGTATGATGTAAAAGGCCCCAAAAGATACAGATACTACTAGATCCTCAATCGCCGACGCCCTCGGAGGCCACCGGGCGCGGCTCCCCCGCGCGGCCGCCACTCGCGTCGCGTCGCGTCAGCCCACCCCCCCCCGCGCGCGCGCCCTCCCCGCGCCGCGAC
>KQ758900.1:1551265-1570308 GCA_001462505.1 Aurantiochytrium sp. T66 | reverse complement strand
AAGTTATTACGGGTCAGTCAGTTCCTCGGCGCGGAAAGGGCCGCGGCCGCGCGGACGAGGCCGTCGCGCGCGCGCGGCGCCGCGCGGCACGGGGCTCTGCGCCCGGCCTGGACCGCCTCGGCGCTTCCTCGAGGCTAGCTAGCTAGGCCGACTCGAACCCCGCGAGGACGATGTCGGGCAAGACGCACCACTCCAAGCTGGTGCTCCTCGGCGACACGGCCGTGGGCAAGTCGTGCCTCGTCGTGCGGTTCGTGCGCGACGAGTTCTTCGAGTTCCAGGAGCCGACCATCGGGGCGGCCTTCCTCACGCAGACCGTGACGCTCGACGATGCGACGGTCAAGTTCGAGATCTGGGACACGGCCGGCCAGGAACGGTACCGAAGCCTTGCGCCCATGTACTACCGCGGCGCGTCCGCGGCCGTGGTCGTGTACGACATTACAAACCGCGAGTCGTACGATGGCGCGAAGTCATGGATCACCGAGCTGCAGCGCCGCGGAGACCCCAATGTGATCCTCGCGCTCGCCGGCAACAAGGCCGACAACGAGGAGCAGCGCCAGATCCCCGCCGAGGAGGTCCGGGAGTACGCCAACGAGAACGGCATCGTCTTCTTTGAGACCTCCGCGAAGACCGCGCAAAATGTCCGGGAGCTCTTTGTAGAAATCGCCAACAAGCTTCCCAAGACCGAGCAGGCGGACGAAGCATCTGCCTTTCCGGTATCGGACGACGTCAGCGAGGAGAAGCGCGGCTGCTGCTAGGCCTCGATCGGCGAAAGCTGGGCCCACCCCCTTCTCTCCTCTTTCCTCGCTTTCTTTCCTGTTCCCTCTCGCCCTCTCCTGCCAGCCTGTCGCCGCGCAATAGTTTCCTGTTCTCCCCGTTGCGTCGCCCTCTCTCTTCAGCCGGCTTTATCAACCTGGGTACCATATACTCGCCCACAATCTTCGTGGTCGACCTTTTTCTCTTTCCACGGACGCTCTAACAAAAATAATAATACATATTTCGTGCTTGAGCTTTGAATGAGGTAGCAAGAGCACCACGGGCCAACCGGTTGGTCCGAAAAGTCGAAGCAGTACGTGCCGCTAAAGAGCTGTATTGTTTGTCACAGAAAGCCACGCGAAATTAGCACTTTTATCATCAAACAAGGTTGAGGTTTCTCCAGTCCGAGCTCGCGTCGTGAAGGAAGTCGTCCATGTCAAAGATAATCTCCTGGCGTCCCTCCTTGAGCAGTTTAGTGAGCTCCTTGGTGTCCTTGAGCTCGGTGGTCCAGTCGGGCGAGGGGACGAAGCTATCTCCGCTGCCCTTGGAGACCATAATTTCCAGGCCGCTGGCATCTTCTTTGGCCAGGTCCTTCGTGCGAACGGTAATCAGACAGGCGCCCGGAGTGTCTGAGACGAGGCGTAGTTTGTTGGCAACGGCAAGAGTCGGCTTGGGCACGCCCTGCTGGTTATCGCGGCACGGCGCGTAGTACCATCCAAGAATCTTGGTATCCGCAGGGGTCTGGCCGCTCTTGCAGTACTCCTCCACGAAGGCGGTGCCGACCTCGAGCATGGGCGCCATCATTGGCGAATGGAAAAAGGGCACCGCATCCTGCACAGTAAGCTTGCCCTTGCTCTCCGTGCCAATCAGCGCGCCTGCGTTCGCCGTTATTCGTCCATCGCGAGGAGCTAGCTGTTAGTCGTCGCCGACGTGTCCAGAAGCTCCGCGTGGCGTCGGGAAACGCGCCCTTCACTTACCGCAGGTATCGGCCCACGCGTGCTTTGCGGCGTGCAGGAGGATCTTGAGGTGCGCCTGCCTGGCCACGACGCCGCCCTTCGCGGGCGCGAGCGCCTCCTTGGCCGTGCTCGCGAGCTCGCTCGCCTCGTCGACCTTGTCGCCCATCCTCTCCTCTGTACGCGCCTCAATCTGATCTGGTTTTACGGCGCGGTCCGGGCGGGCCGCGGGCGGGCAAGTGGCGGGCAGGCGGGCGAGAGGCCTCGGCGCGGGCGGCGCGGGGCGAGGCTCGGCTCGGCTCGGGCGCGCGCTCGCAGACGCTGCGGCTCCGTCGGCGTGGCGGCGCTGGGCTTTGGTTTGCCGGTGATCCGCCGGCGCTTTTCCGACTTGCAGAGACACTCGTAAAATAGGTTATACGCGCATAGCGCACTTGCAGGATGGGCGGCCACCGCGGGGCGAGCGGCCAGGTGGAGCGCGCGGCGCGCATCAGCAGCACGACGACGCGTGCGGGGGCAGCACGCTCATGGGCAGCGCGAGAACTGGGGAGATCTGGGCCGAGGACGAAATACTGTGCAAGAGCTCGAGGCCGCAGAGACCGAAAAAGGTGTGGAAGAGGTCGCTCACATTGCCCGGCCGGTCGGCGATGCCGCCGGCGTCCTCGTCCTGGCACTCGAGGATGAACTTGCACAGCCGGTCGCGATCGATCCAGTCGATGCGGCCGAGCATTTTGAGGCAGGTGAGCGCCCAGAAGCTGTAGCAAACGTCGGCCTGCTTCTCCGGCCGCCCGTTGAGCCCGCCCGAGTCGCACTGGCGCTCCGAGAGCCACCAGGCGAGCTCGTCGGCCTCGTCCGCCGGCAGCTCGTGGCCCGCCACCTTGAGCGCGCCGAGCGCGGTGTACGTGAATGCGGCGTGGGACTCGGCGTGCGGGACCTGGCCAAAGCCGCCGTCCGCGGCGTTCCGGCAGCTCAGCACGTAGCGCACGGCGCCGTCGAGGTTAACGGCGTCGAGGCGGCCCAGCATCTTGAGGCAAAAGAGCGCGCAGCACGTGTACCGCGTGTCCTTCTCGCCGGACCACTCGTCGGCGAACGAGCCGTCCGGCTGCTGGCGCGCCGCCACGTAGGCCGCCACTGCGTCGGTGTCGATCTTGTCGAGGGCCTTGCACTGCGCGAGCACGTAGACGGCGAACTGGGTGTTAATCACGTTGGTATCGTGGCCCACGTTGCCCCCGAACCCGCCCGAGGTCTTGTCCTGACATTTGAGCACCCAGGCTACGATCTCCTCGGTGCTCACCTTGGACTCTGCCTCAAGGATCTGCAGGGACCCGAAGGCCCAGAACACGCCCTGCACGCGGATGTGCTCGATGGAAAGCATCTCCAGCGTGTCCTTGGACTCCTTCTCCTTGCGCCAGAAGTCGAGCACGTACGACACGTGTTTGTCGCGCATGAAGCCGTCCGCGTCGCCGTCGCGCCTGCGCACCTCGCGCTCGAGGCGGTCGATCTCCTTGGCCCGCGCCGCCGTCTCGCTCTCCAGCACGCCCACGCGCGCGCGGAGCGCCTGGAGCTCCTCCTGCAGGGCGCGGGGAGCGTCCGCGCCCTCCATCGCGCCGCGGCCTCGTCGCCGGTCCTCGCGGGCGGCGGCTCGGGGCGTCGCCGTCGTCGTCGTCGTCGTCGTCTTCGTTGCGCCTTTGCTCTGCCTGCTCTTCGGAGTTCATGGCCGTCGCGAGGTCCGTACCACGACGAGCTCGGCTTCCTGCGCGAGGACCTTCTCCGGAGCGCAGATGGGCAAGATGCACGCGTCAGCCCGGTCGACGTCGAGGCCCGGAGAAGATATCTTCAAGGCGCGCGCCGTGACCTGCCGTCGCACGTCATGCCATGCCATGCCCTGGCATCATGCCATGCCATGCCATGCCATGCCATGCCATGCCATGCCGTGTCCCGCGCGGAGAACGTCCTCGCCGGGGCGAGCTACGGCAGGGCGAGCGAACCGAGAACGGCTGCTCCGAGATGCCTGCGGATCGCGGCGTCGAGCCCGGAGAGGCCAGGGCTGCCGGAGGGTTTTTGTGATGGTGAAGTCGATCGACGGCTGCAAAGATACGTAGACGCCGACGACGTCGCCAAACCCGCAAGCCAACCAAGCCCCGCACGCAGACCCCCGCACGCACGCACGCACCCACGCACGCCGCCCGCACGCGCGCACGCACGCACGCTTGGACGGGAAACGCACCAGAGAAGATGCAGGCCTCGCTCGTTGCCGCTGCGCGCCGCGTCGCCGTCAAGTCGGCGGTCATGGAGTCGCCCGTGGCCAGGACCTGCGTCAAGAGCAGCGTGGCGGCCTCGCCCGTGCTCATGCGCGGCGTGCACACGGAGGCCAAGCTTGAGAACCTCGGCCACACGCTGCCCCAGGTTGCCGCCCCCAAGGGCAGCTATCAGCTCTGTAAGTTGGATCAAGGTGCTCGCCACACGTGCGGCGTCGTGGCTTGACCGCGCCATCTCCACCACTGACGAGGGCACCTCGCTGCGCCGGAAATGGCATCTTTCCTGGACGGCCTTCTTGCTTGGTCAATGCGCAGGCGTGCGCTCTGGAAACACCATGTTCACCGCGGGCCACCTTCCCCAGCCGGCCAACGGCGACCTTCTCGTTGGCAAGGTCGGTGTCGATCTCAGCGTTGAGGAGGCCAACAAGGCCGCGCAGTACTGCGCGCTCAGCATCCTGGCCACTCTCAAGGGTAAGTCTTATCTCTGCCCCCCACAATCCTTGTCGCTAACGCCCTTGCCCTCTTTGCTATTCTGTGCGTTGCAGCCGAGCTGGGCGACCTCGACCGCATCGCGCGTGTCGTCAAGGTAGTTGGCTTTGTCAACTGCGCCGACGGCTTCGCGCAGCAGCCGCAGGTCATCAACGGCGCTTCGGATCTCTTTGCCGAGGTTCTCGGTGACCGCGGACTCGTAAGTTCCTGGACGATGTGGTGCAGGAAAAACGCTTCTACCGGCATGACTGACCCTCTCGCTTCTCGCTGCTCAGCACGCGCGCTCCGCCGTCGGCACCAACGCGCTTCCCCTCAACGTTCCCGTCGAGGTCGAGGCCATCGTCGAGGTCTCCGAGTAAAGACTTCCATTCCTAGCCATAACCTCCACTGCGTAGCTTTCTCTTTCACCATTGCTCTTCTGACTCTTCATTCCGAGTCCTCGTCCTCGACTGACCGTCCATCCCGGGTCCTCAGACTGGCACGTAATCTTGGAGAGCACGATGTGGTCGTCCATCCTCACCAAAAGAACTTGAAGACATCCTTCCATGTCCCAAGATCCTCGCAAAGATCGTGAGAGCTTCCGGCCAAAGTTTCGCTCGATTGAGTGAAGCGCCTGCCTTCCTGCCCAGGACGACGTGCCGCGAAACGCGCGTGCTTCGAGACCGGCGCGAAGGGCGGAGGTCCGCCTCTCTTATGTGTCCTATACTATAGCAGACCAGGATCGACTTTTCCGCGGCACCTGCCAGCGCGGACAGCGGGCGACAGACCGCGCGACGTCCGGCGGGAGAGCGAGCCCCCTCGCCGCCTTCGCGCAGACCGCCCGGCCCAGGCCCGCGGCCGCGGGCCGGAGGCGCGAAGGGAAAGTAACGGCGCCCGTACGATGATCGAGGCCGTGGCAGAGGCCTCCCGAGGCCTCCTCGATGCCCTGCGCGAAGACTCCTCCGACGGCGTCTTTGGAAGCGTGGCCGGGGACTCGCCGCTGGGCATGGCACTCTCTGTCCTGGGGCCGGCGGCCTCTATCTCGTGCTTCCTCATCCCGATGTCGACGGTGATCAAGATCCGCAAGGCCAAGACGACCGGGGATCTCCCGCTCTTGCCGTTCCTGTGCATGGCGGTGCAAAGCATGCTCTGGCTCGGGTACGGGATCCTCATCGAGGCGACACCCATTATCGTGCCCAATCTCGTAGGCGTGGCGATGGGCTCGTTCTACACGTCCGTGTACTACACGTACTACGTCGGCAATGCGGCGCAACTCATGAAGCAATTCTATGGCGCAGCGGGCATCCTCGGTACCATGGGTCTGGCCACCTTGACGCTTTCGCCGGCCGAGAATCTGCAACTCTTAGGCTTCGTCGCGGCCTCGAGCAGTGTCTTTTTCGCTGCCTCGCCGCTGGCGGCCATTCTCACCGTGTTCAGGACGCGGTCGACGGACGCTATGCCGCTGCAGACCTCGTTCACGCTCTTTATGAACGGGACACTTTGGGCCGGCTACGGCGCCCTCGTCGCCAACGACCCGACCGTGTACATTCCCAACTTTCTCGGCGGCGCGGCCGGCTCCGTCCAGCTCCTCGTGCACGTCTTATTCGCGACGCAGCAGAACGCCATTCCTGCGTCGCTCGCGCCCTCGCCCGCATCAGGCAAAGGCGTGTACTCGCCCGTGCCGCCGGAAAAGTCGATCGTCTGAGTTCGCTACATGAAAATAGTATTTCGAACATGAAGAGATAAAAACCTGAGTCGGGTCGTGCCGCGCCTCGCTTGCTCGCTTATTTGCAGTCTTACGCCATCTTGCGCTCGACAGAGAGGCTGCCGTCGGCGGCGCGGCCCTTCATATCGATGTGCTTGACCTTGGGCAGGCCCATAAAATTGGTCGTGTTCTCCACAAAGACGTGGAGGAGCTCCTTCTCGGCGCCCTCAATCTCCGTGGTGGCGTGCAGCTCGCCCGCCTCGTCCTTGTGGACGTGGATCTTCTTCTCCGGGAGCGCGGAGAGCGAGATGATGTAGTGACCGTCGCCCTTTTCCTTGTCGGGCACCGTCTTGCTGCCGTACGCGGTGTTGCGCTCGATCATGGTCAGGCCCTCCTCCACGATGGGCGTGCGCGCATAGAGGATCCAGTAAACCTTGACCGGCTCCTCGGGGACCAGCTTGCCATCGGCGCCGACGTTGGCCTCGTAGATGACAGCGTTCGTGTTGTTGCTGCGCTCAATGTAAAAGAGCACGTTTTTGCCACAGAAGGTCGCCTGCAGCTCCGGCGACGCCGCGCCGGCGGGCATGGCGCCCGTGAAGCGCTCCTGAGTGGGCATCTTGCGGTCCAGGCTGTCGAAGTCTGCATGCACACGTTAGCTTTACCTGCGCGAGTCCCACGAGGCCCAGCCTGCTGGCGTTTGGCGTCGCTCCCATTTTTCCGCCGCTTCCCCGCCTTTTCCCTCTCGCCACCCGGAAGAGGCCGCTCCTCGGCGTGGCCGGCGCCGCGCTCTGCGTCCCTCGCCCGCGCGCGCGTGCGCGCCGCGCCACTGTCATCTTCATCTTGATCTTCACCTTCATCTTCGTTCATGCCCACCGTATGCGGGCCTCTCCTGCCGGCCTGCGCGGGGCCGAGCGTCCAGGCGGCGGCGGCGAAGACGGCGTGCGCACGTACGTACCTGCGTCGGGGTGGGTGAAGGCGGCGACGGAGATCGGGGCGGCGTCGATCGAGGATTGAGTGAGGCTCGGGAATGACCGCCTCCTTTTACCTCCTTATTATAATTAGGTCTATTATTAGGCCTTTATTATTATGTGCCAGGTTGCGTGTGCAAGTCTTGGGCCTCGACAATTGTCCTTGTTGATAGGCCTACTCATGAAGGCTTTGCGCTCCAGCTCATCAAGGGCTGCCTCGACGTACGTACTACGCCGAGAATTCGGCACGAAGGTGTGGTAGGCCTAGTGGCCTAGTAGAGTCCTGATAACTTCGCCGTCATCCGCTCGAGCTTGGGTAAACTTTGGTCTCTACCTAGGACGAAGTCCTACGGGTACGTACGTACCCGTGTACGTAGTAGCTTGTTACGTAAACCTTTTCCGCATGGCCATCTCCAAGAAGCAAGCTCCCCACGACGATGTCTTGATGTTTTGGTCTTCAACGCCGTGCAGTTCATCCTCATCGAGAACCAGATGCTCGTGCTGTCCTCGTGCATCTCCCAGCTCGTAGTCATTGGCCAGCCAGGCTATTCTTTCGCACTTGCAGAGCCGCCCCGCAAGTGCCGCAAACCGTTTTGCGCCCTTGCGGGCCTCGTTTGCTTCACTTGCAGGTCTCCCTCTCTCCGAGCCTCGGCCCTTTCTTCGTCTCTCGCGCAGACCGGCATCGCCGACCCCGAGACGAGACCCCGCGCGCAGCCAGGTACGCCGCCGCCGCCGCCGCCGCGCCCAGCCGCCGGCCGCGCGCCTCGCGCCTCGCGCCTCGCCTCGCGTCGCCTCGCGGAGAGTTCACTGACCAGGTTCGAATCGCGCGCGGACGCTTCGACAGGAAGGGAAGGAAAGCCCGAGACCCCGACCGAGCGCGACGCGGAGAAGCCCGACCGCCAGACGCCGCGCCGGAAAGATGCTGCCCGCGGACGCCAAGATCGTGCTCGTCGTGGGCCAGACCGCGGGCCTTAACGCCGAGGCGAAAAGCGCGCTCGAGGGAAAGCGCGTGCTGGCTGTTCCGGACGCCGAGCTCGGTACGTTCGAGAAGGAGGCGACGCGCAGGCCTGCGAAACCCGTGCTAGGCCCAGGTGGAGCGGATGCATGGACGGAAGACTGACGCTAGATACAACTTGATATTGCTTGCAGCTCGCGACACGCTCAAGGATGCACAGTACTTTGACGCGGCGGTCCTAACCTCGGACGCCTGCGTGGACGGCGCCGCCGATGCCGCCCTGGCCCGCCTGCGCCCCGGCGCGCCCGTCCTGGTCGACGGAGCCGAGGGCGACCGTCTCGTCTCCGTCAAGGGCTCTTTGCTCATGTGCGGCTTCGTGGATGTGGCAGAGGCCGGCAACGGCGTCATCAAGGCGACCAAGCCCTCGTTCGAGGCTAAGGGCGCCCCGCTCAAGCGTCCGGTCGACGCCCCTGCCGCCGCTGACAGCAGCAAGGCGGCCGTTTGGAAGCTCATGGCCAACGACCTCGGCGATGACGATGACCTCGCGGACGAGGACGACCTTTTGGCGGGCGACGATGTCCCCACCAAGCCGAACCCCGCCGATTGCGGGCCCGACGCCGGCCCTGGCACCAAGAAGCGCGCCTGCAAAAACTGCTCGTGCGGACTCAAGGAAATCCAGGACGCTGAGGAAAAGGGCGGCACCGCCGTGGCCCAGCCCAATGCCTCTGCCTGCGGCAACTGCTCCAAGGGCGACGCCTTCCGCTGCGCTTCCTGCCCCTACCTCGGCCTTCCCACCTTTGACTCTGGCTCCAAGCCGCCCATCGAGGTCCGCGAGGATGGGACCAAGGTTCTCCTCAACGTGGGCAGTGATATTTGAGTCGTCGATCGCTGAGATGCTCTGCGTCTTGTCCTTGTCGGGCCCCTTTTCACTTTGCAAACACAACAAAAAGTGCGTACCTTAGGTTACCTGTATAAGCAATCATCAAAAGCGGCTGCGCCTGACTCATCTTGAAGTCGCACTTGCTCACGCTCCGACGCAGAGTCTTCCTCTTGCTCACCCGTCACTCAGATGAGCAGCACCGAGTGCTCTTGGACGGCGCGCTTCTTCTGGAGCTCCAAAGTGTCGATCGCCGTCCGCAGGTCCTCGATGATGCCTTTGGAGATGCGATTGAGCACCACGATCTGCTTAAAGTGCGGCGCATTCGCGGGAACGTCCGTGAGGTTGCCGTAAAAGTCAGTCTTGAACAAGTAGTACCTCAGCTCCTCCTCGCTGTTCTCCAGAATGTGGCGGAGGATGCGGTAATTGCCCAGCATGAGCACCTGCAGGAGCCTGGCATGCTGGTAGATGCGCACAGCGAACGATCCCAATGCTTTGCGATCCGTCGACTCCGGGTGCAGCACCATGGACCGCCATCGTTCAATCAGTTCCACGAACCGTCGCACAATTTTAGTCAGCGCGTGGCGCGTGAACTCGGTCCCGGCCTTGCTCAGCTGCGTCGCCAGGGTCTCAGACACTACTGCGCGAGAACGCCCCTGCCAGATGGCAAAGGTCACCACGTTGTCGAGCTCGAGCAGCACGGACACCTGATACTCCGAGATTGCCCGGAGCAGATCGCCGCCGCCGGAGCTTCGGGCGCCCATCGTGCCTTCATTCTTTCCGTTGGCGTCGCTCCGAGAGCCTGCATTCTGGAAATTGTCATCAAAAGCGTCGGAACCTGCTGCCTGCTGCTTCCTGCCGCGGCGCGACGACGCGGCATTGCGAGTCGTCTTCTGCCGGCCCGGCCGCTTCGTCCTTGTCGCACTTTCCGCATCGCTGTCGCTGTCGCTTCTGAGATCGTCGTGTTTCCCGAGCGCGCCGCCGTCGTGGGCCTCATTCGTGTCCGAATCGTCGGCCAGATCGCCGAAGTCGTCGTCGACGTCGTCGTCACTGTCGCTAGAAAGGTCAGATTCGTCGTCGCCGCGCCCGTCCGAGATCTTTTGCCGATGCCGCGGTCGCGTCGGCGTCGACATTTGCGAGGCCATACTCTCGACGCTCGAGCGTCGCTGCCGCGAGGCAGAGTCCCGAGCGGGCGACTCGACGGTCGTCGCATTTACCCGTGCGACCTCGAGGCGATGCAGCGCCCTCGACACGCTCTTTGCGTCGTACTGAATGGACAAGGCCTGCAGGAGCTCCACAAAGGTCAATGGCGTCGGTGTCAGCACGTTGCTTCGGTCCAGAACGGTCTGCGAGTTGAAGAGCATACAGTGCATGAGACGCAGGATGGCGCAAATGTATTCGAGCTGCTGCGTCCGGCTCGAGAACGAGACCTTGCCGCGCGCGATGGGAACCCCCGCGAGGAAACCGGCGTTTTGGGTGTGAACGTCGTCTGCGCGACGCATTTGGCTGCTGCTGGTGCTGGAGCTGTTGCTGAGGCCTCGCGGAGGTAACCGATTCGCCTGAAGCTCATTTACCAAGTGGTGGAAGAGCATTGGCATAGTGAAAAACAGTCTTTTCAGCTCGCGATCGTGCAGCGCCGCGTCGGCAAGCTCGCCGAGACTTTGCAACACCTTTTTGGGGTCGCTCGTTTGGCGAGTCATGATATCTGTCGATATTTCCGAGTACAACTCGTGCATGAGGCTCTGAGACTCGTCCGGGTCGAGGCGCACTTCGATAGGAATACCCTGGCATAACCGCACCTGCAAACTAATCCAAGCGCTCTCGATCTGGTTCAAAAGTAGGCTTCCGGACTCCCACGCCGCGAGCTCGAGCACGAGGCGCTTATTGTCCACGAGGTAGGTCACCTCAAAGTGCCGTACCGTCTTGTTGATTTCGTCCTCGGCGAAGATGTCCGAGCGCTTCGGCAGCGGGGTCACCGCAATCACGTCTCGAAGCATGACGGGCAGGTGTGCCCCCTCCCCTGCCCAGAGATCTCGTTTCGCCTCTTGTCGGCCAATATCCAGCACGAAGAGCACCGCCTCGGTGAGCAGCACGATGCGGTGGAACTTCTTTGCAGCCTTTGCATCGTCCATCTCCTGGACAATCTCAGCGGCAGCCTCGTAGTACCGCAGCGAGTCGTAGACATCGTCGCCGAGGGCCTGCCCAACGCAAGGTAAACTGTCAGCGAGCGAGCCTGATGGACCTCTGCACAAATCGACGTACCTTTCTGAATCGTCCGGGGTCGAGAAAGTACCCATGCCGCACGCTCTTGCCGTCCTTCGCCGACCTCGACATGCTACCAGCACGAACGCCAAAAACAATCCAACGAGCGTGGTGATGGTCGTCTATTTTCCAGATTTCACAGCCCTTTTTCGCGCATCCTTTATCCCAGACCTGGCCTCGTTTGCGCGATTTTTGCGCGGTTTGCCCAGGCGCGAAGCTATTCGCTGCGCCAGTAGTCTCCACGTGCGCCTGGCCGCCCAGGTCCTGCGTCCGAGCGTCTTTCTTCTTCGTTGGGTCTTCGAGAGGTCCTCCACATATCCGGTGACGCGAGCTGGTGCACACCTCGCTTCGATCTGGGGGATATTCAAAGAAGTCTCGCTCGATAGATTTGAAATTGCCGGCATAACCCAAACTCATTCAACCTAACTCTAAATATACCGATATAGTATTTAGTTGTGCCTACTTCTAAGATGCCCCCGCGCAAAGAAGTCAAAGTTCGCTCATTCCCATTTCCCTCCAGCCCGACTTGGACAGAACTATGTATAATATGAAGAAAATGACACCTTGTTTTTATTTTTTAGTCTAATAAAGGACTCCGATATTCGGCCTTATTGAGGCAACGGGATGTGCCACCAGCGCGCCTGCGCGGCGGCGGGCAGTCCACGCCCTTGGCGACGCTTTGCGCGCTTCGCCGCCGGCGAAGAGCGCAGCAATGTGTTTCCATGATCCTTCCAGTGGCGCGGGTGGCAGCGCGTTCGTTCTTTCTTGTGTTTTTTTTTGCTTTGCTCGTCTGGTTACGAAGTACATAGTTCTCTACTAGTACTACTACGTAGAGCATCGTGGGCCCCTGACGAAACTCGGCAAATCGGGAAGCCCTCAAGCCGCTAGTCTCCGTCGCCGAGACCGTGCGAGCGAGGTGTGGGTCGCACTGCCTGCCCGATGACGAAACTCTGCCGACAGCCTGACCGTGAGAGTCCCTGAGCAATAATAAAGGTTGCGGGTCCTGCTCGATCTTGCTGTCGACCGCCGCAGCGTTCGCACCACCGTCTCCGATAGGTCTGCCCCCGCTTATCATGCAGTTCGAGTTGTTGAAGCTGGGCGAAGAGGCGTCGAACACTGCTTGCTAATATCTAGAGGCCAGGATGTTCGATCGACCACAGACCCACCATAGAGACTACAGCTGCACCATCGCCTCGCAAAGCGTCAGGAAAGAGCAGCAGTAGCGCAGCAGTAGCACAGACAGACAGACTCTCCTCGTGTCCCCTCCCCGGGCGTCGACCTAAGCGTCCTCACGAAGCGGGTATGTTCGCGTGTTGTCCTTACTATTGCATTGCGTGGTGGACGCGCGACCATACTTGGCGCGTACGAAGCCCTCGTCCGCGTTGGCGGCGTCGCTGCAGCGCAGGCCTGGGCTGGCGCGTAGATGTGCGCAACAGCATGCGTGGAAAGTTTACATGCAGAGGTTAGCTAGAAGTGGGACGCGCGCGATAGCAGTAACCTATTATTATGAGGGCTAGCCCAGAGTCCCAACCGTTGTAACCGTCTCGACGCGACCTCGGCCCCTCAAGGTCGCGCAGACCGCGATCGACCGCGCGGCGCCGGGCTCCGCGGCACGGGGGGACGCGAGCATGGGACGGCGGCAAGGCGCGAAGTCCGGCGAGCAGCCGCGGAGCTCAAGACTGCCCGAGGTGCGGGCCCTCGTCGGGCGCCAGGACCCAGGCGCTGGCAACGGTCAGGGCGAGCGTCCCGGCGTCAGGCACGTCGACAAGCGCACGATCTCGGCAGTGATCACAGACCCGGCCGACGTGGACGTGTACAATGGGAACGAAGCCGACACGCCGAAGAAGAAGAAGATCCGCATCAAGAGCGTGGGCAAGCTCGGCCTCGACGGCGTGCCTGGACCAGGGTCATGTGCGAGTCCGCGGACCGTGCGCAGGGTCTTCGCGGACCCGGGCGTGAGACGAGAGCTCACGAGCTGGAGATGGCTTACCATCTATGCTCTGCTCGCTGTCTACGCGGCGGTTTTCGCGAGCCTTTGGTCGCGAGACCCGCCCTTCTTTTCAAGGAACTCGAGCGACCCCCCGGAGTCCGAGCTGGGCGGTGAAAGCTCGTCCGCGAAAACAAGGCCGATCGAGCAGACACACGAGGCTACGATGAAAGACGGTAACTCGCACGCGATCGAGCACAGCAGAGGGAGCTTTGGCAGCGCCTCACAGGAGCTCGCACGCAGCAGCGAAGCCGTGGCCCATGACTCAGAATGCCATCGCCAGAGCGCGCGAGCGGCAGGGTCCGCGCTCTCGGGCCTAAGAACAGAGCTGCAAGAGGCCAAGCCTCCGCTCGTGTTTGGCGGCATCGGAGACTCGGGGACCCGCGCCATCGCGTATCTGGTAACGCAGCTCGGCGTCTGGATGGGCAAGTACGGCGACACCGTCAAGAAGGATTCGAGAGATTCGAAGCTCTTCATCAGCGGATTCCCGACCATCTCGTGCGAAGCCGACGGCGAGACGCCGCAGGAAGGCGTCATTAAGTCATACGTGTTCTACAGCCGATCGCTCGAGTTCTGCGGGTCGCTCGCGTACAACCACTCTTGTGTTGGTCACGAGCTCACATGGCATCGCGGCACGCAATGGACCTCGGCTCTTTTCCGGACGCTGTGGAAGGACACGCAGCTGTACTCCACGAAGCGCTCCAATAAGGAGATGTACGCGTTTGGGCTCTGGGGTTTCAAGCATCCGCGATCCTCCTTTATCCTGCCGTACATCAACCACGTACTTGGTAATCGGTTCAAGTACGTGCACATTCTGCGCGACGGCCGCGACATTGCAGCCGGCGACAACCAGTACTTTTTCAACAGTGTTTGCAAAAAGTACCATACACCCGATTCTCCGCTTTGTGAGGACACGTACGAGAACAAGCTCGTGCTCTGGAGCCGCCTCAACCTCGACGTTCTGCACTGGGCCAAAGCAAACCTGAACCCAGACCAGTTCCTTGTCGTTCGCATCGAAGACCTGGTTCTCGGGGATGCCTCGTGCTTTGAGCGAATTGCGAACTTTACCGAGACCACTGAGGCGCGCGCGAACGCCGTCATTGCCAAGAGCGTCCGTCTCTTTACAGTCAAAGAGCAGCGCTACTTCGGCCTCAAGTACCCGCTCGCGCAACGCAAGCAGTACACGGAAGCCGTGACGAGCCAACCATTTGTGCGCCACGCGTTTCAGGTCATGGGGTACGGCGCAGCTCCGTGGCGCCCCACCGGATCCTGCTCAGACTTCCCCACGTACGGCTTTCTTGAATAGGATAGACACTGTTTTGTTACATACCCGGGTACTACTGACCGCTTCCTCTATGTTCCGCAAGTCACAGGCGCGGAAGAGGCGTGCCTCACACCACGTCGAGTTCCCTTGTCATGTCTTGCGAGCGGGCGGGAGCACTCGCGGCCGAAACTGTGCCTCCTTCGTCCTCGTCGCGACACGCCTCGAAACCTTGCTTCATGAGCTCGGAGGAGGCGTCTTCGAAGAGCGAGCGGCCAGACTCGGTCGCCTCCAGCGCCCGGGTGGCCTCGCCCATCGCGCGCTGTTCTCCATCATCATCCGGGGCGGCGTCACCGACAAAGCTCAAGATGGCCTGTGACGTGCGAGGAAAGACGCTGGAGATGAGTTTGGCGTGCTGGCGGATGCGCTCCTCGCAGTTTGGCCACAGCGGCGCAATGCGGCGCTCTCCGTGAGATTCGGCCATGAGGGCGAAGCCGAGTAGGGAAGCGAGATAGGCGGATACCTTGTGGTCGGCGCCGCCGCCGTTCCTACAGCCATGCAGGATCGCATGCTCCACGACCGAAGGGTCGATGATGGCGTCGCCCGACTGCTCGAGCAAGACCTCCACGCCCACGTGGGTGTAGCCGTGACGCTGGGAGCCGTATAGCCTCGGCGGGGTCTTACTAATGGGGTCGCCCCGCTTGGCGAACCGCCAGCAGGAGCGCACGTGCTGCTGAAAGAAGCTCTTGAAAGTGTGGTTGCCGACGCGGGGGGAGCCAAAAGTGGAAACCTGCACCAAAGTCCGCTTTGCGGGCAGCGCGGTCGCGAGAAAGAGTCCGCACACCGTTGCGAGAGCGCCGCCGAGAGAGTGCCCGCTCACAAAGATCTTGTCGACGCCCGCGTTTTCTTCCAGATGCTCGAGGACCGTCTCGAGGATTCGGTCTTGCACCGAGTGAAAGGCCAGGAGGAAGCCGCCGTGGATCTTGGGCGCACGTGACCCCTCCGTGAATACGAGGAGCGCTTTGTTGGCCCGGTCCAGGGCTGCCGGCGCGCGCGATCCCTGGCCATCCTTCCGCCAGCCCGGCGCACTTTTCGCCGGGGTCGACGAAAGCTCGGCTTTGGTTGCTGCCGCAGGGTCGCTGCCGGTGGCCGTGCTTGCAAAGTCTGGGGCCGACTCGCTCTGGGCGCTATGTGCGAGCTTGGCCGCTGGGCTCGACTTTATGGTTTCGAGCGCGGCGCGCGGGGCTGCGTGCCAGGCGAGCGTCTTGAAGCCCATACGCAAGTCCGTTTGCGCGTTGCGCTTGCTCGTGGTTCCGCGAAAGCCAATGAGGAGACGATCGCCGGCCGCCACGATCCATACGTGCGTGTCCGTGGAGGCGTCCGTGATGTAGGCAAGCTCCCTGAAGTTCGCCGGCAATACTTGCTGCCCCGAAGCAAAGACTGCGCCAATGTGGTAAGTCGTGTGCGTCACCTCAAAGTTGACGAGGTGCGTTTCGGTGATAAAGACGGTCTCGTCCATGACGACCTCGCTCGACATTTTCTCAGTGGTCCCGCGCGGGGCGAGCGCCGTGACGGCGTCCTTTTCGGAGCCGAAGAACTCGACGCGTTTGCCGATCGTCTTGAAGGCCCTGGCGAAGAGACGGCCAGAGGAGGAGGACACGGGAACCATGAGAAAGGTCCAGCCGACGCAAAAGACCCAGATGAGGATGGTGAAGCCCATGTCCCAGGCATCGACACCGGTCGATTGTACAGAGACGTTCTCCACCCTGACTTCGCCGCCTTCGAACTTGTAGTAGCCGTCGTAACCGACCAGCACGTCTGCCATTGACACGTAGATGATCCCGCACACGTAGAGCGCTGCAAGGAGAAACCACATGAAGAGCATTTCCAGGTTGTACACGAGGTGGCGGTCGCGCGCCTGGGAAAAGGTGATGCCGCGAATCAGAGCCCGTGTGTTTGCGTTGATATGGGCTGTGTACACCAAAAGTACTAGGTCCAGGAAAAAGACGACGAGGTTACCAGCAAAGGCCTTCTTGGCGGTCGATGGATCGACATCAGGGGAGCTGCAGTAGGGCATGGGCAGCGTCTCGTCGAGGGCGCAGACACGGAAGACGGTGATAATGTTGACCAAAGGGACCAGCCCTGCGTGCGTGCCGAGCACAAGGACCACGATGCAGACGCGAAAAAGAAAGTATGCCAGCGCCAGGCCAAAGGCCAGCGCCGATCTCGGAGGGAGCATGGCGGCCCATCGCGCGGGGCCGGACGCCTTTGGTGCGGGCGACGGCGAGCGGCCCAGCTGCAGCATCGTGAGCGCGTGAAAGAAGAAGAAGGACGCAATGGCGAGAGAGCGCATCGCCGAGACGTAGTCCTGCTGCTGAACCGAGGTCGCAGGCGTGTTGAAGAATATCGACAGCTTGAACTCGTTCGCACTCCACCCAAAGGTTTCGAAGTAAAAGGCGCCGTTGTCGCAGATGCAGATACCCGTGACGGTGAGCGCGACCATTGCCCAGGAGAACTGCGTGCGATGTCCGCGAATGATCCAGAAGAACTGTAAGAAAAGAGCGAGGAGACCAATGAACCATCCAATCAGGTCCACCACCATGGTGGCCTGGATTTGTCTGGCAGGGGCATCGCACTTGTTCATTTGCTCGAGGAAGCCCACGGCGTCTTTGAGCTCGCGCGCGGCAGCACTTAGACGAGCATTGCACTCCTGACTCCGATTTTGGAAGTCTTTCTGGGTGATGGGAAAGCCGTCGCTTCCAAAGCCCGGGATGTTTTCTGTAACATTGTCGAGAAGAGCCCAGGCATCCGAGATGTTTGCGAGAGGGAAGCCGTCCCCGAAGGTTGCGGTGTCGGGCAGGCGGCTTACGCCTGGCTCGTCGAGCCATGATCCGACGAGAGTCATGAAAATCAGGGAGACTTGAACCTCCTCGGCAAGGGTTTCGTTGGAAGCAAAAGCCGCGCCAGTCATGGTTTCGAAGCAGCTTGGCGTCTTCCAGTAATAATAGAGCATCGAGGCCCAGCAAATGCTCCAAGATTCCCAGCGCTCCACCCGCGCAACGATATCCTCATTTTCCTGCGCGCGGAACGGACTGTCGACTTCGAAGGCGAACAGAGACTGGGCGCTCGGGAGCTCGGCGCATGTGGATGTCAGGGTCTCAAACGTCGCGTTGCCGTTGAGCAGGTCTCGCTTGAAGGTGTCGATGAGGGTGTTCAATTCGCCCACAACAAAGCCACTTTGGACAAAGGACAGCGCGTGCGCGAGAATGACGGCGGCATTGCTGGACGAGGGCAGGTCCACTTCAGCTGAAGCGCGGGTGGTTGCTATTTTGCGAAGCTGCAAAGCCTCCGCCTGCTGCTGATCCTCCTCCCACAGCTGTGAAACCGGGTGCAGCGACGCGGGAGCCTCGCGTGAACGCGCTTTCCCGAAAATGTTCACGTAGCTATTCTCGTCGCTCAGGTCGTCCCCAACGCGACATGGCTCGAGAAAGGCGTCGGTGACAAGGCGCGCGCAGCGCGTCGCGACCGCGTACATGCTTGACGAATTGAAGATCCGCTGGGACGCAACATCTCGAAAGATGAGGACTCCGTCGTCCCCACTCTCCAGGAGCTCGAGGCCCATGGCGTTGAGGTCGCCACAGGGGTAGCATGAGGAGTCGTCGCGTGCGCCCGCAAGGCACTCGATGGAAGTTGGTTCGACTCCGGAGAAGGGATAGAAGAGGCTCTGCTCGAGTGCCGCGGAGAGCTCAAGCGCGAGCGACCAAAGACAGCCCCACACTCCTCCGACGTCCTCTTGCATCGCGACAGCGGAGAGGACGAATACTATGATGGGCAAAAGCAGCTCTTCGGCATCATTGATGTGATCCGTCTGGAAGGTGCTATTTTCCAAGAGGCTAGAATTGGGCACGGACGCGAACTCGTAGGGAAGACTGTCCAAGAGGGCCGTGTTGAGGTCGACGAGGTTGCTCTTGGAGCATATTGCGCACTGTGGCACCATGCCATCCTGGCCGTCGGCGAGCTCATCGATGCTGAGGCCCGAATAGATGGTTTGGCGCATGAGGAAGTCCGAAAAGCCCACGGTTGACATGTTTCCGTCCTTGGAGTCGAGGATTTCGTACCACGGGTTCTCAGCAAAGTTCTGGATTTGCGACCCGCACAGCTGCACGCTGGTCCCGACGACAATGATTGTGTACAAAACGCCGACCACCATGGCCAGGAGGATGCCAAGGATGGAGTAGTTGATGGGCCGGGATCCGATGATCTCCACGATCACACGCGGGCCCTTGTTGGCGGCGGGGACGGCGGGGGCGGCGTCATCTCCTGCCGCTCCTCCGGGCGCGCTGCCGACCCCGAGGCTGCTGGCCTCGTCGCCGTCGCCGACCATTTCGGCAGGACGATGACAATGGGCGTCTTCTCGCAGATCGTTCTGCTACGCACAGGCGCCGATCGGGTCCTGCCTGCGCGAGCTTCGATCCGGGTCTCCGTCAGCCGGCCAGCTAGCCGTCCCTGCCCTGCCTGCCCGGCGCGTGCAGCGCCTCCGAAACGAAGCGAAACGAGACGACGACGACGACGACGATGATGAATGATGACCGACGCGCG
>KQ758900.1:1532113-1551255 GCA_001462505.1 Aurantiochytrium sp. T66 | reverse complement strand
CGGGCCGCGCGCCCCTGCTGCGTGCGTGCCTCTGCCTGCGTGCGTGCCTGCCTGCCTGGGTCCAGGTCTGTTTTGGTCTGTTCTTGTTGCTGCTAATAATAATAATAATAATTAGTCTCGCCCACACCTGGCCCACATCCCACACCTGTGCTCCCGCCCCCCCTTTCGGACCCTTCCTTCCTCCCTCCTTCCCTCCCTCCCGCCAGCCCGCCAGCGGCCAAGCCGAGGGCCGAGGGTCGACGAAGCGCGGTCGCCGGAGGGCCGGAGGCCGCCCGGCCGGCCGCCCGGCCGCCCACGAGGCGGCAGACAGTCGCGGAGCTCGCGTCCGCGGCGGCTGGCTGGTCCCCGACTGCGCAGCTCAGCTCAGCTCAGCGCAGCCGCTCCAGCGAGTCAGCGAGCGACCCGAAGTGTGGAAGTGTGGGGTGGCCCGGCAGGTGTGGGCTGCGAGCAAGCGTCTCTGTTTGCAGGCGCCGGGGACCTGCGAGAACGGGACGAGAGAGATACGTGCCGAGACGAGGCGAGGCGAGGCGAGGCGATGCCGTGCCGTGCCGTGCCACGGCTTCGGCGGCTTAGCTCAGCTTGGCGTTCGTTTGTCTTGGCTTCTCTTGGCTTCCTTTGGCCCTTGGCGCGCTGCGTGCCAGCATGATGACGGGTGACCGCCAGCGATGATGGTGGCTGTGAAGCGCCAGCCACAGTTCTCTGCGATACAAAAGGGGATCAAAAGCGCCGCGGTCTTCCACCTTGGTTGCGCGGGTGTTCCCCGCGGTCTCTCCAGGTCCTCTCCAGCCTCTCCAGGCTCCGAGAGCGCGGCGCTGCGGCTGCCGCCGGCCGCAGCCCGCCGCAGGCCAGGCCCCAGGCCCGCGCAGCCGCCGACCGCCGGCGCGGCCAGGGCCGCCAGGCCCCACCCCTGGCATGGCCGGCTGGCAGGCGGCCGGCCGCGCGCTTCGCCGGGGAAGCGGCGCCACTCACGTCGGGACAGATTCGTACGTACTACGGGGCGGCGGCGTCGCCTTTGGGGAAACTTTGGGCAAGGCTTCTCGAGCTGTGGGGGGTGTGGGGGGAAGGGGAGCAAGCAAGGCGGCAAGCTTGGATGTTGAAGGCCATGCATGATGCAGCAGCAACGCCCGCCCGCACGCTCCCGGCGGCGCGAGCTGCGCGCTCAGCAGGCTTGCCCGGCCGGCCGGCCGCCAGCCTGGTAAAAAATGCCTGGCTGCTGGCTGGCTGGCGGCAGGCATTCGCGCAGCGCAGTCCGTGCCGCAGTAGTGCATTTATTTTGCATTTATTTGGACCGCCCGTTCCCTGCAGTGCAGTGCGAGCAGTGCAGTGCGATCGATGCTGTGCCTCGCGAATCCGCCACCTTTCTATTGAATCGAGTCTTCTCAGACGGACAGACCAGACAGATACCAGTAGTAGTAGTACAATCATCGAAGAAGCTTGCGGAAAGCGGGCCCGGGATGCCGGGGCCTGGCGGCGCGGGAGCTTGCGGGGCGGGAAACCGAGACGGAACACAGCTCCTGATATGTGAGGCACTCATGGCAGGCGCGGGCCACTGCAGTCAGGCAACGCTCGCTCGCTTCCCGCTTTCGTGAGCTGAAGAGTGGCATGCTGAACTCATGGAGGGCGCGCCGACCGGGAAACGCATGCGCGCGCAAGGCAAGGAAGACCTCACGTCCGTCAAGTCAAGTCAATGAACCAATCAACAACACAACCAACCTGGACCCAACTTCAAGTTTTGGGGCGCCTCGCGAGAGGGAGCTGCGCAGATTCGCGAAGATGATGGGATGATGGATGGATGAATGAACGAACGAGGCTGACCCCTCAGGCTGGAAGGTCGGCGAGACGTGAGACGCTCGTGCCGTCCTCGTGCCGACGATGCTGTGTCAACGGGACACAGTGACTCGCCACCTTGATGTGGTGCCCTTCGGACGTCTTGACACTGTGAGGCGAATCGATTTGCCAGCCACCAGTGCCACGAGCAGTAGGCTAGCGCATGGCGTGTCAGCTCACTCGGGTGACAGCCGTGTGTCACGTACGTATATCCGTAAGGCTTCTACGTATGTAGTACGTACGTACGTACGTACTTACATGCGTACGAGAACTGTTCGACGGGAAGGAGAAAATCTCGGTCACGGAGCCAGCATGCCCGTCCTAATAACTCCTGCGGCGGGCTGCGCTAGATTCTCGAATTCTGTCGCGAACTTGAGGCCACGGGGTCATCGCCCGCGAATTCGCCGTCCCGGGCCTCAGTTGGCTACAAGATGATCTTGGCCTTCTCCTGCGGCGCTCTGTCGTCTGGGTTGAGCTGTGTACGTACGTACGTACGTACATAACTACGTACGTAACGTCTTGGGTTGCATCCGCGTTGCGATCGTGCTTGCGAGAGCCTGGACCGGCAGGCGGACAAGAGATTGGCCGAGAGGAATGCGTGCAAAATGCAAAAGCCTGGACAATAGATCGACACGAGCGTGCGGGTCAGCCAGGCTTGCCGGCCGACTTGCCGCGTGCGCGGCAAGCCTGGACAGACCGCAGCCACCCGTTCAGCAGGTCGGTCGCGCCGCGCGGGTTCTTACCAAGACGGCGCGTGACGATGAGAAAGCACCGTTCGTGATTGCTCGTATGATCATCGTAAGCTGTCTCCAGGCCTGCAAATGATCGCTCGGTCGGTCGGCAAGTTAGTCAGCCACGCGCGGTGGACGCTCGCGTAGCTGTCGAGCGCCATGTCTCTTCGGAGGGCGCGGTGGCGGCGATCATCAGGCAGACATAGCGTCAATGCCAACAAGAACGTTCGTCGTTTCCTCCGTCGACCGAGTCCCGAAGGCGTCAACGTCGCGAAAGTCGCGCGCTCCTCCCGAGGCTTTTCCGTCTCCTTGCCGCCGCCTCGGTCCGGCTCAAGTTCTTCAAGACCACGCCCGAACGACCGAACGAGCGACCGACAGACCGACCGACCGGAGGGGTGTGCACCGTCGCCGCGATCATTTGAAACTTCCAATAAGCGAGCAGAGCGGGTTCATTTTCCAAGACAAAATCTCGCGGTCCCCTCGCATGGTCTCGCATGGTGAAAATCGCGACGAGATCGAGGGTTTTGCGTTGCGCTGCTCCGCGCTATGCGCGCTGGCCAGCGCGCTGGCCAGCGCGCTGTGCGCGCTGGCCACTGGCACTGGCGCGCTGGGCGAGCTGGCGGCGCAGGGCGTGCTGACGGCACAGGGCACGCGAGCAGCCAGGACACGGCCGCCGGCTGACTTGCTGGCTGTCGTTCTTCTTGAAAATGAAGCGCGCAGCACGTGAATGGAATGGCTCGGTCGACGGAAGCCAAGGAGCGTTCGAGTCAGGCCGCATTTCTACGCGAGCCGAGCCGGAGATGCAAATTCGTGGCCAGCCTGCCCGCCGCCTGGCCTCTGTTCCACCGACGGCGCTCCCGTGACGTTTAGTCAGCCAGCAGGACTCGCTCAGACAGACGAATCACTTCCGGCGGGTCGCGGTGCTGCGGCCCTCGACCTTGGTCCGCTGCTGCCATGGCGGCCAAACTCGGTCGTCAGCGCAGTTCTCCAGCACGTCCGAGCCACGGTCTTCAGACTGACCTGCAAGGGAGGATGGCGCGCATGCAGCACGTCATGTGATTCACGTCATGTGATACGGACGTTGTAGACAAGTATGTACGACGAGTAGAGTACGTAGACAGCGAAGGACACACCTTTCTTGCATGCATTTTCGGTGCGCTGGCCAGCAGCGGCTGCGTCTACGAACGCAAATTTTCTGGACAAGCAACTTCTGGGCAACAGCCAGCCTCCGTCCGGTGGGTTGTTAAGTCAGTCATTTGATCAGCGGGTCGTTCGGTCGTTCGGTCGGGCCAGTCTACCGCACCGGTTCGCCATGCATGCCATGCACGGAAGCAAGCTGTGTTGTGCACTGCAAGCTGACGCCTCGTCGAACCGGGAAGCCAGGAACCGAATGACAGCACTGCAAATCAAGTCCTCGCGCACCGCACGAATGATCGATCGATTGATCCCGCGGAACATTCGCGATCTCGTCGTCGTCGTTTTCTTCTTGGCACTTCGCCAAAACAAAGTCTTTGCTGTGCTGGCCACGCCGCGATCGCCCGCCCGCCCGCTCCTTGATGCTTCGGGCTTGGCTTTCTCTTCCTTCCATTGCTCGAGGCGTTGGACCACGGCGTCTCAAAGTTGCTAGCGCTTGCGCTCGCTTGACGTGTCGGCGCTCTAGACTACTGCGGCTTGCCGTGCCAAAGCGATGGCGTCGATGTCGCATCGATGTCGCATGCGCTCGCATCGATGTCGTTGTCCTTCCTGAGCCCTCCATGCAGCAGGCTCGGATTGCGCCGAAGGACCGCTGACTTCCTGGCCGCCGGCACGAGTGACCTGCCCGCCACAGCGCTCGCGCGAGCGAGGGCAACGACGACCCGGGCCACCCCGGTGCGGCTCCGAGTCCTCGGCCCGCGCCCGTCGGCGTCCCGCTCCGCGAGGGCCTGCGCGCGAGCCTGCTGGCGGCCGCCCACCTCGCCGCTCCGCTCCGGTGCTGGCGTTCGGTCGGTCGGCGCGCGCGCACGCACGCACGCCGAGCGCTTGGCCGGCCGGTCGGACGCGCGTTCGGGACGTGCCTCCGCCGCCGGGTGGCGCGCGGCCGCCGCCGCGTGGGCGCGTCGCGTCTCGTCGTGGAGGGCTCGGACATGGCATCGCCGAGGTGCACTGCACTGACATGTGAGACGAGCCAAGCCTGCGGGCCCACTGGCCCAGCAGCAGCAGCGAGAGCGGTGCGGCGCGGCGGCGGCAGCGCGAGGCAACGCTTGCGTAGCGCAGCGCAGCGCAGCGCAGCGCAGCGCAGCGCAGCGCAGCGCAGCACCGCGCAGCACCGCGCGGCGCAGCGCAGAGTCGAGGCGGCGCCTCGAGTTTCGTCCGGCTCCCTGGCCGCCCGCCGGCGCCTGTACCGCGACGCTGGCAGGGACCTTAAAATTAGCACCTTATTATTATTAGTGTCTTTTAGTGTCTTGTCGGCCCAGCCCAGCCGAAGAGAAGAGAAGAGAACAGGCCTTCGGTCTTCGGGCCTCGGCGGAAGCCGCGCGCGCCGGCCAGCCAGCCAGCCAGCCAGCCAGCCAGCCGGCCGGCCAGCCGGTGGTGAAGCTTGAAGCTAGAGCTCGGAGCGGCCGCGCTGCCGCGATGCTTTGAAATAAAATTTCTAAAAAAAAAGCGGCGCTACATTCGGTCGCGGTCGCTACACGACCGCGATGACTCCGAAAGAAACAAAGGGGTGAAGGAAGGAGTGAAAGACCCGGCTAGGCTAGTGCGGCTACTCGCTCAGCGCACTGCGGGGCTGGCAGGAAGTAGAGGAAGAGCGAACTTTCAAGTCAAGTCAAAAGCTGTCAATAGCTGACGATTGACGAGAGATTAGATTTGCCTGCCTTTGGTCTGGTCTCGGGTCCTGCCTGGGCCGGGGCTCAGCGCAGCGCTGCGTAGCGCAGCCTCTTGGCGGGCGGTCGGAGCGCTGCCAGGCAGACCTACCTGCCCGGGGGCTTGCTTGCCAAGGGCTTGGGCGAGTTTCTGTGTTTGCCTTCAAGTGCAACGGCGTGCCTGTTTCGCAATTCGAATCCTGTTGGTCAACAAATTCAAATTCAAATTCCACGTTTTGAATTTGCGCCGTGCCGCAGATCGATCTCCGGCAAAGCAAAGCTCGAAAGCAAGCAAGCTCCGCCCGGGCCGGCAGCCAGGAGACTGACTGAGCGCCGACGAGGAGGCCACGGCCGGCGCCTCGCAGCCTCGGGCGCGACGCGACACGAGACGAGACTGGACGCATTCTCCGACTCGGAGTCGTCCTTTCGTCCTTCTTCGAAAATTGCAAAATAATTCGAAGTCGTCGCATTCTTCTTCATTCCGCGTTTCGGGCGCAGACCAGACGCGCGCGCGGCCGGAGCAAGAGCAAGAGCGCAGCGAGCGGAGCGGGCAGGAGCGCGCGCGTGCGTGGCCTCGGCGTTGCACCGGCGTTGCTCTGCGTGAGCGAGCGCGCGGGGCGAAGTCGCCCGCGAGGGCTGGCCTGGAGAGCAAGCCAGAAACGCCCTGGCGCTCGCTCGCTCGCTCGCACGAGGCGAGCCAGCCTGCCACAAGCCAGACCCCGAAGCCGGACGCGCGCGCGACGCGGCCAAGGCGACGGCGCGGCCTAGTCCGCGGACGCGGGCTCGCCCGGACTCACTCCCCGTCGCGCGCTCGCCGCGTTGCAGACAGACAGACAGACAGACAGAGACGGAGAAGAGATCCGAGGCTCGAGGTTCATCTCGATCTCGTCATCGTCCCTCCCTCCCTCCACGGGCGCTCCGCTCCGCTCCTTCCCTCGCTAACGCGACGCAACGCGCCCTGCCCCGGCGCGGCCCTGGCTGTGGCGAGCGAGCGAGCGACAAGGCTTCAAAGCTTCTCGGGCTCCTGTCCTCTCCTCCCCTTTACTTCATAAGGCCGGAGAACACGCACGCTACGCTACGCTACGCTAATCTACGCTCGTCCCCGACCTCTCTCTCGCGCGCGCGTGGTCTTTGTGACGCAGCTCGCTCGGCGGCACAGTGACCAACGAGCCACCCGCCCGCTCGCTCTCGCGCGCAGAGCATAGCAGAGCAGAGCAGAGCAGAGCAGAGTTCCGGCCCGTGAGCGAGCGGGCGAGCGAGATTCTCGCCCCCGACGGGCCCGCCTTTGCCGAGACCCGGACAGACCGGCCAGCCAGCCAGTCGGCCAGGCAGCCAGCCGGCCGGCCGGTCAAAGCCAGCTCCTTCGTCACGAGCGCCTGCCCGAGCGAGGCTAGCTAGCCTTGAGCTCGGCTCTCCGGACGGACGGAGGCCGGGCTGGCTGGCTGCCGAAGCCAGCCAGGCGCTCGACCGCTCGCGTTCCAGGCACTCGCTCGCTCACGGCTGACCGTCGCGCGCGCCGCGCGGGTTCTTCCAGGTGACAGAGCGGCGGGCCGTGCCGCACCGCGACGCCGCGAGCAGGTGGACAACAACAGAACAGTCGAACCCCGTGCGTGGGGCAGGTGAAGCAAGCAAAACACAAGTGGGAAGAAGGCGTCGTCGCAGTCGCAGGAGAGGCACAGCAGCAGGAGCAAGAGCTTCCCTCCCTGGCTGGACCCCTTGCTTGATTTTGGTCGACTGGCACGCATGGGAGGCGTGGACGTGGGCAGGCCGCCTCACGTGCCGCGGCTCGAGGTCTTCATCGTCGAAGACGCGCAGCGGAAAGAAATGATGCAGGACCGGACACAGCAGGCGCCGGCAGCGGCGTCGGCAGAGGCGCCGGCGTCACCTTCGCCCGCGGACCCGAAGATGGCCGCGGAGCAGCACCAGCATCAGCTTCAAGAGGCGGGACCATTCGCAAAACGACCCGTCCAACGGCCCAGCCAGATGGACAAACGCAGGCCCCAGATGCGCATGCAGCAACGCTTTCTCCAGCACCAGCAGCAGGTCCAGCGACAGCACAGACGCTCGCTCGACAAGGCGTCCTCTTTTATTCTCCGTGGCAGCAGGCACAAGTTCGATGCCGAAAACCACAGCCTCATCAACAACAACAACAACAACAACCATGGGCAACCCGCTGCCCCGGCAGCAGACCAACTTCACAACGCCGCCGCCGCTGCGGATACCGATGCGGACGCCTCCTGCGATTCTGACCCGATGACCGCCAACCACGGCCACCGCAGGGTGCGCAGCACAGACATGTACCAAGGCTTCTTTTCGCGCGCCGCGCGCGGCAGTGCCTTCGACGATGACACCGACGACGAGGACGACGCAGCGGCAGCAGGCAAAGACGCGCCCGCGCCCGGCATGCCTGCCGCTCGCAGCGAGATCAACTCGGATGACGACCTCGCGTCCACTCGGGAGCTCATTCGCGGCCTGCGTCTCGGCGGAGGCAGCATCAGCACCAGGTCGCAAATCGGGCCCGACGACAAGGTCTTCGCCTCGCCCACCCTCACGGGCGGCCTCAAGCGCCCGCGCTCCAACATCGCGCTCCAGACCACGGACGCAAAATCCCAGTCCCTTGCGGACGCCGCCGCCCCGCACCGCCAGCAGGCATCGCCCGCACGACCCGGCGGCGTGCGCAAGCGGGCTCGCCTCGTGCGCCGGGATGCGCGCAGCGCGCCCTGCTCCTGGAATGCGGCCGAGCGCAAGGCCTCAATGCTCTTTATGCAAAGCATCCAGACCAAGCTCCGCAACATAATCCCCAAGACCCAGGCCCTTCCCGACTCGCCCCTGTCCGCGGCCAGCCAGCAGTCCGCGTGCTCGTCGTCTGCGTCCTCGGTCGCATCATCCTCTGACGAGTAAGCGAGCGCAAGACTCCACATTCAGGGGCGCGCCTGCGCACAATGAGTGGGTCCACAAACACAACATGTCCATATTCACGCCCACGCGCGCCATGCGCGCCTCGCAAACCTCTCGCTTTCCGTAAACACACACACACACTCTTGCCGACGAGAACTCAAATGTAGCCTACTGGAATCAAATCTTTTCCTTCCCTTTCGATTGCTCGAGTCGCAGTGCATCGTCTTGGGATTTTCTTCGATTACGTAGTACCAAGGGGTGCTACAGAGTGCTGTGCGCGCGTTCAACATTACATGCATGAGCCTAGGTTCTACGCGGAAACCCCATTAGGCCCTCCGAGACCTCTTGGCGGTACCCGGGTTCTAACCCCATTCTTTCTCGAGACCGGCGCGCCCGGCGCTTATTACAACCACTTATTTCTTGCTGCTGTTGCTGTTGCTGCGCTTGCCGCGCGAGGGCGCGGTTCGCACCGTCCCCATCGTCAAGGCCGACTGGTTCGCGTACTTGTCCATGCGGATACGCTCGAGGTTTTGCTGGGCTTCGAGCTCGGACTTGACGTTCTGGTACCGCTGCAGGAGGCGCTCGAGATCGAGCTGGCGCTGCTTCTTTTGCTCCTCCCGGCCTGTCTCCACGCGCTTCGTCAATGCCTCCATCTCGCCCTTTTGCCGCTTCTTGAATCGCTGCTCCTTCAGGTAGAGGTCCTGCTGCTTCCGGTTGCCGAGCTTCTCGAGCTCCCAGGCCTCGAGATTGTCGGCGCGCGCCTTCATGAGCGCGGCCTGCTGATAGTCCTTCTGCTTCGCCAGCACCTCCTGGATGCGCCGCAGGTTCAAAAGCTCTTTCGAGAACTTGATCCGCTTTTGCGACTCCCCAATCATTTGCTTCTGCCAGTCCGCGAGCTCCTGCTTGTGTCGCGCCTTCATGCTCTGCACCAGGTCCTCGGCGTGGCTGTCGTACTCGCGGAACTTCTTGTCCCAGCACAGATTGAACTGCTGGAACTCCAGCATGTGCGCCTCCTCCACGCCCAGACGCTCTGCGATTTGCCGCGACCGGAGCGCCTCGCGTCGCCTGTTCTCCTCGTGCAGCTTGAGCTCCTCGAGCCGGTTCTTGGCGATTTCGGCCTCGACATACTTGCCGGACCGCTCGCAGTTCTTCCTGTGCTCCTCCAGGATGTTCAGAAAGTCCTGCACCGCGGTCTCCTCGCTGTCCATCGTGCTGCCCTCGCCCGCGTCCGTCTTCGCGCGCGCGCGCTCGTAGTCGTCGCGACGACCTCCGATGTTTGGCGCTTGATCCGCCCAAAACCGAGCCTTTTCTCTTCTCTATTTCACCGGCGCGCGGGCGGGCGTCGCGAGCGGGCGTCGCGAGCGGGCGAGCAGGGCGCGCGCGGGGGCGGGGCCAGGCTGCGGGCGTGGCTGGCCTCCGGAGGATCGCGACTGCCGCGCTCCGAGAGGCGGAATTCTGCGGAATTCCGAGCGTAAGAGTCGTTCCCGAACAACGGACCCCGCGCCACATCGGGTGCACACCTCCCACATGAAGGCAAGATTACATGGGAACCCTGCAAGGGGACATTTCATTTCCATGACATAGGATTATAGCCTGGCCCGCTGCAGTGGACGGGTGGAACTCTAGCTAGTGCCAAGTACGTAGATGAAGACGGACGGAAGGATGCAATTGTGAGGCTAGTGGCAACGCTGTGGAACTCGGAGCGTAGGTAAGCTCTAGCCATGCGAATTGTTCGACCTCGGCAGCGTCCGCATGTTCGTGATCCCGTGCAAGAAGGGCCTCGCATGATGATGGCGCGTGGAATGATGACGACGGCCTCGATGGTAGGACCATGTTGAAGGCATGCGGGATCCCAGGTCAATGGTGAGCCGTGTCACCTGACAAGAAGATGAATTGTCATGGTCGGCATCATGCAACTGCGAGTCTCGCCATGGCCGCCATCGTGTCACGACGACATGGCGGCGCTCGCAAAGATCTGACGCCAATGGGTCCAGTGGGAGATGGAGCAGTCTCCTGCATACTTCTCAAACTGCGACGGGAATTCACAAGAGCTAATTTCGAGACGGCAAACCCTCGCCGCCAGCCGAGGCCGGTTTCGACTTACCAGACCCCAATTGCATCCAGGGAGCTACCTGCAAAATCCACACCATCGACAACATTTTCCTCTCTTCGGTCTGCTTGCTTGCGCGGAAGACCTTCGCTTACTAGATTCTTCTGTACAAGCAGCTCCTGGCATTCGTTGACGCATTGCAGAGTCCGCGCCTTGCTTGACAACTACACAAGACGCCAGACAAGCGAACATGAGAACGTTTTCTAGCAAGACATTGCGTGGCCCGAAGAACGTAGTACGTACAAAGCCAAATGCATCATTCTATTTTGGCATCATTTTGTTTTAGTAGACCCAGACGCCGTACGCCACCACAACGGCAAAGAGGGATTCCTAGTTTTGGTCGCGCGTCCGCTCATGTCAGGGATCAGAGGTGCTCCACAGGTAGACTCCGAGAACGAACAACTTACATTGGAATAAAAAGCCGACGCCGAGGCATCCGTATCCGCGTCCCAGAAGCACCGCGTCCCGAACCTGCGACCCGCAAGCAATGTTAGATGGGTCAATGATAGTGATCACGCGTACACTGCCTCTGAAACGTACCGGACACCCTGTCCACGCTTCTCGCCGATTAGCGTCTGGACGATGATCTTGTAGCGGTTCAATCGCAAATCTGAAGGCAGCCAATCAAAACAAGGTCAGTTTTGCGCTCAACCAAGCAAAAGCGCCCCAGCGCAACACGTACCCTTGATGCGGCGCTTTGCCTCATCCGAGATTTCTTTCGACCAGGCAGAGGATAAATCCGACTGGTACTTTTGGTCCTTGAGTCGGTCCTCCAAGAGCTCCTGGATGATGTGCTGTACGCGGCTCACCGGAAACCTGTCACATTCTCACTCTTCCGTCAGCCAGCCGCCATCGCCGCCATCGTCGTCGTCGCGCCCAGGAATGCTGCGCAACCCTGGGAAATCCTTCGCGTCTTGCGTCGTGCGTAGACGGCGCACTTACTTCTCCTTGTACGAGAGCGACGTCTGGTACGTGTTCTCGTGCAGCACGCGCTTCGTGCGCAGGTCCGCCATTTCGCCTCCTCGACCCGCAAACTACGGCTCCTCCGTGCTCGAGCGCGTTCTGCTCGCCCGGCGGCTTACAAGCCTCCGCGATCCCGGTCTACGCGGCCGCCGACGCTCGCGATGATCGGCGGCATCGGTGGCGCGTCCCACTCCCAACGGCAGGCTTTTCGTCCGTTAAGGTGTGTCCGGCCACCTTCCTTCCGGCAAATTCGTCCCACGCGCCCGGTCCAGACATGGGCGCGATTAAGGCGCAACGGGGGACCCGGTCAACGGATAGCTCCCAAACTCGGACCCCGCGAGACAGACTCCGCGAGACAGGCTCCGCGAGCGAGAGATCGACCGCTCTCATCGCGGCGCAGGGCGGGGCGGGTTCTTCTATAAGTACATCGTGCGCGTCCGTCCATCTGCGCGGCGAGAGTCTCGCTGTCGGCGGAGATTTCGCCGGCCAAGGTCGCGAGGCGAGGCGCGACCGACCTCCCTCGAGACGGGAGCTGGGCAGACCTGGTCGAAGGAGGGCGACGCCGCTCGCCCGACCGCCGCAGAGCGTACGGATGGACGTTCCCGAGTACGAGATCGTGGCGGAGGATGACGATAAAGACGACGTCGGCGCCGGAATCGGCGACGAGGACGTCGAGCAAAAAGCGCACGCGAGCGACGACGACGACGACGAGGCCGAGGATGATGGCGCGCGAGGACCGACGCGCTGGGTCGGCGCCAGCGACGAGGGCTACGAGAACGTAGACAACCTCGCTGACGAAGAAGAGGACAACGACGACGACGATGAGGACACCGCCCTCGATGGCGGCGTGCCGCTCTTCGCCAACCGGGAGAACCGCGAGCTGCACAAGCACATTAGCCAGCTCGAGATCGAGCTGGAAAAGGCGCAGGAGAGGCTCCTCGAGCTTGAAGAGCGCAAGCGCGCCATGGCCGAGCACGTAAAGAGCGTGCAGCAAGAGTTCAGGCACACCCAGCAGCTTCTCGAGGCCAAGCGCAAGGAGCTCGACACCGAAAAGCACATGGAGCAAATGGCCAGGCGCGAGGCCGGACGCGTCAAGCTCGACATAACCAAGACCGATACGAGCAAGGAGGACCTTCAGAGCCAGCTGAGCGCCGTGCAGAACGAGATCTTCAAGGGCAACGATCTTATGGACAAGTTCAAGGTGAGCATGAACTTTAACCAGGATGAGCTCGAGCAGTGGACCCTGGCCATGACCCAAAACGAAGACGACAAAAATGCGTTCGAGCGATACATGAAGGCCGACGACGCCAAGACCAAGGAGCTGAACTTTACTATCGAAAAGCTTACCATTGAGCTGCAGGAAAAACGCAAGCTTCTGGACGAAGAGGTCACCGAGACGCAGGCCAAGCAAATCGAGCTCGATAAGACTGCAGAGGAGTTCCGTGCACGTCACCGCGAGCGCCAGGATGTGATCCGCCAGTGGCAAAGCGCCATTGCACAGGTAAAGGCACGCGACGAGGACATCCAAAAGGCCGGCGAGAACTTTGCGGCCAGCAAAAGCGAACTGCGTCTCGCGCAAAAGGACCTCGGCGCAGAAAAGACGCGACTCGAAGCCCTCGAGGCTGATTGCCAGGAGATGGAGACCCAGTCTCAGCTCGTGGATCGCATTCTGCAGAAGAAGCGGCACGAGGAGGTCGAGGTGAAAGAGCGCGTCGAGAATTTTCGCGCCGAGGTCGAGCTCCGCAAGACCGAGGTCGCCAAGGCCTCGAACGAGGTGCAGACTGTACGACAAAAGGTGGTCAACGCTAAGCTGGGCATCGAGGAGGCCCGGGCCAAGCTCGATGGCGCCCGCGAGCGGCTTCAGGTCGCGCAAAAGGCGCTCGAGGAGGCCCGAGGCGACAGCTCCTCCGCCGAGCTCAGCGCCAGCGCCGCCGAGGCAGCACTGCGCGCTCGCGAGGCCGAGGTCAAGGCCGTCGAGCAGTCCCTCGCCCACCTCAAAGACATCATGTTCCGCGAGTCGGAGGCGCTCTTCCAGAGCCGGCAGCGCGAGGCGAACCTGCTCGCGGAGATCTCGGGCGCCCAGGCCACCGGCAAAAACCTCTCGCACGAGATCCAGCGTCTCGACGAAGAGTCGCTCCGGCAGAAGGAGCTCGTGTACACGGCCGAGTTCCAGATCCAGCAGCTCGAGAGGCGCGTGGCCCGAGCCAAGGGCATCCGCTCTGACGACGAGAAAAAGGTGCTCAACAAGCGCATCAGCGAGTGCAAGCACGAGCTCGAGTCCGCGCAAGCGCAAAACAGCATGCTCCTCACGCAGGTCAAGAACCTCGAGGACGAGCTGAGGAGCACCAAGCGCGCCGCGATCCGCGCCAAAGAGACGCGTAAGGAGCTCTCCGGCCGCCTGCACGAGCTCAAGCTTGAGAACGGCAGCGCAGAGAACAGCCTGCAGGGCATTATGAAGCAAAAGGAGGACGCCATGGTCAATCATGACCTCATGAAGCTCCAGGTCAAGAGCCTCCGCGACCAGCTCAATGAGCGCGCCGACAAGGTCTACGGCCTGGAAAATCGCAAGTTCCAGCTGGAAATGAGCATGCAGGAGCGGAAAAAGGAGATTCAGGTGCACTCGGACATGCAGCGCGCCCGCGCAAAGCTCGCCGAGGAGGAGCGCCACAAAATCGCCATGGAGGCCAAGGACTGCAAGCTGCGCGTGCAAAAGCTCGAGAAAAAGTTCAAGACCATCGCCAAGAGCGCCGAGGTGGGTGAGGATGGCGAGGAGAGGTCACAGGCCTACTTTGTTATTGCGGCCGCGCAGCGGCGAGAGGAGCTCCAGCGCGAGGGCGACGAGCTCGACGCAGAGATCCGCAAGGCGACGCGCGAGATCCGCGCGCTCGAGGAAACGCTCGCCGACATCAATGCCATCAACTCCAAGTCCCGCGTCGCCTCGCACCGCGCCGACCCCAAGTCCCATGAGGCCATGGAGCTGCGCCGGGTGCTGCGCGAGACCGAGGCCGCGCGCGATACCGCCTTTAAAAAGAAGAAGGAGCTCCAGCGCCTCATTGCCGACCTCAACGAGGACAAACGGCGCGTCGACCAGCTCAATGAGCAGACCAAGGTCGCCTCGGAGAACCAGTCGCACCTCGAGCAAACCCACGAGCAGGTCACGACCGAGGTCAGCCAGCAGCAGGCGCAGCTCGAGCGTGCTAGCGTCAAGCTTCGCGAGCACCGCTACCAGCACCGCGAGAGTCTCGGGCTCGCACGCGACCAAGAGTCCGTGCACGAGACGCTCTTTAAGACGGACTTGCTAAACCAGACGCGCGACAGCGTGCTGTACACGCTCGGCCAGCTCACCAAGGAGTTCCCCGAGATGGAGGACGAGCTCCAACTTCATCTTGGCCGCTTCGGACTCAACATTCCCTCGGCCCCGCCAGAGACGCCGTCGACCACCTTTGCCTGAGGACGGATGGCCCAACCATAACGCAAACATGTGCTCTGCTTTGTAGAAGAAGAAAATGCCTGATTGACAGATCGATCCTCACCCTTGATTGGCGTCTCGAGTTGAAACTTCAGGGGTTGACGTCATGGCAGCACGGAACATAGCTTTCCTCGCCGGCGCCGCTTTTGTTCATAAATTCACCATGCGTTTCCGCCCCCGTCCATCGCGGGCAAGATGACTTTGCGCAGCTCGCACTTTTTCCTGCGCACGTTGTCTTTGCTTTCCTGGGTTTGCGGCCGCGTCCCGATTGTGCAGCCTGGATAAGTGCTCGCGGTACCGCGCGCCAAGGCCTGCCCCAGCGCCGGGCCGTGCTCCTGTGTGAGGTGCTCCTCGTACATGACGATCGGTGAGCGCTTGCGATGACTCCGCACCTCGACGCTGCGCTGGCTGAGCCTGGAGTGGAGCTTGATGGCGCTCGCCTTGCTTGCGCGCTTCTGTTTCGTCTTTTGGTCCTCGAACCAGCGGTCCATGACGGCCTCGTCAAACGCCTTGACGCTTGCCCACGTCCGCTTTCCAAAAGGTGGCGGTACTTTGGAGTCGCAGCTCCCCTGCCAGCCGCCCTCGGCCTCGGTCTGGCTCGAGAGCCGCAAGAGGTCCAGCAGCGAGCTCTTGTCCATCTTGACCTCGTCGTCGTCGTCGTCGTCGCGATGGATGTCGTTCTGTCGTCAATCACAGGACAAGAGGCTTGCGCAAGGAGGTCCTTTTCCCAGCTCTTCGCGATCAGCCTGACCCCGGGCTCGTCCTTCAGCCAGGTATTTATCTCGAGCCGCACGCTCTCGAGCCCGCGCGCTGTCCATTTCGCCCCAATCCCCAACTAGTCCCAAGGTCCTTTTCCGAAACGGTGTGCACCGGGTACCCGAGTCGGAGTCGGTCCCCGAGTCGTCCCCGCGCGCACCTCTACATCCCCTGTGTCTTGTTGTTCCCACCCCACCGAAAAGCAAAGCGGAGCGAGCGACGCGCTGGGGGTGGCACCTTTCACGGCACACGGGACCGCGAGTCTGTCTGGGGCCAGCGTCTACAGGGCGTGGAGCGCGACCGGCTCGATGCAGGGCCCAGTATGGGGCGGCGGCGCGCGCCAAAGGGGCCCTAAGCAGGGGCCGGCGGGGCCTGCTTGGGTTCGTAGAAATTCTGGGGGCGGCGGCGGCGCGGCGCCGCACGAGACCGTCTTCGCAGGCCAATCCCGCTTGCCCCGAGACAGCCCGCACGCGCCCGCGCACCGCACGCGCACGCGCCCGCCGCCGCCGCCGGCAGCGCGAGCAGCAGCAGCAGCGCGAGCAGCAGCAGCAGCGCGGGCCGAAGAAAGCCGCCGAGGCGCCGTCCAGGATGGTGCTGCGCGGGTCGAACATCGCGCCCGGGTCGCTGCAGGAGGCCGAGGCGGCCGTGAAGCGCGCGCAGGAGCTGCTGGACCAGGCGAAGCTGGACCTGGACGTCGCGAAGGAGACGACGCTGGAGGCGATCAACGAGGACACGATCACGAACTACTCCAAGGATGAGCTCGTGGAAATCGTCAAGAAGCTCAACTCCAAGGTCGTGAAAATGGAGCAGCGCGAGCAGGAGGCCGAGCAGGCCATGCTCAAGTCGCGCATCGAGCTGCAGAAGACCTTCACCTCGCTCGCGTGCGGCGGCGCCGCCGGCGCCATTGCGCGGTCCACCGTGGCGCCGCTGGACCGCGTCAAGATCCTCATGCAGACCTCGCACTTGCAAGGCACCGAGGCCAAGTACGGTTCCATCATGGGCACCGTGCGACACATTGTCAAGGACGAGGGCATTATGCGGCTGTGGCGCGGCAACCTGACCAACTGTGTGCGCGTGGTTCCGCACACGGCGACCCAATTTGTCTCGTACGACAAGTACAAGTCTCTGTTGCTGGACGATGGCGAGAAGATGACCGTGCCCGTGCGGTTACTCGCCGGCGCGCTCTCGGGCATGACGGCAGCCACGGTGACGCACCCCATGGACGTTGTGCGCATTCGCCTGCAGACGCAGGCCGAGCTCCGCGGCATCGGGGATGCGGTCCGCTCCGTGTACGCCGAGAACGGTTTTCGCACCTTTTACAAGGGCTACACGCCGGCGATGCTCTCGCTATCGCCGTTCATCGCCATCAACTTTGCCACTTTTGACACCCTCAAGACCTGGTACTATGGCGACGTCAAGATGACCAAGAAGGAGCTCCAGTCGCGCAACCCGGCCGTCATTCTCGGCCTCGGCGCGGGCGCTGGCATTTTTGCGCAGACAGCGTGCTACCCACTCGACACGGTGCGCCGCCGGATGCAGCTTGCGGGCAAGAACTATTCCTCCACCTTGAATGCCTTCGCCACCATCCTCAAAGACGAGGGCCCTCTCGGCTACTACAAGGGCATGACGGCCAACGCCATGAAGGTCGTGCCCAACAACGCCATCCGCTTTGCCGCCTTTGAGGTGCTCAAGTCCTGGTTCATGACCGAGGAGTCGCTCAAGCGCAGCGCCACGAAGTTTCGCTCCACGCGCAACGCCAAGCCTGCGGTGGCGTAAGTTCGCATCGCGTCCGGATCAGCCGGGCGGGCCGCCTTCCGATCGATTCACATGTGTTTCTGGCAGCAACGCAGTATGCATATTTTTGCCTTTTCTTTGATCCTGTGCGCCGTCTCGAGATGGCGGCGTAGATGAGACTCTCGGCGTCAACATTCGCACCTTGCGCTGCCGGCACTGGGTCCCGCAGGTACGGGTGCCTGCGTCCAGGATAAGGACGACATCGCCATGGATGTCTGCACGCTGACGGGGCCTCGACGCGTTCAAGTCCGTGCTCGTGGAGGAGAACGGAGCGAAGGCCCTTGACGACCTGGCCCTCCTCACGGAGGCCAAGCTGTGCATGGAGATGGCGCTCCGCCGCAGGCTGTAGAAGGGCGTTGCAGACGAGCTGACATTCGAAGCGAGCTCCCCATAGATCTTGCGAGCGGCGCAGAGCATGAAGTCATGGGGCAGCCTCAAGCGCGACGAGCCAGGAGCAGGGCAAGAAGCGCACGAGCTCTGACTACACTTCAGTCTCGCACGGTCTGCGCCTGTATCGCGCGGCTTGCAAAATGTCCCAAACCGTGTCTAGATTGTTTGCATGCTCTGAACCCGTGCGGCGATCGCGTGAAATTGGTTGAGGAAGCGAAAGCTGCGCGTGGATGCGAGCGGCAAGGTCGACGTGGTCCCGCACCGGAACAACGCCGGGGACGAGCGCCTCGAGATGCGCAGCCCCCACTCCTTGCAGGACAAGCTGGCAGCCTGCGTGCTGCGGCTCGCGAGCATTGTGAACGCCCTTGAAGCGGCTCGCCGGAAGCGAGCCGCCTATAAAGGCAATGTCCACGTGCTCGTAAAAATGTGACAGGATCCCGAGCGAGTCAATGACGACAATGCAAGACGGCATGCTTTGGACGGCTGCTGAAGCTTGCGCCTCATTCTGTGCCAGCTGGCTCCAGAGAACCACAGAGACCGGAGTCGAAGTGGACAGCGCAGCACGAATATCGCTAACAGCCCGATTGCATCGCTCCGGATGGCGTGGCGCCACAATGCTGACAAGGTTGGCGTGGCCGTAGCGAGGAGAAACGAGGTCAACATGCGCGCGGGCGATCTCGGTCTCCTCGCCAGTGTGGGTGGACCCGGCCACCCAGGCCCTTTTCCGCAAATTTGGACCGAGCAAACCAGGAACTAGTTTCACTACGTTGGCCGCGTCGGACTCCGCAGCCGCTGCCCCCTGGCTTGGGTCTGGCGCCATGTCTTTGAGGTCCAGGATAGCGTCGACCGGCGCCTTGCTTCTGAGCGCTGAGGAAGCGCTCAAGGCCGACTCGATGCGGGCGGCGTCCGAAGGCGACCGCGCCACGATGGCGTCAAAGCACCCGAGCATTGATGCGAGGAGCGCCCTGGACCACGAGAAGAGCTGCCAGCGCGCCAGGGATCGCTCCGAAAGCCGCGCGTTGACGAGCACGAGGGGCGTGCCTCGGTCACGGATGGCGTGCAGCGCGCAGGGCCAGAGCTCGGACTCGACCCAAACGGCCAGGTCCGGGTCCCAGGCCTGCAGGAAGCGGTCCACGCGGCCCGGAAAGTCTAGCGGCGCGAGCCCGAAGGAGATGCGGCCCTGCATCTCGGGGGCGCGCGCCAGGAATCGCGCCGGGACGACGGCGAGCGCCGACGCCGAGCTGCAGGTCATCACGACGGAGGCCTCGGGGTTCTCCGCGAGCAGGCGGCCGACGACGCCCTCGACGCTGAGGCCCTCGCCGACGGAGGCCGCGTGCACCCACGCGACGCGTGCCCGGCGCGTC
>KQ758900.1:1501450-1532103 GCA_001462505.1 Aurantiochytrium sp. T66 | reverse complement strand
GTCGTCGTCGTCGTCGTCGTCGTCGTCGTCGTCGTCGTTCTCCTCGTCGCTGTGGTGAAGAAACTTCGCGGCCTCTCAGTTCGCCAACCTCCTCGTCCGTCATCCGCGCCGTCGCAGAGGCGATGCCGAGCGCCGCGCGCGACGGCGACGCCTCCGCGGCACGCACCTGGGAGAGCTTCCTCGACGCGGCGGCCGTGCCGAAGCGGTGAGTTATAGTCGTCGCCATGAACCCGCCGGGATGGGCTCGAGCCCGGGCCCGAGCCCGAGCCCGAGGCCGCGACGCGCGGGCCGGCAGCGCGCGCGCGCGCGCGCCGGAGAACGAGCTACTGACCCCCGGCCCGCCGGACCCTCTTGCTGGACGCGGACGATCTTTGCGCAGCGTCGTGGACGAGGTCGTCCTGGACTACCTGCTGACCGAGGGCTTCACGCGCGCCGCCGAGCTCCTTCGCGAGGAGGCCGACATCAGCGCGCGGGAGCACGACGTCGACATCGAGAGCTTCACGCAGCGCAACGAGGTCCGGAACGCCCTGCTGTCGAGAGACATCCAGCGCGCCATTGAGCTCACGGACGCGATCTCGACCTCTATCCTCGCCGAGAACCCAAGGCTGCTCTTCCGGCTTCGCAGGCTCATCCTCATCGGGCTCATCCAGGGAGGCGCCATCGACGAGTCGATCACTTTTGCGCAGACGCAACTTGCACCGCTTGTTGGCCCGGATGACACCGAGCTCCGGACCGAGCTGGAGAAGGCCCTCGCGCTTCTCATTTTTGAGGATCTAGGATCGCGCTCCGGGACGGTCGTGGCCGTGCTGCAGCCCGACGAGCTCAACAAAATCGCGAGCATGCTAAACGCAGCTATTCTGGTGCACCAGGGCCTTCCGGAAGAGGCCAGGCTGATGCAGCTCTCGCGAGAAGCGCAGTGGGCCCAGGATAAGCTCGCCGAGGCCCTCATCGACGTGTATCCTGTTCTTCGAACGTCTAAATCGATTTAGCGGCTGTGGCGCATGGCGCGCGTCGCTCGCAAAAAAAAACAAAAAAAACAAGCAAGGTCCGAAAAGGCAAACACTACTTTTATCCCATCACATGGGCGAGCGCCCCGCATAAGCGCGCGCGGTAAAGCGCTATCGCCGTGCAGGTCCCGACGCACGCCAGATCACTCTGCACGTCGACACCATAGCACCGTGCCTGCAACACCTCGATGTTGGAGGACACGCACGCTAGACTCAACTGCCAGATATCGTCCAGGCTGTCGACTCCCGCATGTCCGCCAAAGACCCACAGGGAGTCGCCAGCAATTGCGACTGCCGGCACGATGCGCGGGGCGGGCATCGCCAGCAGGGTCGCCGAGGCTCCTTCTGTCGTCGTGAGCACTGTGCTACGCTGGCCCGTGTCCATGTCCACCGTTTGCAACGCCCCGGGCTGCGTCGCATTGTAAATGAACAAATGTCCAAAGACGTCAAAGGGCAACGCCAGTTCCCCAGTATAAAAATCGCTCGTATCCACTTGGCCTCGCTCCTCCCAGAGCCCCAACGCCACGTCGTAGACCCAGAAATCACTCAGAACACCCGCGTCCGGGTCCTTGCCTCCGAAGACGAAAACCTGGCCGTCCATCGACATGCTCGAGGCCGCGTAGCGCGCGGGCGGCCCGCTCGCCAGCTGCGTCCACGTGGGTGAAGGCGCACAGGGGTGCACTGTGACTTCGAGTTTCCAGGACACAAGAGCCCCGCTTGCGTCGCCATTGAGTTCTTCGTCCGCGATCGCCACCGACCACGCGTCCTCGCTGTAAAGGATACCCGCGTAGGAACTCAGGGGCGACGCCGGGCGGAAAACACCCTCATTCTGCAACGCAAAGGCATCCCGAAAACTCTGCGCCGCGTTGTCCTGTAGTACCAGAAAGGTGGTCGAGTTTTCGCGCGTGGGGCAACCTTCGTGAGCGCTGCTGAGGCGGTCCATCAGCAGCGTCCCATACGTATCATCCACGTTCCTTCCCTCGGAGCCCGGACCGCGCAGCCACACGCGCAGCGAGTTCGGGCACGGATGCTCGATATTGAGCACCACGCGCTGGACTTCGGACACGCACAGGTTCTCCCCGAGTGCGTTTGCCGGCGTCAAGGACGACTGGGAGCCTGCGGACACGAGCAGTTTGCCCTCTGACGCGCTCGCAAAGTCCAGCTCCGCGGTGCTTTCGACGACGGCAAGCGCCGGCTGTGTGGGGTCATACACGAAAAAGTCGTCTAGCGCGGTGCGGGCCCAGTCCGCTGTGACCCCGCTCGTGGAGAGCCTTGAACCCACCGAGAACGACGCAATGCGCCCACTGGCGTCCCGCTGCACGCTGGTCGTGCTTGATACCCCAACCGTTTGCTGAACATTTGTGCGCGAGTAGACGAGGCCCCCAAAGATGTACAGACGGTTGTCCACGTGGGCAGCGGCATGGAGAGCGCGAGCACTCGGCGGCGTCGAGGTCGGGCTCTGGGTTCGCGTCTCCAACTCCCAAGTCCGGGCATCCGGGTCGAACACCCACAGCTCGTCGCTGGTTTCGCGACCCTCGACGCACTCTGCGGAAACGTGGGCAGCGGGAAGGGCGCAAGGACTCCCATCCGTGAAGCCGCCAAACAGGTAGATGCGGCCATTGTCCAGCAGCGTCGCCGAGTGTCCATGCCGCGGCGTCCATCGAGACTCAGCGGCCTGGAGCTCCACAGTACGGGGATCCGTCCGCCCGCTCCCGCTCGCGAGGTCTTCCTCCCAAGCGTAGCTTACGAGGTGGCTATCGACCTCGCTCGACGTGCGAAGTCGAGTCTGTTGAGGCATCGAAAGGGGCCGAAAATTGACCTGCGACCACACGGGCGCCGGCAGCGCGGGCGTTCGTAGCACGCGCGTCTCGCCGACGCGCTCTGGGCCGCCGCGCGCCGATACGGCGCGCACGCGCACAGCGTAGACGGTATCCGGCTCGAGGCCGTCGATTTCGACCTCGTTCGCTCCCGAGACGTGCTTGGCGACGGCAAAGTCCTCGTTGCCGAGACCTTGAGCGATTTCCACGATATACCGCGCCCCATCTTGGGCGGACCAGACGAGCGACACGCTCTGCGGGGTGCTGGCCACGATTTGCGCTGGGAAAGCGCCAAAGGAGACGAAAGGTGTCTCTGGGTTCGTGCGGGCCAAGTACAGAGCGGCTGGAAGCACAAACGAGGCACCGCCGCCGCCGCCGCCGCCCTCGACACCGCTCCCGCCGCCTCCGCCGCCGAAAATGCCGCCTCCGCCGCCTCCGCCGCCTTCGTGGCCACTTCCACCGTCGCCGCCGCGGCCGAGCATGCCGCTGGAAGCGACGCTCCGCAATGACGAAATGTATGACCCGCTCGTGCCACCCTGGCCGCCGTGGACATCGCTGCCGCCGAGGCCGGGGCTCGCGAGGACCGAGTAGTCGGCATCGGGCGCGAGCCCGAGGTCCTTGTTCTCGTGCGCCGCGAAGGCGGCCGTGTTCGGGTCAACTGCGGGGAGTCCCAGCAGCACGATGTCGCTTGCGGGCGCCGCGCCATCTGCGTGCGCATCGCCGCCGTTCGCGCAGCAGTAGTCGGCGCCACCGGCTCCGCCGCCTCCTGCGGCGACGGCGATCGGGGCGGTCGCATCGCCGAGGAAAATGGTCGAGGCGCCGCCGCCGCCGCCCCCGCGCCTCAGGTCGCCCGTGCCCCCTTGGCCGCCGCCATTCCAGCCGCCTTGGCCGCCCGTGCCGCCTGCTGCGCCGCCGCCACCCACGCGAACGTGGAGCGGGCCGGTCAAGGAGGCGAGGTCGATGACCGCGTGCACGAAGCCCCCTGCGCCGCCGTGGGCGTTGGTGGTCCCGAGGCTCGAGCTGCTGCCGCCGCCGGCGCCCCACAGCTTGACGTCGAGCTGGTCGATGAGCGCGTCGCTCGGGAGCTCGTACACCTGCGTGGCGCCTGTGAAGGAGAACAGCCTGGCGGGCCAGGTCTTCTCTGCAATGCCCGTGGCCCGAAACGACCGCGGACGGATGACGACGAGGCCAGGCCCCCCGGCGAAGCCAGCTGCCACATCGCCGACTCCGCCCGTCGTGTTTCCGCCGCCGACCCCGACCCCAGCCGCGTAGTGAGGGTCCTGATTGCGCGCCGGGAGGCCGTCCTGGCCGGCCTCCACGATTACGTCTGCAAGCGCGCGGACCCGCGCGTCTTGCAGGTCTAGTCCCACCGGTGCATCCACGAGCGTGTTGGTGGCCATGGCGGTGCGTATGGGCCCGACGGGGTCGCTCCAGGCCCCGGCCTCCAGGCGGCCAGTTCCGGTGCTCACGTGGATCTCGCGAATGCGAAAAGCGTACCACGTGTACGGCGTGAGGCCGTTCACGGTGGCGTGCAGAGCCTCGGTCTGTGACGCAAAGTCTGGGTCCACGCCATCGCGGATCGTCGACACGGCGACGGGGCCGCCCACGCCGGACCATGACCCAGAGCACGAAGTTGTCAAGGTCTCCGACACCACGAGGAGCGGCGGTTGGTTGCCCGGGTGCTGAATGGGGTCAAAGACCACCGAATACGTGTAGCCGCCCTGCGCGGTGGGCGCGGACCTCTTGACCGATTTTGCAGTGATGCCCAGGGCCTCGAGGGCCGCCTGCAACGTGCTGGCGGTGGCGTCATGGGCAATCTCAGTGCTTGGGCTCCTCGCGTTCCGAAAGGCGAGGCGGTAGGCACCGCCGTCCACTGCGCCAGAGCCCGGGTCAACCCGGGTCGTGATTGTTTGCACCTCGGCGCGCCCGGCGTGAAACTGGGCCAGCCCCGAGAGGGTGACGAGAGTCCACGCGCCATCGTCGCCGTCGAGGTACTCGGTGGACTTGCGGCCGTCCTTGAGCTCGCGCGCCTGTACCTGAAATTCGGTGACCCGCTCATGCGTCTGCCGCCAGGACGCCTGCACGCTCTCTGGTCCATCGGGCGCTATGGTGAGCTCAATGTCGGTTCGCGAGGCTTCGGCAGTGCGGATGACCTTGGTATCGGTATGCGTCCCGTCTTGGCTCGCAACGAGCGCGCGGACCGTATATTCCGTGTTGGCCGCGAGGCCCAGTGCGACAAAGTCGCTGGTATCGCCGCTGGTGGCGCGAGGGAGCTTGACCCAGTCCTGCGGGCCCAATTGAAGCTGAATGGCCGTCTCTGCAGGCGCCGTCCCCGCTAGCCTGACACGGAATGAGTCCGCGGTGACGGACACGAGGCTAATACTGCTGGCGTGTGCGAGACTGCGGGTGCTCGACAGGCTCACGCGCCGCGAGACGTCCGAGTATGGAGACCATACGCGCTCTCCGGCGTCGTTGCGAAGGATCGCGCGCACGCGATACATGTAGGCAAGTTGGGGAGCGGCAGTGGTATCCGTGTAGGAGCAGACGTCCTTTTGAGGGTAGCGCTTGTCTGGGTTATTGAGACAAGCAAAGGAGTGCGGCGCGCCAGGGCGAATTTCAGATACGGAAACGGTGCGCATCTGGTCTCCCGAGGCCAGCGCGTCAAGAGTACTCGCCACGACCTGCAGCGCCGGGTACGCCTCGGCCGCGTCCATAAAGGTTACAGTCCACTGGTATCCACCTTGCGCGTCAGGCCCGGATCGAGCGACGCGAACATCGCCCACGTTGCCAAGGCTCTCGAGCGAGGTCTCTACCGTAGCGGCAGAGGCATCAAAGGGGATCCAGCCGGTCTTGGAAGGTGTTTCCGTATCTGCGTCATGGAGCCCATTTTTCTGTAGAGAGAGCCGAAAGCTTCCCGCTGTGATGCTCTGTCCCTCGTCTGCACGCGAGGTTACAAGCTGCACTTCGCGGGGTCCTCGTTCGTCCTGCGGGATCTGGATACGGCCAATCTCTGCCCAAGGCCCCCCGAGCTGCGCGCGCTCGATTGAAAACCCTTCGCCTTCGAGGAGATCCTCTTCCGGTGCCGTCCAGCTCAGCTCGATAGCCTGCGAAGCTTCTTCGCCCGTGCTCTGGACCACGTTCGCGTCCACGCGCACGAGAGCGTCCGCGAGCGTTGGCAGCAGGGTGGCCGTGGCCGCGAGCACAATGGCCGCTGCCAGTGACCTTCGCGTCCTTTTCGTTCTTTGTGCCGACGAACACATTCTTCTCCTTCTCCTGCTGCTGCTATTGCTGCTGCTATTGCTGCTCCAGCTCGCCACGTCCTTTGTCGTCGTCGTCGTCTTCCTTGTCGTCGTCGTCTTCGTCGTCGTCGTCGTCGTCGAAGTCGTCGCGTGTCCCATCCTTCTCATCACCTTGGCCGCCGTTCCCAAGGCCGTTTCTCTTCGTCCCAGGAGCGGTCCTTCCATGGCGGCAGCCTCCGCGGCGCCCTCTCGCGCCTCCGGCAGCGCTCTCGACGGCGGTCTGCCGCCTGCGCGCGCGCGTTGCGGTCGCGTCGCGTCTCGGCCGCTGCTCCGAGCCATAGCGGCGCTCAACGGAAGCGCAACCCTTTTTCGCGCAACCCTTTTTCGCGCAACCCTTTTTCGAGCAACCCTTTTTCGCGCAACCCTTTTTCGCGCAACCCTTTTTCGCGCAACCCTTTTTCGCGCAACCCTTTTTCGCGCAACCCTTTTAGCGAAACCCCTTTCGCGCAACCGAGGGGGGGGGTCACCTTAGAAAGTGCTGGCCCTGTGAGGACAGGCTGAGAACAGCTCGGGATCCGTTCTAATCTGTTCTTCTCTATGATTTATATGGCCAATTTGGGCCTCGCTCAAAATGTCGCCGAAGTCGCGATTGCAGCCCAAAATGCTTCGTGAGCGTCTTCACGGTCGCCTGCGATGCGCATAACCTCGACATCTTGTTTGCACAGGTTTGATCAGTGCAATGCCGAAGGAAGATGTTTATTGATCCGTTGAACGCTAGTTATATGCAGAGCTGATTTGCACAATTTTCGTGCGACCATAAGTCTGGTCAATTCGTGCAACGCCAGCTCGCGACCATGGGCTTGCGAGCAAGCTCTACATTGCCAAGGTCGCCGAAGGACCGTCGAGCTAGGTTGCTTTTATCTTCGCTCTCGCGCAGGATCAGAAATGGGGTCGTGACCTGGGTCCTCGACACCGTTCGAGGGGTCCTCGCTTGGCCGTGAATGCGGTGTGGGGAACACGGGGAATGCCCAAGGGGGGTAGATATGGAAAGTCGGCAAGAAGGAAACACGGCAAAGATCCAATGCAGACCGGGCTGTAGCGAAGAGAGCGAACGTTGCCGAGCAGCGTCGTGTCGTCGCGAGCCGCCGTGTGGCGAGCTGCCGCGTAGCTGTCAGCGACAAGCTACGAGAGTGACGATGGCCGACGTCAGGTCGGCCGTCATAGAAGCGCTCGAGCAGGAGTTTGCCAAGTTCGGGGTCCTGGTACAAGCTGATGCGGTCCGCCGCGCCGGGAGAATGGGCGCCGTGTAGCCTCCCCTGCCCCCCTGGCCAGATCAGGGGAAAAAGCGGCACAAATGGTGTTGACCTGTCTGCGCGAGACCTTCCTGCCTTTCGTCATAAAGTCTGACTGGAGTTCTGGGACGTGAGAAAGGTGCTTCTCGATATACTTCTCGAGCGCCTCGTATCCCTGGAGCTCGGCTTCCTGGTCTTGGAGAAGTGAAACACTAATTGGCTGGTCCGGTTTTGACGCTTGGAGCGACTTCTTCTTCTTCTTCTTCTTCTTCTTCTTTTTCTTCTTCCTCCTCCTCGTGGGGAGCGGGAGACATGGTCGGAGCCGCCATCAATTCATCGTCATGGTCGTGCATCTCGATCTCAGTTTCGGGGCCCCCGAGTCCCTGTACGTGCGCGTACCCTTTCGGGTGCCAAAGGTTCGGTATTCACGCCGCGCGACGGTGCGGAAGACGATGTCGTCGACATCGACGATGACGACGACGACGACGAGGAGGAGGAGGAGCTCTGAATCGGTACCCAACGCGAGGTGTCTTGCGACGAACGGGTGTAGATCACGATGCACGCCTCGGCGCCGTCCCGATTTTTCATGGCCGCGTTGCACAGGTAGTTGAGTCTGACGTGATTGTGAAGAATGAATGCGTGGAGTGTTCTGAAGGTGCATTGTGGGCAAGCGGAATGTTTGCCGTGCGCATAGCTCAGATGGATACGCTCACAGTCCTTGTGCTCTTCTGGGTCATACTCGGATCAGGCGCACCATGGGCAGTCTGCACTCATTCTGGACCGTTTTTAAAAATACAGCATTTCGTGAATAGCTCATCCGATTCAAGGTCTCGGAGAGGAAATTGCAAACTCCGGGCCCAGTTTGACCCGGTACGTCCGGGGGTTGGTCAGCCGCAGACCAGTGCGCACCGAGGGTACACGTCGAAACAATTCCAAGCCTTCGGCACAAGCCCAAGCCGAGACCAAGGCTTGGTGACTAGTACTCTGGCGCGTAGCCCCAAAGCAGGCTCGTTTGGCCCCGGTGGCAGATGTTGGGGTTTGCTGGATGTCGCGGCCCGCGACGCGAGCTCTCAATTCCGAGCTGTCGTTCCGCAGTTTCAAAACAGGTTTCACGAAGGTTCTTTCATATTGACTCCCAGTCGAACTAACCACCGCGTTCCGCAAGAAGAGCCGAAGCAGCGGAACGCATTGCACAGAGAATGAATGGGCTCGACTGGGATGGTTCTCGTGACTCCCGGCCTAACGACCGCGTTCCACAAGAGCAGAACGCAGAGCATAGAGAATAATGGGATTCATGTTCTCGGTTAACGGTGGTTCTCTTGGGAACGGAGTCAGAGGAGAGTTGATTTTGAATTTCTAATTCAAATTGGCTTGGCTTGCCGGCCATCGCAGCCTCGCGCCAAACCCGCAACGAGGGCACGCGCGGACGTACCGAGCGAGGCTTCGCGACGGCGAGAGGGAGAACAGGATGGCGAGCGGGAGCGTCGGCGGGGGGAGGTGCCGTGGCGTCGATCGTGGGCGTGGCCGGGGCGGCACGCTCGGCGCGCGTGGGCCGGGCCGCGGCTGCAGGCTTGGGCAAGGAACGAAGCGCAAGCCGACGGCGAGTGCAGGAGGAGTGGCCCCGAAAATTTCCGCCAAAAAGGTCAGAGATTCCGAGCGCAATGTCACTCTGCGGAGTGACAAGCGAGCGCTAGAGAGCAAGAACGACGAGGAGGAGGACAGCGGCAGAAAGGACGACAGCAGCGAGGGCGGCGGCGATGGCGAGGACGGCAACCACGGCGAAGACAGTAGCGACGACAGCGACGACGACAGTAACGACGACAGTGACGCCGTCGCCGACGGTGACGTCGCCCACGCCGGCAGCCGTAGCCCAAGCCGGAACCCGGAGAAATCTCAGGCTGCTACAGTTCCGAGAGATGTTCGTAACGGTTTCAGTCTTCTCTCTGATGATGAATCTGGCGACGAGAGGGCGGACGATACTGCGTCGGTTTCCGCGTCGCAGCAGAGATCCAGAAGAGACCTCACGGTCCGCACAACCAGCCCTGCATCTGGCTCCCAGGGCAGCAACTGCGAGACCTTGGGCACGCCGGGGTCGGCTTCTGTTGCAAGCTCTGGCGCCCAATCCCCTCCATCGGCCCGAAACGGAGCGAGCCTGAAGCAGATGTCGCCTCCGAAGCCGCCCACGAGAATCATTGGCATGCGTACAATCGTCATCGACCTCTTCTCCAGCTTTTCGCAACTTCGTCGGGGATTTACTCGAACCCTGAACGCGAGGGACAATGAGAAGGTGCCCGTGTTCAAGTCGATTCTCGAGCCGATTCTTCGGGGTTTCGACGCCGACCACGTATACCTGCGCAAAGCTGCGTGGGGGTTCCTCAACCAGAAGCAGGTTGTTTTCACCTGCCACGCTCGCCTCGTCTTCTTCATGGAAGTTGCGCTTCTCCAGGAGTGCGGGTACAGTTACGATTATGCCTGCGTCGTTGCAGGCTCGCATTTGTCCCGGCACAAGGCAAGGCTGTACTCGCCGTCGAAGTCGCCGGAGTGGGATTACACCATCATGAGCACGACACAGGCTCTCCTCGAAAGCCGATTGACCACAGTGCACTCGCTCAGCACATATGATGAGCGGAGTCCTTAGAATGACGAGAAGCGCCATGCCTTCGAGACGCTCGTCGGCGATCTGTTCTACGGGTGCCTCATGGACCCCGCGCTTAAAGTACCTTTCAAGCGGATCGTCGACGGCATGCGCCGCGACCTTCACGGTCGTCTGAAAACCCTGGGACCAACCTTCCAGGAGAGGATCTATCACGCGCTTGGGGTCGAGGGGGACGCAATCGCCTTCGATGTGCTGCTCGGGATTCCTGAGGAGTGCACAACGAAAACGATCTGGAACAACGAGCGGTTGTTTCCAGTCCTTGGGAGTGTCAACGGTGACGGCGTTGCGGACGCCGATCGCGCGATCGGCGGCATCGATCAGCGGACGGTCTTCAACTTCTCAGGCTCGATGAACTTTTCCACAGGTACGTGCGCAGGGTTGAATCGAAGTGATCGAGTGACTTACGCCATATTCGCGCAAGCAGGAAGCGAACGCAGCGACGGGTCGGCAAATGGTACGTTTGCGTTCGAGTTCAAAATGTGGTCGCAGGGGCTTCTTAACTAACGTGTAGGGTGGCGGGACCTCGACCAAACGTCCACATTCACAGAAGCGGCTGGGGAACTGCCTTCGGCGCACGTGCGCGAGGTCATCGCCGTTGTCATAGCCTTTACCACGGCTCTGTTGCAAGTGTCTACAGTAATCCCGGAGGATTACACGCTGGCGAATCTGGACAAGCGAGGCCACGTCTCAGCACCCCAGATCGCTTTCGCGTGGTCTCTCCTGCTTCGCCGCAGTCTCGCGAACGTCGACAAGGGCGCCCAGAATATCGACGTTGTCTGCATGGACAAGTGCTACGCATGGTTTTCAATGAAGCAACCAGGGTATCCCGGGACTGTCACGGTGACCCCAGATAGCCATTTCAGGGCTTTTTCTGACCTTCTCGCCGCGACACAATCGAGGCCTAGCTCCAGACGAACCTCTCCTATGAGCGCCACGAGCGCTACATCCTTCTGCTTTTACGCGCTTCCTCACCACGCAAATGCTCAATAACATCTACCCTGCCAATTTTATTCGATTCAGCACCCATGCATTTACTTGCAATCTTGTCGGACAATCTCATCGCTTGCTCACCTCGATTTGCAAATTCACGAGTTCGATCTCGTTGCTTGCCGAGCCCCGACTCGCAATTTTGCGAGAACAGACTCAGCATTTTCATCGTTTCGCGACCAGAACGCTCAATTTGTTGAGTCTTATAATACACCGTGTCCATAATATAAGGCACTCACCCCGGATCTCGGGGAAACTCGGCCGCCGGTGGACTCGACAAATTTCGAGCTCAGCGGGTTCATAAGGACGAGTCTAACTCGTAAAATGCCCAACAGAAAGAAATCCCTGACGAACTTGCTCGTCGCGGGCGCCATGGGCTCGGCCCCGGCGGGCGCGGCGGACGGCGCGCTGGAGCTGGCGGACCTGCGGCGGCTGGGCGCCCCGGACGGCTCCGTCTCGCAGCACCACGTGCGCGCGGACCTCACGACGCTGGGCCTGCCCTCCTCGCGACCGGAGACAACTGGTGGCGGCGCCGACCCCGAGGCCCTCGAGGACCCGCTCGTGCTCGTCTGCGGCGACGGAGACTGCTCGTACACGCTGTCGCTCGCGATCCTGCTGCGCAGGGAGAACCGGCGCGCGCGGATCGTGGGCACGACACTGGACACGGCGGAGGAGATGCTCAAGTACAAGCGGTACCCGGCCATCAGGGACCGCATCGAGGAGGAATTCGACAACGTGCGCCTCGTGCACGGGGTCGATGCGCGCTGCATCGAGGAGGACAAGCAGCGGGAGATCTTTGGCGAGGGCCCGCGCTACGCGCAGTTCGTGCTCTTCAACTTCCCGCACTACGGCGGCCAGAGCAAGGTACAGGTGAACCGCAAGCTGCTGGGGGACTTCTTCCTGTGCGCGCGCAAGTTCATCCGGTCCGGCGAGGGCCAGATCTGGGTGAGTCTGATCTCAGGGCAGGGTGGAACCCAAGCGGAGCGCTTCAAGCGGCTGCTGTGGGCCAACACGTGGCAGGTCCAAGACCAGGCTGCGCAGGCCGGCCTGCTCATGAGGGATGTCGAGCCCGCGCAGCCGGCGCTTTACCGTCTGGCGCAGGCCGACGCAGACCTCGGGTACCGCTCGCGCGGGTACAAGGACGGGGATGCGGGCTTTCACCAGGTGGGGTCCATCACGCACAAGTTTGCGTGGCCGCACGAGACCTTCTGCCCGCGGGCGCGCTTTCCGCTGGTCTGGGAGGGCTCGCTCGGCATGTACTATGATCCGGACAACTTTGAGGTGGACGAGGTGCATAGGAGACTGCGCAAGCACCTTGGCGGCGCGCGATTCCGGACGCGCATCTTTGACCGCTACATCGAGCCCTGGTCACGGCGCATGGCGCGCACCTTTCGCATCGAGGTGACCTCGCTCGAGGTGCCCGTGAGCCGCGTCTTTGTCCACAACCTCATGAGCACGCTCAAGACCGAGCTCCTCGAGCTCGAGGCGCTCTATCTGGAGCGCTACAACCTGCGCCGCTGGTCCAAGACCGAGATGCGCGCCGCCCGCGCCGCGGGCATCCTGGACGTGCCCGGGCTGGCCGCCGAGGCCGCCAGGGCGCGCAGCGAGCGTCTGGGCCAGCCTACATCATGATGTTGCACAAGTCGAGGACGCCGTCAGCTCAAGAAAACGCGTGCTCTCGGTAATTGCGACGCGCTTGTCCAGTGTCTCGCCGGAATGTGTCCCGCCGGAATGCGAGATAAATCGCTAATGCGAGACCGGGCCGGGTCGCCCACGAGATGACGTGACCCAAAACTTGTGTTTCAGAGGCTTAGGTTAGATGCCAAGGGGGAAAGGGAAAAGGTGAAGCATGGCGAAGCGGAGCGTGGCAGATGGGAGGGAATAGAGGTTGAAGAGGCGAGGGAAGAAGAGCCCAAGGGCGAGAACGGAAAGCAGACTATTTGGACTCGCGCGACTTCTTGAGATCCTCCGGGGTCGTCCAGGTAGCCTTGAGCGTGCCGACGAGGCCCTCGCCAAAGATGCTGACCTTGAGCAGACCAATCATGGTGAGCACGGTGACACCGAGCACGCCGTAGCGAATAGCGCTGTTGGGGGTGGCGACGGGGACGTAGTCGGTGAGGATCCAGTTCATGCCGATGTGGGCGTGGAGCGGGAAGACGACAGCGAGCACCATGTCGATGGGCATCGACAGGAAGCTCGGGTGCGCCAGAACGGCGATCGGGGTCAGCGCAAGCGACGCCAGACTCGTCTGGTGGAAGACCTTCTGCACGGCGATGGACTGGTCAGCTGCGTAGTTTCTCAAAAAGACCCATTAGCAAGCCAAGCGTAACGGAGTTAGTCTTTGTGTGTTCGCCCAGTGATCACCTTTGTGCGGCGCGACAACAGGCGCGGCCGGCTGCCATTCCTCTCGTCCCATTCGTTCGCCCGTGCATGTGGATGAATGGCTTGACAAAGGCTTCCTATGTCCTTTCCGCCCCTCAGTATTTCGTCACTCAACGTACCGGCAACGAGGCTGAAGGGCGCGTCGCTCTTGCTGGCCATGGTGCGCGCCGCAGCGAGGCGCATGGCGGGCCGCGTGTTGACGAGGCCGGCCGCGGCGACCTGCCTGCCCATGGGCATCATCGTGCGAAGCATGTTTTCTCCTTGGTGTTTCTCGGGTCGCTGTTCATGTAATTCATAAGATCCGCCCTCCCTTCCAGGGCCCTCGCCGCCGGCAGCAGCGGCGGCAGCCTGCCTGTCCAGGCAGGTCGCCGCCGCCGCCGGCGGCGAGCGGGCTCCCTCGGGGCGGTCGACCGCGTCGTCGTCAGTCCTCCGCTCGTCGGTCTCGACGGATGGATGCCACCATCTCGTCTTGTCTCATCTCTCTCATCCCCTCCATCATCGTCGGGGACGGCGGGGCGCGGGCGGCGCGGGCGCGGGCGCGGGCGGCGCGGGCGGACGTACCTGGGTGCGGCGGGGAGCGTGCGCGCGCGGCTGCTGGGCGAGCGATCGGTCGATGGGAGTCTGTCTACGAGGAGCGCCTGCAGTGCGGCCTGCACAGTGCAGCTCGTGCCATCCTTCACTGTGCGACCGCTTTGGCCCACTTGCGGGCCGCCATAGCGCACTTGCGGGCCCGCGTCCGCCCTCTGAAGGCCGAGCGAGACTCAGCTTATTAGCTTGCAAGAACGAAGCTGCGAAGAGGCAGCGAGGCAGCCGAGGCTGCAAAGCCTGCAAGCCGCAGCTTGCGGCGGCGGCCTGATCTGATCGGAGAAGCCTTCTAAAAGACGGCCGCAGGCGTCCGCGGCCAGATGCCGCCAAAGGAAGGAAGGGCAGGGCAAATGCAGCAGCCGAATCGCGGCGACGCGACCGGGCGTTTAGGCCGTTTATTGGGCCTCTTTGGGACGAGGAGCGGACATAATCCGTACCAGCCCTTGGTTCGTTGCAGGGCTCGGGCTTGCAGTTCGTACCATAAAGAGATCACGGATGGCGTAGGAGTAGGCCTTCCACAAAAAGATCGTTTCCGATGCGTTTGTCTCTATTCTGCAAGGATTCACCTTGCTCGACGGACGCTGGATCTGGACGCTGGATCTGGACGGCTCGACGACGAAACTGCGGTGAGTAAGCTCGACGTGACATCACGCGACGCTGGAACTGAACGGGCTCGATGAGGACACTGACTCAGTGAGAGGAGAAAGCTCAAAGCCAGCCTAGAGAACCATGGTGACACAATCGTATACGTAAAGATCAGTTGGTTCTTGCAGTTTGTCTCGCTCAGACCTAAGAGCTCTGTGGGACACTCGAGAAGCTAGAGACGCCGGATTCTACAGAGCCCATGGAGCTGACTGAGCTGGAGCGGCGTTTGAGGGGGCTTTCCGCGCGCTCGATGACTTCGGGATCGAACGAGATTCGGACGTGGCGGGAGTTTTGCGGGGACTTGGTGATCATTTCCTTTTCAATGAGGTCACGGCGTGTGGGCGTGAGGCAAGCAGCGCGCTGTAAGAGCTTGGCCTGCTGCTCGCTGGCCTTGACGTAGGTGGGGTTCATGCGCAGACACGCCGCGAAGCGCTCGAGCGCGGCCTGCTTGTTGCCGAGGCTCGCGTGGCAGAGACCAATGTTGTGTTCGGTAACGTGGTGCTTGCCGACGAGCTCGGAGGACTTTGAGTAAAAGACGAGCGCCCGCTCGAACTCCTGAAGCCCGTAGTGGAAGCGGCCGAGCTCAAAGGCAAAGTCCTTGTCGTGCTCGAGAAGAAAGTAGTTCTCCCAGGCACGCTCCATGCCACGGCGCACATCATTCAAGAGGCGGAGGTTGCAGACGGCCAGGTTGTTGAGCAGGACCTCGCGGTACTTGAAAACAAGGTCTGCGTCCCAGTCGCTCAGCTGCAGCAGCGCCACCACGGCGCGCACGAGCGACTCGTCCTGTACAGCCTCGCAGTTGGCGAGTTCGCGCTGCTGCAGCTGGAAGAAGTGGTCCGGACCGAAAGTCCCGACCGTCTCAGCAAAGGCGAGACGCAAGCCTGCAAAGGGTCGCGTCAACGCCTGTGGCGCCTCGCCGAAGCAGTTCCATCCCGAGGTGTCGATTGCCGCCGTGCTCTCGTCCGCGGCGCGCGGCGACTCGAGGACGAAAGCTGAGACCTTGAGCGAGGCATCTTCGAGCGGGCAGTGCAGTGCAAAGCCCCCGTGCGCCTGAAACCAGAGGCCGATGGCGTGGTAGTTGACCATGAGGGAGAAAGACCCGTGGATAGCGATGTGCGGATCGCTGAGCCCGTTTTGCCGCAGCGAGAGCGTCGTGGACTGGCCCTTGTCTCCGGAGAGCACCATGAGCCTGCCGGTGCGTGAGAGCGATCGCAGACGATCCAGGCACCGTAGCGACTGCGTCGGCAGCAGGAACGAGGCGTCCGCCTTGGCAAAATGCGCCGCGTACCACTCGAGCATGGCGCGAGAGATCTCGTCGGCGGGCTGGTCCTCCTCCTCCTCCACATGCTCGGCACTGGAGGCGCGATCGCCAGCAACCGGCTCCCAGGACCAGCGCGCCTCGAAGCGGTTGAGGATAGCCGGGTCCGTCGGGTCGAGTTCTGGCGCGCCCGTGTGCACGCTGAGGTATCCCTGGCTGAGCACGCCGCCGCGTACGCGGTACGCGTCCGCGGGCAGCGTGTCAAAGAGGTAGTTGGCCACGACAATGGGGGGATTGGCCATGTTGCGAACCTCGACACCGCTGACCTCAAGCTTGATGCAGTCGTCCCGACAGGCGTCAAACCTGGCAAAATCGAGAAGACCTGCGTTGAAATAGCGCTGCAGCGCCGGATGGGAGCGCCAGAATTCGAATGGGGTGTCGCAAAAGTCCGTAAGCACGTACTTGAAGCAGACGGGTGGTTCATCGCCGTAGATGAGCTCCATGCGCTCGACGAGGGCCTTGAGCAGGAGGAAGGAGAACTTGCCCGACCCAACCCCGAGCTCCACAATGTACACCGGTTCGCTGGCGTCGATGGCCTTCTTGACGTGTAGGTCCTGCAGGTAGCCCTGCAGGATCTTGGCGTAGGACCGCGCGATGAAGGCGTTACAGGTAATAAAGTGCGGCACGATGCCTAGCGACCAGGCCTCCACGCCCTGGTCCGCATAGAATCGCCGCATCATCTCCCAGAGAATGCTCTGGCTAAACCGAGCATTCTTTTCGAGCACATGGTTCTTGCTGGAGACTGCCAGTACAGCCGGCCGGCCTGCACGCTCATCACCGTGCGCCTCGATCTCCGGGGCCACGAGCTCGACTTCGATGCGCTCGTCCTCGACCACTTGCTGCCTGCCGCATTCACCGCCGCTGGGCACCGCGGGCGCCGCGCGCTGCGTCTGCATCGTCATTGTCTCAGCGCGCTCGCGCATAAAGACGCGCTGACGGACAGACTGCAGGTCGGCAGACGGCGCGGCAAGAAGCGGTCGAGGTTTTCCCTTTGCCAGGGTAGACGGTCGCCGTCTCCGAGGGCCCGACGACGGACAACCTGAGGACTGAACCGACCGCTCGGTCGAAGCGGTCGCCTTTTCACAGATCTTCTCAGGCGCGTGCGCCTTATGCGTCGGCACGAGCGGCGCGCGCCAACACAGGTCTGAAGAGGTCTTTTGACATGTGCGTTGAACGGATAACTCAGCTGCTATTGTATACTCTATTGTAGACAATCATCCTCTGGTAGGACTCCTTAGTGGTGTGCTACGAGACTGCACACCTCTCATCTCTTCCTTGTTCCGGTCCGTCTTGTTGGTTCCGGTACGTCCCTCTTGCGCAAATTTACTTATACTACGAGCGACGTCACGTGCGCAATTTAGCACCAGACTCAGTGTCATTTAACGCATTACCTGCCAGCCTGTGCATCTTTTTTTCGTTTTTTTCAAGGGCAAACTGGCAGGTCGAGGACTCGGAGACGCAGACGAGAGCCTTGATTGATGATGTCAACACTCATCGCAAGGGGACGGATGTCGCTGATTGGTACGTACTCACTCCTGCAGTTATTACGCGCAACTACGCACTTACCGAGCTCCGTCTTGACTACGTCGCCGCTGATTTCCGCGAACCTGGGCCTCTGCTCGTCATCTCGTCATAGGTGCGTCGTCAAGCAGCCCTCAGTCCCCCTTCCTCGCCTCATCGAACGGGCCGGAACCCGTATTGCGCAGTCGCGTCGGCGTCGTCTAGGATACTCCTACCGCCAGCTACCGCCTCGCCTTGCTCCGAAAACTCTGCACGCGCTCACTCTTAGTATGCCCCCCGGCGTATCTTCATCGCATATTTTAACGAATGCGGCTACCATGGATCGGGTAATATCGGGTAAACAACATTGGGGTATACGCAGGGAAGAGGGCTGGCTGCGACGGCGACGTCAAAATGCGGCTGCAGACCCTCTTCTGACAGACCTTGCGGCCACCACCACCAGGTACGTGCGCGCACTCGCCCGCGCCGCCGCCCCCGCCGCCTCCCCCTCCCCTTCCCCGCCGCCCGCGCCGCGCCCCCTCGGCCCCTGCCGCCGCCCGCGTCGCGCCCGCGGGCCGCTCGCGGCGCGGGCGACTGGTTGGCGCGGATGGTTTGAAAGGCAGGCGGCGGCGCAGTAGTTAATATATGGGGATGCCCAGACCGCTGCACTGCCGACCACTGGATTCGACCAGCGCTGCCGCGTGCGGCCCGCGCCGCGGACGCGATGGCGGGAGCCTTGCCTGCAAACGCGGGTCTGCGCGTACTTTCATTAATGAATGAACGAGTGACTGACGATTGAGCTTGCGCAGCAGTCAAGCAACGAGAAACCAACCAAGGAAAATGTTCGGCCCCCTCGGATCGATGAAGGCCCGCGTGGCGGTGGAGAAGGAGCACAAGCCCGTGCGCGCCATGTCGGCCGCCCCCAGCTCCGTCCGCGCTCTTAGCGGCGCCGACCAGGGCCCCTTCGACCTCATGTACTTCCTCAAGGGCGCCTTCTCGGGTGTAAGTTGATTCGAAAGCAGGTGTCAAGAGAGAACGAAGGACTGACGCCCCAGTGCATCTCGATTGCGTACCATTGCCAATAACAGGGTGTCTGCTGCGGTGTCACCCACGGTGCCCTGTGCCCCGTCGATGTCGTCAAGACTCGCATGCAGCTCGAGCCGACCAAGTACACCGGCATGATCTCGGGCTTCCGCAAGGTCATCGCCGAGGAGGGCGTCGGCGCTCTCGCCACCGGCCTCGGCCCCACCGCCGTTGGCTACTTCATCCAGGGCTGGTTCAAGTTCGGCGGTGTCGAGTTCTTCAAGATCCAGCAGGCCGACTACTTCGGCATTGAGAAGGCCTGGGAGTACCGCTTCCCGATCTACCTCACGTCCGCCGCCGCGGCCGAGTTCATCGCCGATATCTTCCTGTGCCCCCTCGAGGCCACCCGCATCAAGCTCGTGTCCAACCCCAGCTACGCCTCCGGCCTCATCACGGCCTTCCCCAAGGTCATCGCCGACGAGGGCTTCTTCGCCGGCTTCTACAGTGGCTTCATCCCCATCCTCTTCAAGCAGGTCCCGTACACCATGGCCAAGTTCGCCGTCCAGGGTGCCGCCCAGGAGAAGCTCTGCGAGATGACCAACACCGACATCGCCACCTGCCCCGAGTCCACCAAGGTCTCCCTCTCGCTCGCCTCCGGTGTCATTGCTGGTGTCGCCGCCGCCATCATCTCGCACCCTGCTGATACCCTCCTCTCCGTCATCAACAAGCCTGGCGCCGGTGGCAAGGGCAGCATGATTGTCCGCCTCGGCCGCGTCGCCAACGAGCTCGGCTTTGTCAAGCTCTGCCTCACCGGTCTCCCGGCCCGTTGCATCATGATCGGTACCCTCACCGCCGGTCAGTTCGGTATCTTCGACACGGTTATGGCCTTTACCGGTGCCTCCAAGTTCCACTTTACCGACCCGGCCGACCTCGAGCACTAAAAAGCACCTGCTCGCTCTCTGCAGTCGTAACCCGAAAATATCGCGATATACCTGCCTGCCTTTTGCCATTCGAATCGCATGCTTGCTTAATCGTACTGTTCTTGCCCAACTCCACCTCTGATGACGTCGCTTTTAGCATTCCGTTGCACGTCCTTGCTCCATCTTCGAATCCGAGATAAATCATAAAAGGGACGAAAGATGCCTGAGTATTTTGAGAGTATGCTAAATGTGCCTTGGTGCTACCAATGGTATAGATTGGTTCGTGCTAAATGTGCCTTGGTGTGGACGGGCGGCAGGCTCGTCTCATGCTGCCCATCTCGGGACTTTGCGGCGTCTACATAATCGCGCAAGTTCGGAACTGGATTTGGGGGGGAAAAGTGCCTTGGTAGTGTGACCTCTCTGTGGCCACATGCTTGGAGCGCTCGCGGCGCTCGGTCTGGGAACTAAACCATCTGAGCCTGCTCGACGGGCTTTTTGGAGCCACAGCAATGCCCGCTCGAAGTAGGCTCCTGCGGGGGCGACTTCTTGGCCGCAACTTTATGGTTGAGGTCGACGGGCGCGTCGTCAATCTCCTCGGCGAATTGGCAGCAAGGATCGGCGGCCTGGCCCGCGGTGTTGCGCAAATTCATGTTGAGACAGAAGTGGCCGGCAGCTAGGCCCAACACCACCGCCACGAAGAGAATCGCCGAGTACGTCATGACGATGAGCATGGCAAAGTAACCGGCCGTGACCTGGACCACGTACATGAACATGTATACGGCAACGTTCTGCCAGTGCTTCCAGCGATCCTGCACGACCTTGAGATGGTACCGCCGGACGTAAATGATGAGCTCGACCATCATGCCAAAGAGGAAGACGCCGATCGCGCCCGCCACCATCTTGCCGGGCGTGTCGAGCGTGAACGCCGGAAAGAGGATTGACACACAGTTCTCGGCCGGGTCCACGCTCGACGCGAAGCCGAACATGTACATGACCGTGCCGTAGCCATTGCACATGCCGGCCGTGTTGGTCTCGGGCGTCGAGTTGGTGAAGCAGTACGGCTGGCACGTAGGGCAGTGGTCCGTAGGCGCCGCCGTCGGAGACCAAATGGTCCCGTCCGTGCCTTCGCAGAGAATGTCTTCCGAGGCCGTCTCGCTCGTGCATCCGGAATCTTCGGAGAACTCCATGCATTGGTGCCAGCAGTACGAAGCGTCGGCCCCGCAGCCGTCGGCTAGGTCGCGCGCGACAAGGAGCGAGTCGCTCGTATGCGCGCGCGAGCACCCGGCCGCAAAGGCCTCGCCATGCGCGGCCACGGCGCTCGCGCGCACGTCAAGATCCTCACCAAAGGTGCGCCCAGTGTTCTCGTTGATTCCGTCCGCCGGAGGCAGGAACATGCGCCCGTACCAGGCCCGCACCACGTCGCCCAGCGCGCACGCCGGCTGCATGACCAGCGCGTGCGGGACGGGCCGCATCGGTACGCAACGGTGCGCTAGCTCGGTCATGCCCTGGCCAATCATGAAGAGAACGACGTCACCGTCTTCGGCGAGCGCCGGACGCCCCACCTTGCCGTGGGCATTCTCGACCATAAAGCCCAAGCCGGGCGCAACGCCCGCGATCGGTTCGGCAGAGCGCGCGTCCACAAAGGCGGACGGGAGAAGCGCAATAAAGAGGCCGGCGTCCGTGTGCATGTCAAGCGCCGCCGCGCCGCCGCTAAGTGCGCTCGCGCTGCAGTTGGCCTGGTACGCGTGAAAGTGCTCGAGGTGCACGCCAGCGTTCAGGAACGACTGCGCCGACGCGTACGGCTCGCCCGAGGCGTGCATCGCAAAGAACTCACCGGCCTGGCGTGTGCCGCACAGCGCGTCGAGCTGCGCAAAGACCAGCGTTGACACGCGGGAGATAAGCTCCCGCAGCGCCGTCGCCGAGCGCTCAAAGGCGATGCACTCCGCCGACAGCGCCTCGGCGCCAAAGTGAGCGGCGAGGTTGAACGCGTGGCGCTGGCCGTGCTCAGTGACGGCGGCAAAGGTTCGCCGGACGGTCTCGTCCGCGAGGTAAAAGCTCGGCGCGCCGCCCTTCATCGACGCCATGCACTCCACGAGCTCGCCAAAGGTCGCCTTGCGCAGCGCCTTGAGCTGCGGCACCCCGGTCACCTGGAACAGGCCGTCCGTCACGACCGCGCGGCGGATCGAGCTCCCGTCCACGTCGGCGACCAGCGCGTCGAAGGCGACCTCCTCCACGCGCACCTCCGCGGCCGCCCACGCCGCCGTCGCCGCGGGCGTAGTCGCCAGGGCGGCCGCTGCCACCGCCACGATCATCCCCATCATCCCCCTCATCAGGCCCATCTTCCGTCGCGGCCGGTCGCGGCGGCGGGCGGCGAGGGAGCGAGGCGCGCGGGCCGGGCGGCGCGTACGGCGCGGCGCGGCGTGGCGGGGCGCGGGCGCGAGCGCGGGCGGGGCACACGCACACGCACGCGGCCGCGAAAAGCGGCTCTGACAGGCAGCCATCGGCACTGCAATTGGAAAAAAAAAAACTAGTCAGAAACTAGTCGCAAACTAAGGAACCAGAGGGCTTTGCAGGCTGCCAAGCAGCCTGGGAGCCCTCGGGACGTCCGCGTGTCAAACCTGCCTCGCGAGATTCGTGGTGAGCGGGTCGTGAGCGGACTCCGGCGGAAGGCAGCTTGAAGGAAAGCGAGAGCCCTTTGTGGAATGTAGAATGGGGTTTGGTGACAAGCGCAGAAGATGCCATGCAGCAGCTTTGACAGTCGGCAAAACTGTCGAATCTCAAGGTGCGCACGACTGGGTGACTTGTGGAGGTCTCGATGAAATCTAGCACGCGTGTCTCCGGCTCGCGAATCTGCTAATTTATACTGACTGACAGAAATGATTTAGAGCTCCCTCCTACTTCTTGGACCGCGAGTCGCCGAGGACGAGACCGAGAAAGCGCGATAGCGAGATGGCATTGCGCTCGCCCTTGTGCAGGGCAACGTGGTCCGCGAGCACGTCGACCTCGTCCTGCGTGAGATCGAGGCCAAAGTCCAAGAGGGCGTACTTGAACTCGACGCGGTCGAGCATGCCGTCGTGGGCCTGGTCACAGCTGCGCATGAGGTCCTCAAAAGCATCTGCATCGTCGTCACGGACGGCCTCAGTGATGAAAGCCAGCACAGCGTCCGCGGACAGCGGGGGAGCGAGCTCATCACCGATCTCCAGCTGCGGCTCCGCAGCGAGCTCAAAGGTCCACGCATTTCGCTCGAGAACGGGCAGTCGATGATCCGCTGTCCGGACGCCGCGCGCCTCGTGCCGGAGAACGTGGGCCTTGCACGTCGGCTGATGCAGGCAGCAAAAGACGTCGAGCTCGGGGCCGTAATCATTGTAAACGACCGTGGCCGCGTCCATGGCAAGCGCCTTGCCCGAGGCGCAGTGAACCAGCTGCAGGGGGACCCCGCTGGAGACGCGCTTGTCCGCATCCACGGGGAAGGGCTGCGACAGGAGCGGCTCAACGCGCCACCGCATGTATGTGAGGTCCTTGGCAGACGCGGGCTCGCGGGCAATACGCACCTCTTGCTGGCCAGACTGGCTCGTGCTTCCCAAAAGGCTCGAAGGTGTTGACGCAACGTAGAGTGGCTTCTGCGCCAAGCCGCTCGCCGAGCTCACACGCAGGCTTGGTGCGGTTGCCAGAAGAACCTCATCCCCGTACTCGACACAGTCCGCGCTCGCCGAGCTCGCCTCGGGATCCGACGCCCGCAGAAGTACAAAGCTCGTCCGAAGACTCAGGTTGTCTACGCCCGATGCCTGGTAAGCGCGCGTTTCTACCTCTTTCGACAGGTTGTTGGCCAGCCTGCGGCCCGTCGCGCTGTGCTTGAGCGCGATGAGGCTGCCGTACCGGAGCCTGCCATCCTCGCTCCACGACAGCTGCGCTGGTTCTCGTCCGGCGGCCGTGGCCTGGTCAACCTGGTCCACAAGCCTCGAGCCCTGGCTCACCTTGAGGTGCACGAGCTTCTTGTGGATGTCCGCGAGCGACTTGTCCTCGTTCCAGTTGCCGATGAGGACCTTGGCATTGTACCCGCTCATGATCGATATGATGGAGTGGAGCTCGTGGCTCTTGACGCGAGCGCCCGCCGTACAAAAGAGTCTGCCGGCAAGTCTTGTCCACGCACGCGCTCTCTCGCACGAACGTGCTCACGCGTGCACGTCCACGCGAGGGCGAACTGCTTCGGGTTGTGCCGATCACACAATAATGAGTGCCAAGGACCCGGCCGAAAATCGCTCTTCACACGCGATGCCGCTTCTTCCGAAGCTGTTGTGCCGCAACGACTGCCTGGGCGGGTTATTTGACCGGGATATCGAGGGTCCTTCCTCTCGAGATATCCTGCACGTGCGCGCTCGAACGAAGTAGGATAACAAGAGTCGCAAGAGTCGCCGGAATCGAGACCGAGATCGATCCGTTGGGTTCACCGTCGACTCCGGCTCAAACTCGGCTCGACCGAGAGAGCCTTGCCTCGACTACTCTTGAGTAGTCGCGAGCTTGCAGTGCAGACGCGGCAAGCACTTACCCCACTGCAAGCGTACTTGCGCCGCACAATCTGTTCGGAAAAAGCCGTGCAGGTGTAAGTGGGTGTGCGCGTCGTAGATGTCTGGATCTTGACGCACGACGTGCCCGAAGACAAGGCAGCATCACCATTACCGCCATTACCATCCACAATCATCATCACTGTGCACTAAAACCCGAGGCGCTGGCGCGGGCAGCATCAAATACCTGGAGAGGCTGCCCGGGCCAGGCCAGGCGCGGTGACAGCGCGGTGGCGGCGCGGCGGCAACAACGATACACGGGGGTTGCGTGCCGCCAATCGCCTTAGATAGCGTTAGGATCAGTCGCAGCGCGGCGAAGGCGCAGGCGCTTTGCTTGCTCGAGTATCAAAGCGCTGCTCGTGTATTCAAGTCCTGTTCGAGCGACAAAGCGCTGCACGAGCGGCAAAGCTCTGACATCGCGACTGCTCTTGAGCGACCGCGCTCGGCTCCCAGTAGCAAAGCGCTGCAGGTGCTGCTCTCGCGCGACTATTCCTCTGCAGCGTCCACCTCGTTGAGGTCAGATCCGCCGCCAGCATGGACACCGAATACGGGCGTGTTCCGCCAGAAGCACGCAAATCGGAATGGGCGCGCGCACAGTTACTTGTGCCGCGACGCGAGCGAGGACTCAAGCCACTACTCTCCAGGGAGGATGCCGATGAGGACGAAGAGGAGCAGCGCGTCGTCCGCGAGGCCGAGGCGGCCAATGCAAGGCTCCTGGCCAGCGGCATGGACCGCTGCCCAACAGGCCGCCTTCCTGGTTTGGGCACTGTGAAGTCTGAGCATATACTCGTCAAGCAGCGCCAGGCGGAAGCACAGCTCGAGGCAGCTGCACGTCGCGAGAACGCCGAAAAGGTTTTCGTGCAGTGGCTTAAGCGCAAGCAAGAAATTGGCATGGTCGCCGGGCCCACCTTGGCAGCGCGAGAACAGGAAATGCGCGACCAGGAGGAGGCCATTCGTGCCGAGCGCCGCCGACTCGCCGACGAGCGCTACAGCGAATGGCGCAAGAAGAAGGATCTCGAGCGCCGCGAGCAGCGGAAAAAGGAGCGCGAGGCCCGCGCTGATACCCTCGCTAGTATCCTTGCGCCCGCAATGACCTCGCCCTCGTCTGCCGGGCCCTCGACTTCAGAGGCCCTAGTCTCGCCTTCCAAACCAGGCGGCCAAACTTCGACGTCGCCAGCTGCTGCGCCCGCGCCGCCCCCGCAGCGCACAAAGAGCCCGTTGAGCCATCTCAGAAACGTGGATATGAAGTGGGCTCGCGTATACCTCGACAAGCCGATCCCACGACCACACGCTGCTCAGCATCCCGCAGGCACCGGCGCTGGTCTCTCTGGGTCAGCATCTGCCGAGGATGGGGAGCGGGCGCTCTTGCGGCGGTGTCTCCAGAGGTTTTCCCGATGGCTGGCCAAGCCGCAGCACCGCATTTCGCTCGAGGACGCGCTTCGCCGCGCCGACACCATTGGCAATGCGCAGCTCAGCGAGGAGGCAGTCTCTGCCGCCTTGCGGGAGACGGGCTTCAAGCTCGACGCTTACGAGAGCCGCCTCTTCTACAGGCACATCGAGTCCAAGTGCGGGAACCAGTGCGAGCGCCTCATCGCTCGCTTGGACGCCCGGCGCGAGATGCGGGCTGCCGGCCATCGCGCCAAGCCATCGCGGTCACCGAGCCCAACAAAGAGGAGACGCCCGCGGCACCCGAGCGCGGCACGACGAAAAGCCGCGGCGAGGCGGGTCTTCCAAGCGCTTCACCGCGACACGCCCGGCGATGTCGCCACGGTGCTCGAATGCGCCGCCGAACGCGGCGCAGAGGCCGTTGCCAATGCGCACGACCTCCGTGCCGCCCTCGACATCTTTCTCGCAGACCAAGGGCTCAGCCAGATGTCTGAGCTTCTCGACAAGGACCTTTTCCTGCTCTGCGGGTCGTTCATGGAGAACGAGTCCGCAGAGCACCCGCGGTCAGTCGCGGGGCTCCTGCACTATGTCCTTGAGGTAGCGCAGGCGCGGTCTCGGGCGGTCGTGCGCAATCGCAAGCAAGAAGCTCCGGCCTCTGGGGAGGATGCCGCGCTTCAGATCAAGGTTACCGAGGACGTGCGCGTCCCCTTGCGCGCATTTTACAGGTCCATGGGCTGCGACCCCAGCCGTGAGCGCATGCGCGGCGCCTTGCAAATGTGTCACGAAGCCTCGGCGATCGAAGGCACCGTTCTGGTGGAGATTGTCGCGGCGCACAGCGAGCCCTTCCTCGAGACGCTCAAAGACGACGGTACGGTGCTCGAAAGCACCTTTGTCGACTACTTTTTCCAAAAGTACGAGCAGTACCAGGAGGAGAGCATGTCCAGGGAGAGTCCTTCCATGTGCCCTTGCACAACCCGTCCGCGAACCTCGCGCGCGCGTGAGCGACGGATCGGTACCAAGTCGAGGCGGGCAGGCACCTCGCCGAGCCGGGTCCGAGGGACCTCGCCGAGCCGGATCCGGGTCGTCAAACCGCCGCGACACCAGCAGGAGGCCAAAGAGGAGCGCGACCGGCTCACACGCGCCACGTACATGTCTGGGGAGGGCCGATACGTCAAGGAGCGTCCCCAGCCAAGCGAGAGCTACGTCGCTCTGCAGACGCTGCACGAGCGCGCCAAAACTGCGGCCAAGAGCCTCGGATCCGTCACCTCTGCCCAGGTCGCCGAGGTCCTCAACCTCGAGAAACCGCCGCCGGGGGTCATGCGCACAATCGGCGGCGCATGTCTCCTCGTCGGCGTCACGCCCACGTGGAAGCACGCACGCGGGCTTTTCCGGCACTGGCCGAACTTCTTGGCCTTTGCCTCCAGCGTCACGACCACACACATTCCGCGCTTTGATACTAGCACGCTCGAGAGGCTTCGCAGCTCCGCGGAAGCGCTCCCTCCAGGGGCGCCTCGCCTCGCGACCGTCTTGCACGTCTGGGTCTCGGCCATGCTGGCCTATCTCAGTGCTGCGCAGGACGCAGGCGGTGATTCCCAGGGACCACAGTGAATGGCGGCTGTGGGGCATCGCGTGCGTGCTGCAAAGGGAAGGACCAGATTCCTCCCAGCAATTGTACTCAACATCAAAATCAAATCCATATCAGTTCATCTTTGCGTTCGTGGGCGTAGACCTCGTCGTCGATGTGAATTGTTGCTAAGCAACGTAGCACCCTAGATAGGTCTAGTTTCTCGAAGGCCTCGCGTCTTCTATCGAAAGCAGCCCGCAATGCTGTTGGTCCTCGTCGTCGATAAACCTAGGCATAAAGTCCATGTCTAGTATCTCGGAGGCTTCGCGTTAGTAGCGACCCGCAATGCTCTTCCTTCGCAAATCTCGTCGTCGATATACCTAGCATGTCCATGTCTAGTCTCTCAGAGGCTTTGCGAGTCGTTAGTAGCGGGTCATAGCGACCCGCAATTTCTTCGCCAACCTCGTCGTCGATAAACCTAGACATAAAGTCTAGTCTCTCGGAGGCTTCGCGTCTCTAATTCATTCCTGGCGATCAGCTGCAAGTTCGCTCGTAAACATCTACGAGCCAGTCAGCACACGTCTCGGTCACCATGCACTTGTCGCCGCTCGTCGCGCATTCGCTATCCGCGCGAAAACATACGAGCTTGGAAGGAGCGCGATCGTCTCGTTCGAGAACCAGTTCTACAGCATACCATATCGCTGACCTCGTCTACGATGTGCTTCATTGCTGGGCAACGATTCACCTAGACAAACTCCGTGCAGAGATGTCTAACTTTCTCAGAGGCTTGCGTTTTGGTTTGCTGCGTTTTGGTTCTGCTGCCTGCCCGGCGCGGGCTTGACGACCGACGCTGCTTGCAAATAGACGGTGCCATGTACTGCAAGGGTGTCGCAGCGCCGTGCGGTCTGCGCAAAGCACACGGCGTCAAGACGACATCGGATGATTTTATGGCCGGAAGGTCAGCTTTGAAAAAGAAAAGCGTCCGGCAAGGCCGCTCCAGATGGGGCGCGCAATTTCGGGTCGTTCAGCCGCTTTTTCAGTCCCGAAAAGGGACAGAAATTGGTGGTCTTTTGATCGAGCAGTCAGGAAAAGTGCTTCTGGCGGAGCTGCCGATTGCCTCTGGGCAAGTAGTTTCGCGTCGTCTACTCGATATAGTTCCGGGGGAAGCAGAGCCGACCGACATTGGACAATTTTCTGATCGGCCGCTGAGGACGAAAACTTCTTGTCTTGCTGATAGCGAGTGATCTCTTGGACCGAAAGCTCTTCGTCCAGTTGTTCTCTCTCGGCCGCTCAACCGAGAAGAAAGTTCCTGCTCAGCACGATAAATAGCCCGGCGCTAGCCGCCCGCCCGATTTCGCGTCCGCCAGTCGTTTGCAAGCAGAATGTAGATTCTCTCCGGCTTGATGACGATGGACGACGGACGCCGGCCGTTGCTAGAGCAGAAGCTGACGTCGGCAAAAGGCATCTCACCGCGTCTGATCGGCACGACCGGCTTCTCTGATCGTCGCGGCCGGCCTGTCTGACATTCGTTGCGCAGGTCCCGAGTCGGTCCCATGATCGAAAGCTCTTTTTCGTCACAATTTTTTTCTCTTATGACCCCCAGGATTGCCTGGAGACAAACGTCATCGGAGCGCAGACGGGCTGCGCTGCGCATGCTGGGATGGCCGCCGGGGCTCGCCGCACTGAGATATGAGCGCCGGCCCAAACTTCGCGCGAACCGAGACGGAGTCGAGACGCTTCGCGCCCGCGGCTCGGCTTGCCATGCGGAGCCTCTGCATGTTCTCTTTGAGCATGACACACACCATTTCGGGTCTCCGCGGACGCTCAAATGCGCGATGCAGCGACAAGGATACGGCAGCTGCCAAGCTCGGCAGGATGAGCTTGGCGCCGAGGGCAGGGCGGGTAAGACAAGCTGGCCGCGCCTCGCGCCGAGGCCTGCTCTTGGACAGTCCGTCGACAAAGCTTCAGCAGCAATCGATCTTCTTGCGACCCGGGTGCTTCCTCGTCGGCACGCGGCCCGGGACGCGCGAGATGCTGACGGGCCCGATTGCTGCGAATGGATTTCGACTAGCAGCGTGCAAGCGCGTCAAGAATTCGAACTGACTATGTCGAAGCTCGGCGGGCGCCAAACTCAAGGATTAATTCTGCTCGCAAATTGCTTGAGATGTCTCGTGGGCCGAACAGACTGCCGAAGGACAAAGAAGATGCAACAGTCACGACGACGCTGCGCGAATGTTGCGGCAGGGAGAGACAAGGGCGCAGTCATTAAAGAGCATGAATTGTGTGAATACTCATTCCAGGGCCCCGGGGCTTCTTGAAGAAATTTCGAACGGCAGGCTGAGCCCAGACACTCTGCACGGAACCATTCGTGTCGGCTCTTGGCCCGCCTGACTGACAGCATCGAGACGACATCGAGACCCGCTAGCTTTTTTGACCGACGACATCAAAACCCGTTTCTTTCTATTTTTCTTTTTGACCCCCCGGAAGTGATGGGGTCATTATCAATCATTATCAATTTTGATCGTAGATTGCGCCGCCCGCGCGGGAGAAGCGGCGACGCCGCAGCTCGCAACCCATGGACGACTTCACGCCGAGCGGACGAGACGAGAGCTCCTGGAGATCAAAAGCGGGCCTGCGCCGCGGCTTGCCTCATTGCGTTCTTTACATCCCGTGTTCCCGGACAGAGTGGAAGAGGAAGCTCGGAGAAATCCTTTCGCCTTTGGCGAATGGAAACCAAGCAAGCGTGCACGCAAGTGCACGCTTGCAAGCAAAGCCAGCGAGTTGCGCGAAACTTGTACCCGCCGGGGCCAATTGACCGCCTCAAGCACAATGATCAGCGAGTTCGGCGAGCTTGGGACCACTGATCGGCCAGAGAATCTGCTTCCAGGATCGCGCGGGGCATCGAGAGTCTCGGAGACACTGACTGTGAGCGGAAACTTGTAGATTGGACACTGGGGCACTGGAACTCTGACCCGCCGGGTCGATTATGCAGTTTCGAGACGCTCAAATTGCTCTACTCTTGGTGGCGAGTGCTATCGTTCCCGTTAGAAGACCGCTGACGGCGACTGGCCAGTGGGACAATCTGCCCTTGGAGTCGGCCAAAAAGGAGCCCGCGCAGAGACATCGAGAAGATTCCGAGGCAAAGAATGCCCGAAAGAAGGCCCATCGGAGGAGACTGCGCAGCATCAACGTGTGAGCTCGCCGCCATATTATGCTTAGCTCAGCGCCCGTTGCGCGCCGGTTCGCTCACTGGAGCGTGTATAAGGTGTATGCCTCGCGACGGCGACGGCTTGCCCATTTCGCCAGGCAGTCTGGCCAGCAAACCCGGAACTCGACCTCCGCGACAGCTGTTGAGCACCATCACCAAGAATGATAGAGATTCCGTATAGCCGGCATGACGCCGGCTTGCGAAGATGCGTGCCTCAGGCCGTATATGAGATTCCGCGTGACCGGCATGATGCCGGTTCGCGAAGATGCGTGCCCCAGGCGGCAGATGAGATTCCGCGTGACCGGCATGACGCCGGTTCGCGGAGATGCGTGCCCCAGGCCGCACATGACCCGCGTGACCGGCATTGCGCCGGCTCACAACGCTGCGAGCTCCGGGCCGCAGACGACCCGCGCGACCGGCCGCCGGCCTGTTAACACATACGCGAGCTGCGAGCCGCGTCGGAACCGGGCCAGCCCGGTCTGATGGATATGGTTCGGGCCGAGATCGCCCGCCTTCCCACGCCACTTGTGTCGCTAAGGCTACCGCAGTCCCCACTGGAGTT
>KQ758900.1:1464035-1478143 GCA_001462505.1 Aurantiochytrium sp. T66 | reverse complement strand
CGCGAGCGGGGGCTCGGGCTGCCGGCCCCGCGAGACCGCGCTGCGGCTCGAGCGCGACGCGCGCGGCGGCGGCGCCGTCCTGCAGAACGGCTTCCTGTGCGTGGAGACGCGCGCCGGCCGCGTGAGCGCCGTGCGCGCGGACTTCAACGGCGGCGCCGACTTCGGCGGCAATGTCCTGGCGCGTGATGGCCTCGCGCTGCGCCGCGAGACCCCGCACGAGGTCGCCATGTCGGCCCGCATGGACGGCCTCGACGTAGTCCGCGACAGCCCCGAGGAAAAGGTCATCCGCCTCGTCAACGTCGGCGACGACGTCGCCGCGGAGAACTGGACGATCGGCCTCCGTGCCGCCTCGAGGACATTCTCCTTCGAGGCGCAGGGAAGCGTGCGCGCCGACGCCGCCGGGAGACTGTCGCGCGCCTGGGATTTCGCGCCCGCGTCCATTTATGCGTTCTACGAGGATTCCGTCGTCCAGATGCGCAACGCCGAAGATGCCGCCTCCTACTTTGCATCTCAGTCGCCGCTGCGCCGTGTCTATGCCCTCGGAGCTCACGGGCCGGACGGCGCCGCCGTCGCCAACAAGTCCATCGACGTCGTCTTCCTGGACGCCGACGGCTCCGTCGTCGATGTCCGGGCCCAGATCGGTGCCGTCGGGCGCGCTCGACGCGTTGGGACGGCCCTGCGCTCGTCCGCGCGCACCCAGAGTACCGGCTTTGAGGAGTTTCTCGCCGGGACGCCGCCCGGCGGGCCGGCGGGCCTCGATCGCTGGACGCAGCGCCAGCCACCGTCCTCCTCGAGCACGCTGACGAGAGGACTCACCTGGCGCCACCGCGCGCGCATAGGGGCCAACAACTTCGACTTCCCCGCAGCCGGGAACGCCGGCGGGAGCGAGCCGCAAATGCCCTTCCCGGACCTGCGCGCCTTCATGACTGCGTTATACGGAACTCCCGTCGGTACGCTTATGACACACCGAAACGCGGTGCTCGACGGCACCCAGGTCGCGCAGATTTCGCCCACCCTAGCCTCCCCGCGCCACGGATACGCCGGAAGCTACAATTTCTTCGATCCCGATAGCTACCTGGGCACTGCGGCCCTGGTGTGGAGCCACGATCCTTTCCTGCAAGATCAGGTACGGCGCGTGATCGAGCGCAGCGGCGACTTCATCGCCTCGAACGGGCAGCTCCCGCACCACTTCCAGAACACCACGCCCGTGTACGCGGCGCTCAGCGAGCAGGTCCAGACCGGGCCGAACCTGTTTTGGGTCCTCTCGGCCCTCAACTACGCCAAGGCGTCCGGGGATCTCGCCTGGCTTCGGCGCATTATGCCAAAGCTGCGCGATGCCACGCGCTTTCTCTACAGCATGGTCCACCACACCCTCAAGCTCGCCAAGGTCCCGGGCAGTCTCATGATTGATGTCTTCATCCGCGCCAACTACACGACCGATACGAACGCCGCCCTGGTCGGTTTCTTTCGCGAGTTTGCCGCCGCAGAAAGAGCCGTCGGCAATTTCTCCGGGGCTCGCGACCTCTTGCGCAGCGCCGAGGAGGTCCGTGAAAGCGTAGATGCGCATCTCTGGCGCGAGGACCACTACGTCACGCAATGGGACTTTCCAGCCAATGCTTCGTATCGCGACTTTGTGGACTACGACGCCAACCTGATCGCCGCAAGCTTCGTGGCCAACGCAACGAGAGCGCGCAAGGTGTTTGGCCGCATCGACGGTGGGAAATGTAAAGATGCACCAACCTGGGTTAGCGAAAAGTACTACGGCCGCAACGATACCACCTTTGGGAACATCGGCGATTCGGCGTGTGCCATGGGCCGCATCGCCTGGTTCGACGCCCTCGCCCGCCGAAGGTTTGGGGATCGGCGCACCTTTGAAGACAGGCTCCTGGGCCCGCTCATGCGCCTCCTCACGGACCACACCTGGCTCCGCGAGCGCATCACTTGCGAGGGTAGCCTCGACATGGACCGCACGCCTTATTATTTTGAGTACCCAAGCGTGGTTGTCATGATGCTGCACCACATCCGGTACGGGATCCAAATGGACTTTGGCCAAATTCGCGTCGAGCCCTTTGGCCCTGACTCCTTTTCGTTTCACGTGGGCCAGGTCAGCGTCGAGTTCCACCCGCTCAACACCACGCGTCTGCGATTTCCCCAGGGATCCGACGCCCGCACTGTGACGTACAGGCTCGCGCCCATGGTGCGCGGCGCCGAATACCTCGTCAGTGTTGGCCCGCCGTCCGTCCAGGCCGCTTTCCCTTGCGAAGCCGTCTGGGACCAAGAGGCTGGACAAGCGGTCCTGACCTTTGAGGCCCCCGCGGGACCGGCCATCACCATCGAGCTGGTCCGGACCGCCCGGGCCGCGGCGCTGCTGTTGCTGCCCACGGAGACGGAGTCGTGACGCGCCCTTTCCGCGACGGCTGACGACGGCGTGTGAGACAGACGCCCATCAAACCGGCGGGAGCGGCTTGGACGCCTCGTGCGGGCGGAGCGCGATTGCAATGACTCCGGCGCCGGCCATAAAGACCGCGGCCACCCAGAGGCAGACGCTGATGCCGTAGCTCTCCTCGGTGAACTGGTAAATGACCCCCGAGAGGATCGTGCCGACAAGCCGGCCCAGCGCGTTGGCGCTGTAGTAGGTGCCCACGGTCATGGTGAGCTTGTTGCCCTTCGCATAGAGCACAATGAGGTACGAGTGCACGGCGGAGTTGACCGCAAACATGGCCGCGAAGATGACGAGGCCCGCGATCATGACGCCGCCGAGCGCCCACTGCCAGCGCGTTGACACAAACCCGCTGTCTGCGTACTTTCTGTAGAGCGGGTACAGGACGACGCCCCAGACGAGGGTGAAGACGGCCGTGACGTACGCCCAGCTGGGCACGTGGCGCTCCGAGGGCGGGCCTTCAAAGCCCGCCTTGCAGCAGCGGCGCGCCTTCTCTCCCGGCGGGGCCTCGGCCAGGTCTCCGGCGTTCTCGATGACGGGTGTCTTGGCCTTTTTGTAAACCTTGGCCGTGGCCGTCTGCAACTGGCCGTAAATGAGCGTGTAGGCGCCCATGAAAAGCCCCACGGTGAATTCGGGCCAGCCGAGGATTCCGCGGATGAAAATGGGCGCGGCGATCTCGAACCAGACGTCGCGCGAGCCAAAGAGGAAGACTCGCGCCGTGGAAAGCACGTTCACGTTCCAGCCGGACTGGAAGGCCTTCCACGAGAAGCGGGCCGTCTTCTTGGAGCCGCGGCCAATGTCGTTGTCCATCCAGACAAAGGGCACGGGCGCGATGATGAAAATAATGCCTAGCAGCACGCCGATCGCCGGCTCGAAACCGATAAACTCTACGAGGACGGCGCCCAAGAGCGTCCCAAAGCCCTTGAACGAGTTCTTCCAGCCAGTGACCATGACGACCACGCGAAAGAGGGCGTCGTCGGCCCCCTCCTTGGTGACGAGCTTGGGCACGCTCTTGCAGGCCAGCTTCATAAAGTCCTTGGCAATCCCGGACATCATCTGACAGACGGTGATCCACGCCGTCACTTGGGTGCGCAAGTCAGAGCTCACGTCTTCGTCGTCGAGGCCCGGAAAGATGATGGTGGTCAGCAAAAGCATGACGAGGCCCACCAGTTGCGTGCCCAGCGAGATGAAGAGAGAAACCTTGAGGCCGTAGCGCACGCCGATGATGCCGCCAAAGAGGTTGGTGAAGACCCCGGCCAGCTCATAAAGCGTGAACATGAGGGCGATCTGGATGGGCGAGAACCCCAGCGACGCCGCATGCAAGAGCACCACGAGGCGAATTGCGCCGTCCGTGATGGTGAACAGGTTGAAGCTGTAGACCGTCGCGTAGAGATTCCGGATGTGGCGGGGCTCCTGCGCCGCCGCCTCCGCCGCTGGCGTGGGGGCCGCGGGCTCTTCGCTCGGCACGGCTGCCTCTGGCAGCACAGACCCGGGGTCCACGGCGCCAGCGGTCGCCTCTACGTATGCTTCATTCTCGGCCGGCGAGGCATTCTCGTCCTGGAGAGCGTCCGCTTTGGACTGCCGCTCTTCGTCCTGGCGCTCTCGCACATCCTCGTCGGCCGAGGGCTCGGTCTTGTGGTGTTCAGGCAGCATAGTTCCCAGTTCCGGCTCGGACTCTGGCGACGCCACGCCGCACGACGAAGACCCTCACTCGCCGCGCGAAGACCACTGTTTGCGTTTGCCGCCCGCAGAGCCAGGCCACGTCAGGCGGGGCCAGCCCAGACAAACGGAGCGGAGTCTGCGCAGCACGTGCGCTTGCACAAAGCCTGAGACGGTCCAGCCTCGACGTCGGAATACTGGACGCTCGCCGTCGACGCGACCAGGACTCTTGACGTTACGCGGCGCTCTCTCGGCAGACGCGCGTGGCGCTGTCGCCGCCGCCGCCGTGCCGCGCGACGATCGTCGCCGCGGGCCTCCTCGACTGGCCGGGAGTTCGCGCCAAGTACCGGTTACGACGCGCGGACCCGGGCCCTGATTGCAGTGGTTGAGCGGGCTCCCGCGACCAGGGGCTGCGGAGCGCGCGAGCTTGAAGCGGTCTTGCCTCGCGCGGCGCGCGCGCGTCCCCGACGAGAGGTTGGCTTAGCTTAGCAGGTACTGCCCGACCGAGCGAGGGCCTGCGCAGCGCGGTGTTGCTCGCCATTGGCCTCGAGCGCCGACGGAAAATTGCAGTCCTCCGAGCGCCCCACAGCGCCGCCTCTGGGAGCCGTTTGCCGCCCTTTGCGGCCGCCATTCTCCACTTGCGGGACCGACCCCGCACAGTGAGCGACTGTCGACTGACAGTGAGCGCGCGCCCGACCATGGAGAAGATGCGGCGGGTTGCGCGGTCCGCGAGGCGGGGTGTGCGCAAGGTGTGCGCTATGCGGGGTCCCCGCGGGGACGACCGCCGTAGCCAGTGGAGCTGCGACCTCGAGACCTCGAGGCCGCCGCCGCCGCCGCCCGGGCAGACGCGCAGCGCAGCGGAGCCCGTAGGCAGGGCGGGAGCACGGTCGAGGGCTGCGGAGGCCTCTCGCCGCGAACGCGAAGCGGGGTTCGGGGAGCAGAGGAGCTAGCTCGCTCGCCGCGTCGCGCCGGCACGAGCCGCGGGCAGGACAGGACCCAGAATGCCAGAACTCGTGGAGCGCGCGAGCAGGAAGCGCGCGAGCGAGGCGGCGTCCGCGACGGAGGGCAAGAAGAAGGCCAAGGGCCTCGAGAAGAAGAAGCCGCGCACGCAGAGCGATGGCCAGGACTGGCGCGAGCAGTACAAGCCCGGCATGGTCATCGTGGCGCGCGTCGACCGCCACGAGGCGCCCGACTTTGCCGGGACCTCGTTCCTCAAGCTGCGCATGCAGCCGCAGCGCTACGTGCGCCTCGCGCTCACCGAGGTGAGTGACGTCGATGACTGGAAGTCGAGCCCCTTCAAGGCCTTATACCCCGGCCAGTTCGTCAAGTGCGTGATTCTGCGAAACGTCCTCAACTCGCGCGAGCCCGATGTCATCGACGTCACGGCCCGCCCCTCGCTGCTCGGCCAGATTGACGCGGCGTCGCAGCGCGTCCCAGACGACGTCCTCGACTCCGAGCAGGAACTCGCGTCCGAGTACCCGGCGCAGGGCGAGCTCGTCAAGGGCTTTGTCGAGAGCGTTAACAAGGTAGGCGTCTTTGTGCGCGTCAAGCGCGGCATTCTCGCCATCGTCCCGCTCAAGCACCTTGCCGACAGGTTCATTCAGGACGCCGCCAAAGAGTTCCCCGTGGGTAAGCTCGTGGCCGGCAGGGTCATTGAGAGCGACAGCGGTAAGCGCAAGCTCGTCCTCTCGCTCCGCGCCACCTCGGTCCTGGGCAAGAACGTGGACCTTTTGTCCTTCGAGGACATCAAGGAGGGCACCGCCTACCGCGGGTCCGTCACCTCCGTCGTCGACTTTGGCGTCTTTATCAAGATCGACAATTCGAACCGGGTCAGTGGCCTCGTGCACAAGTCGCAGCTCGCCGATGGAAAGCAGCCCGTAAGCCACGACAAGCTCTACTCGCGCGGCGACAAGGTCAAGGTCGCCGTCGTCAAGGTCGACAAAGAGAAGAACCGCATCTCTTTCTCGCTCAAGCCCTCCGTTCTCGCCGCGGCCGAGGACGCAGAGGCGGACAGCGACGACGAGGGCAACGGCGCCGAGAGCTCCGATGAGGAGGACAGCGCCGAAAGCTCCGACGAGGAGGAAGGCGTCGCCGCCGCCGCCGATGACGACTCTGACGACGACTCTGACGACGACGAGGAAGAGGACGGCACGACCCTTAACATTGGCGAGAATGTGGACGAGGTGCTGGCGCGCATGGACGACGAGAGCTCGGACGAGGACGAAGTTCTCGGCGGGGAGCCTGAGCAGGAAGACGGCAGCGACGACGAGGAGGGCAGCGACGACGACGAGGACATGGAGGACGGCAATGCGCCCCTCTCGCTCGCCGATGCCATCCAGCAAACCGAGGCGGGCGCAAAGGAGTGGAGTGTGGCGGCCGCGGCCGCCGCTGATGGCGCGGAGAGCGACGACGAGGACGAGGACGAAGACGACGACGACGACGAGGATGACGACGACGACGAAGATGACGAGGCTACTCTGGCGCAAAAGAAGGAGCGCCGCAAGGCCAAGCGCGCCGAAGCCAAACGCCAAGCGCGCGAGCGCGCGCTCGAAGAGGCCAAGCTTGCCGCCCTAGAGCAGGCCAAGCTTGAGGAAGAGGGCGTCCCGCAGTCCGTTGACGACTTTGAGCGTCTCCTCATGGGCTCGCCCAATTCGTCGATGCTTTGGATTCAGTACATGGCCTTCCAGACCGCCCAGGTTGAGCTGGACCAGGCCCGCGCCGTCGCGGAGCGCGCTATGCGCACCATCAACTACCGCATGGAGAAGGAAAAGCAGAACGTCCTGCTGGCCCTGCTGCGTATTGAGTGCAAGCACGGCACGCCCAAGACCGTCGACGCGTGCAGCCGCCAGCTCCTCGAGCGCATGGATAAGGATGCCGCATACCTGGAGATTGCCAAGGTGTTTGAGGAAAACGACAAGCTCGACGAGGCAGACGGTGCGCTTCGCAAGGCCATCAAGGCGGCGCAAGGCGCATCCGAGGTTCCGTGGCTCAAGCGCATGGAGCTTAAATTCAAGGCCAACGACCCGGCCGCCGCGCAGGAACTCCTCAAGCACGCGCAACGAAACGTGGACAAGGCCGTGCGTCCCAAGCTCTACCTGGGCTATGCTCGCCTCGAATTCTCGATGAAGGACGCGGGCGGCAAGAGCGAGCGCGCGCGCACCATCCTCGAGGGCCTTATCGACGAGAACCCGAAGCGCAACGATCTCTGGCTCCAGTACATCGACATGGAGATCAAGTTCGGCAACGACTCAGCCCGGGTCTCGAACCTCTTTGAGCGGGCGGTGGCTGCCAAATTCTCGATCAAAAAGACGAAAACCTTCTTCAAGCGCTGGCTCATGTACGAAACAGACCACGGAACCGAGGAGGGCGCCGATCGCGTCAAGGCAAAGGCACGCGACTACGTCGCCTCGCTCACCGAGCAAGACTGATTACCCTATTTTGCGGGATAACGCAGGGCGTCCGCAAACGATAGCCTCCGCGTGCTTTGTCTCGCTAAATCCTGCGAAGAGCTTTGTTCAAACTTCTGCTACCGAAGAACTCTTGTGGCCCCTCGTGGGCGTGATTGAAAGTCGGTTCTCGAGTAGAGCTTTGACTTTTTCGGGCTCCCTCTCGTCATTTCGTTGTCTGATAGCCGAGCTCTGCTCTCGCGCGACGCGCGACCTCGACTCGATTTTCCCAATCCTTGCAATTGTATGGAACGGCGCAAGGGTTGCCTTCGATACAGCTGCAAGAGGCGCTGTCTTGGACGAGCGCGCTGTCGTTGCCGCTGTTAATGTTGAGGTCCTTGATGCCCGGCTCGCGGCTGAAATCGTGCGTCTGGGTCTTCCCATCGACTTCAGTCAGGCACGGGCACTGCTGCTTGAGCCAAGTTAGGACCCCCTCGAGCTCGAGAGCCCCAATCGGGTTGCCTTCGAGGCGTAAATAGCGCAGATGCTTGCGAAAGCATTCAACAGTGCTGCGAATGGCCGCGGCGTCGCCGAGGCGATTGTGACTAAGGTCGACGTGCTCGAGATTCGCGCAGCACTGCACCGCGACGAGCGCAGACGAATCGAGATCGCACTGCTCAGCTCGCAGCACGCGGAGCGAGCTGGCGCAGAAACTGAGGTCCAGAGCGTTCAGCTTGTTGCATGAAATGTCGAGGTCCACCAGGTGTTGCATGGGCAGCATCCCGGCCAAGGAAACGAACCTGTTCTCGCGCAAGCACAGCGATCTCAGAAAGCAATTCCTGCCCCCCAAGCCTTTGCAAGTGGTCAGCTCGTTGCTCGCAATGTCGAGAAGGACGAGGCGGGCCGCAAACTCGTCGTTTTCGCGCAGGGAAAGGGCCCCGATGCCGCACCTGGCTAGGCAAATGTAGAGGGCGCTATCCTTTTCCACGGCAAGCGCATCCGCATTTGACTCGTGCGCGCTCCAGAGTGCTTGCAGGATTCCCTCGGTGAGGCCGGCTGGGTGTGCTATTGCGGAGAAGGCTTCGCGGTCGACGCTGCAAATTAGGCTAGAGCGCCCGTTTACTATGCTCTCGATGCGCTTAAGGCACTCGGCCTGTGAGAGCCTGCCTCCGTACGGCGACCGTAGCTTCTTCCAGGGGTCTTCGCGCTCGACGAAGGCTTCGACCTGGGCTTTGCTGGGCTTCTTTCTCGTCTTGCATTTGGTGGTGGTACCCGTCTTCTTCTGCGCCTTGGGGGCCGCCTTCTTGCCTCCCTCCGGTCCCTTTTTTGTCGTCATTCGTCGCCGGGCACTTGGTCTTTGCCTCCCGCGTGGGTCGAGTCCCGCGCGACGCAATCGCAGAATGCTTTGCAGGAGCGAGTCCGCACGGTGGCGTAATAATAAGAATGTGTCATTTGTGCGTTACGGACTTTGGGACCGTCACCCGGACTGTGACTTTTAGAGGCTCGGACTCTCAAGCACCACCGGCCCCGTTGGGGCTCACCTAACCTGGCTTCGGCGCCAAAGCTGCGCGATGCCACGCGCTTTCTCTACAGCATGGTCCACCACACCCTCAAGCTCGCCAACGTCCCGGGCAGTCTCATGATTTATGTCTTTATCCGCGCCAACTACACGACCGATACGAACGCCGCTCGCGGCGGGGCAGCCAAAGGACCCCCGGGTTTGTGTCGATAAGCTGCCGGAGCGGAAATGCATAGCAACCAAGCTTCGCCAAGATCTCGAGATTACTTCGACCAAGTTCACTGCACATGGAACGATACTGACTGCAGGGCATGGCCATCGACCGCAAGGGGCTGCACTTCATCTCGTCATCGTGCCAGCTCGGCCGAGAAAATCGCGCTCTCTTCGTTTTTGCTATGGTAAGTCTACGGGGCGGTGAGGGCACTTTCACTGCTCGCCGAGGAAGAGCGCGCGGACCTGCCGAGGTCGCAGAGCGCATTGCTCAAACTCTGCGGGAAAGTATTGCGAGGCATCTGCGGCAAGCTTCTTGAGCTCTTCCACCTTTCGGAACGGGGCACAAACGTCCTCGGTGGCTTTGCGGACCTCTGGAGGGTCGACGTGGCTGTAGAGATTGACCATGGCCTTGAACACCCCTTCCACGGCATCTGCGCGCTCCTTGGCAAAGCGCGCCTGAAGCGCCCGGAGATCCCTGAATACGAGACGCGCGTCGATCTCGTCCGCGCGCTCGGGGAAGATCTGGGCGGCGTACCGGATAAGAAATTGGACGTCCGCAAGCTCCGAGATTTCGGCATAGAGGGACTGGACAATCCCCTCGACGAGGGCCGGGTTGATGCGATCAAAGTAGAGCGCGCGAAGACGGAGCTCGAGCTTGGCGGCGAGCTTTTTGCGCTCGTTCTGCCGCTTAAGTGAGTCAACCTGTTGTCGAATCTTAACCACGTCTGCGCGGACGATCCGGTCGGGGAAGAGTCGGTCGCAGTTGCGAATGACGTCTGCAAAGGTATCGAGTTCGGGAAAGGCCTTGCTCACGTCTTTGATGAGCGCGGCGATCTGACGCTGGCCCGCCTCGGTCTCGCTGAGGTCGCGGTATAGGCCGGAGCTCACCTTCTCCTGCAGGCTCGCCTTGAGCTGCTTGGTTTCCTGCCGTCGATGCAAGTGCGCCTTGAGACTCCGCGTGCGCGCCATTGTCTCGGCGAGGATCGAGCGGTCCTTGGGGGAGAGCGCAGAGCCTTTGGTCGTCGCGGAGGCTACGGGCGCAACATCGACGCCATCTTCGTCGTCGGCGGGGACCACGTAGGCGTCGACCAGTTTTGGCTTGAGGACCTCGACCCCGCGCAGGTCGATGACGAGCAGACTGGGAATCGTGCCAAGCTCGGATGGAAGGCTACGCAAGCGCGTGCGGCGTGCGTCGATGACGCGCAGGCGGCGGCAGTGCGTCAGCTCGGCGGGCAGGCTTGAGAGTCGCGGATTGTCGTTGACCCATAGCTGCTCCAGACGCGCGAGATGGCCGACCTCCTTGGGGATGGCTTCGAGGTCGTTGTTGCCCACGTCAAGCCGCACGAGGTCGCTCATCGCGGCAGACAGCAAGATCTTTTCCTCGAGTCTGAAGAGCCCGAAGAATGCCAGATGCAAGGTCCGCGAGGTCCGTGCTTGCTGCACGGCGAGACTCATGGCCGGCACCGCCCAGGTCGGCGCTTCGCTCCAGACGTCGGGGTGCCTTTGCCGCGCCTCCTCGCCGGCCTCCTCCTCCCGGGTGCCCTCCGGGGCAGGCCTGGCAGCCACCACCATGTCGACGGTCATTGGCAGCTCGCGCCTCGTGGCGTCGCGCTCGTCGCCGTGCAGCTCTGCTCGCCCCGCGGGGTCCTCGCGCAGGTCGACGGTCTCGTGCGTCGAGGACTCGTCGTCAGACCATCGTCATGTTACCGTTCACGGAATTGCGCGGAATTGTGGAACTCATCAGACAGACTCCGATGCCGCATGATCTCATGCCAACCCAGAGCCTCCTAAGCCCTCGCGCGCCGGCCGGCACGCACGCACGCACGCACGCACGCCCTGCACGCGGCCCTTTTCGCCAGTCATGATGGAACTGAGCGGTGAGGTGAAGAAGACGGTTGTCGGCGGAGGGGGCTCTTCAAGGCGAGGGGATCTTCGTAGGTCTGGTCAATTTGAGAATGCGCGCGCGAAGGAGGGAGAGATTGGGAGAGGTTCCGAGGCATCCATGAGCCATGCAGTGAGCGGTCGGTCACAAAGTGCTGCGTATGCGGAGTAGGCATTGTCAGCTCCAAAGAGGCCAAAGATCCCAAGTTGGTCTTGGCTTCTTGTACAGAGATTCTGAGTCGCAGCTTGAGCTGGCTAGCATCGAAGAGCCTTGCGCGGCTCTTATCAATGCCCAGTGCAGGCTAGTACGTGGTACGAACGTACCGGTACGTACGTAGTACGTAACTACAAAGTCATGAATGCAATGTGACAAGGCAAGCGCGTAGCGACGTCTTTCTCCGGCCTCAATCTCAACCCATTGGTCTGCTGCTCTTCTTCGTCCGCCTAACGCATGACGGCCCAATACATTGGCGAAAATGCCGTCGGAGAACTCGCAGGATGTCATGTCGAACATGATGGTGCTCCATTATGCTGCCTGATGACACGATGATGACCACGACAATACCTATTGCCGCAGACTTGCTTCGCGCGCGACGAGACCTGCGCCGCGATGGAGGCCGCGGCCGCGGCGGCGGAGGCGGTGAGCGCGCTGTCCGTGAAGGAGCTCAAGGCGCTGATCGCGCGCGCCGGCCTCAGCGCGCGCGGGTGCGTCGAGAAGGCGGACCTCGTGGCGCGCGCCGTCGAGGCGCACGAGCTCTTGCAGCAGCAGCAGCAGCAGCAGCAGCAGCAGCAGCAGCAGCAGTAGATCTTGTGGCGCCGCATGGTCATCAGCAGCAGCAGCTGCAGCAGCAGCAGCAGCAGCAGCAGCAGCAGCAGCAGCCGGCGGCGGCTCCGGCGCCGGCGGCGGCCGCGGGCGGCGGAGCAGCCTGCGCGACCAAGGCGGAGAAGCTGGCCGCGTACGAGTGCCTGCTCGTGGGCCACCACGAGGCCGCCAAGCTGGACGCGGTGGTGGTCGTCCTGCACGGGTTTAGCGCGCAGAACACGGACTTCGTGCCTCTGGCCGAGGACATGGCCCGCCGCATGCCGTCCCGCAGGTTCATGTTCGTGCTTCCGCAGGCGCCAGTGAGCGCCGCGTCCATGGGCGCTGCGGCGTGGTGGGAGATTGACGTCATGCGCTGGCTCGGCGCGATGCAAATGGGGGAGCAGGGCGTGGCGCGGCTTATCCGCGACAAGCCCAACGGCCTCGACCAGGCCAGGACGAGCCTTCGAGAGATGATCGAGGCCGTAGAGAAGCGCTTCTCCGCCCAGGACGTCCCCCTCCTCATTGGCGGCTTTAGCCAGGGGGCCATGACGGCGGCCGATCTGAGCTGGCAGCTCGTGGGTGACCGCCGCGTGCACGGCGTCATGATGTTCTCCGGGGCCCCCATTGTCGTCGACGAGTGGCACGACAAGATCACCAAGGCGAGCAAGGAGCACGATCTGCGCGTCCTCATTACGCATGGGCGCGCGGACAACGTCCTCCCCTTCCCCGCCTCGGGGTGGGCCAAGGACCTGCTCGCGGGGGCTGGCGTCAAGGTGCGCTACGAGACGCACAACGGCGGCCACGAGCTCGGTGGGCCTGCGATCTTGCAGGCAGTGCAAGAGTTCATCGAGGAGACCATCTCGGCCGCCGCCGCCCCTTCCCAGGAGGCGTAGCGTGGCACGAGGCCCTCGGTGCATCTGCACTTCTCCCCGGCTGGCTGCTTGCCGGCATGCCCAGGACGATGTAGATCCTTCTTTTGGCGCTGAGCAAGCAGAGAAACGTGAGGAACGAAGGAAGAATTGAAATTTATAAATACTATATGCTTGGCGGCGTGGCGTGGAAAGGGGCGAGACGGTGGCGCGCGCGTGCGCGATGGGATGGTCTTTCATCAAAATGGTTGCTCGGCGCGATCGGACGCCCTAGAGAGGAAAGGGGAAGGGAAAACTCAAAGCGAGGTCGTAGTCTCCGCCGCCAGCGGCACACTGCTCTCGTCCGTCTTGACAAAGCGGCCCTTGACGCGGATGCGCTGGTGGGCAAGATTTCGGCGGCACGAGTATCGCACCTTCTTATGCCAGACGCGCTTGTCGCGCTTTTGCACGAAATTGGCGATCTTCGCCCTGCGCTCTGCTTGTGTATACACCCCGACGCGGCCCTGTCGGAAATAGATCGCGTGCATCTCGAGAGGGAGCACGTCGGGACAGCGGGAGGCCAGGAGTTCGCGCCGGTGCTGCACCTTGCCTCCCGCCGGCCGAGCCTTGCGCTGCTTTTTGGCGTGTGCGGGCTTGTGATAGGCAGCAGGCGTGGCCTTGGACCTACCAAAGAGCTGGCTGCTGCAGTTGCTAGCGTTGGTGGCGGCGCAGGGCACGGGGGACCACGCTGGCGTGGTCGAGGCCGTCTTTTGGTGCTGCTTCATTTGATACATGGCCGGCGGCACCTTGGCGCCGGCGGCTCCGGGGCCCCAGCTGGGCGCCGCGCTCTGGAGAAGGCTGCGGCCGTGGAGCGCGAGCCCATTCGAGGTATCGCGCGCGGGCTTGGCGGCCTTCCAGCGCGAGGGATCGGCAGCGGTGCTCGCGGCCGAGGGTCCGATGGAGAACTGTGGCGCGCGCGAGGCCACGTCCACGAGCGTCTCGAGAGACTGCATGCTCCAGCTGCGGTCCCGCGTCTGCTGCTGGCACGGCTTGAACATGGGCGACACCGACAGCAGCAGTTCCGCGGCGTCGAGCATCTCCAGGTGCTTCTTCTTCGTCTGCATCTTCTTCTATCACGCGCAGACTTTACCTCGCCAGCGAGGGCCGCAGTGCTGTGCGACGACTCGATCGACCAATCGAGCGCGGGGCGCGGGGGCGGAGCAGGCCCTGGCGGGCGCTGCCGGGGCTCGCGGGCGGCGCGGGGCGCGAGGTCGCGGGGCGGGGTCGCGGGGCCGCAGGTTTGTCTCGATACTGAGATTGAGCGGCAGGACTTTTCTTCTTTCCTTCTCTCTTCGGCAGC
>KQ758900.1:1450190-1461626 GCA_001462505.1 Aurantiochytrium sp. T66 | reverse complement strand
CGACGACGACGACGTTGCTGATGGCGATGGAAAGGAAGCCGGCGCGCGGAGGCGGCGGGACGAGACGTTGGGCGAGATTGGGACGAATTCGAACTTGCAACAGCGGCGGAGGCGGCGGCGACGACCCCGACGACGACGAGTAGGAGAGCAGCGCGCGCTCGGAAGGCTGCGCAGGGCGGTCCTCGTGGCGCTCGCGATCGCCGTCCAGGTCCACGCCGTGCAGGCCATGCGGCTGCACAGGAGCTGGACGGAGAAGCACTGGTGCGAGAGCGTCGCGGAGCCGCACTGGCCGCTGGCGTACGCCAAGGAGAGCGCGGAGACCGTGGAGCCCAAAGGTCGCGTCGCGCGCAACCTGAAGAATCTTGGACACGAGTGCCGCATCCGCGGGGCGCAGTCCTCGTGCCATCGCTGCGAGACCATCGACTGCGGCGCCGATCTCTTGAGCCGATGCGAGATGCAGGTCCAGGGCATTCCCTGGGCAGCCCTCTTGCCAAACGTGCCGTCCGTGTCTGACACGCCTTGGGCCGTTGGCGGCGCGCATCGCAACGATTTTGGAGGCGGCTCGCACACCTGCGTCATGCTCGGGGCCGCGGAGTGTGCCATGCCCTCTCCTGCAGATGACTCGCTCGACTACAGCGAGTGCCGCACGCGCTGCTGGGGCTACAACGTCGGCGTGAGCCCCGGTGAAAGATCCTTTGATCCCCAAACGCCAGATCCTATGCCGGCTCGTCTCGAGACCGACGCCTGGACCTGGCCCGAGGCCGGCCTTGCGCAGGGCCCGCAGGGCCGCGCCTGGCTCCTCGCTGGTGCGGTCGACGCTGCGCCGGGTTACGTCGACGGCCCAGCTGACCAGGCGCGTTTTCGCGACCCGACAGGCGTTGCTGTCGACAGGGACCGCAACGTCTACGTGGCAGACTCGGGCAACCACGTCATCCGCCGCGTCGACGGCGCGACGGGCCAGGTCACCACGCTCGCCGGCATTCCAGGAACGCCGGGATCCCGAGACGGCGCGGCGAAGAACGAGGCCACCTTTGACACGCCCACGAGCGTCGCACTTTATTACGACTGGGGCGTCAAGGTCGACCCGCGCACCGGCTCGCCCGTCAGCAACGGCATCGGCGAGCTCACCCTGCTCGTGAGCGACACCAACAACCATCGCATCCGGCGAATCGTCTTTGCCAAGGACGCCGCGTTGGCCGACCTCGCCGTCGACACGCTGGCCGGGCGCAAAGGCGAGCCCCCGAGCCCCGGTTTCGCCGATGGGGACGCCAAGGAGGCGCGCTTCAACGCGCCCGCGGGCATTGCCGTTGACGATAAAGGCGTTCTCTTTGTCGCCGACTCGCACAACCACCTGGTGCGCCGCGTCATGCCCAATGGCGATGTAACCACTGTTGCCGGCACCTTGCAGCCCGTGGAGGCGCCACCGCCCTCCTGCAGGCTTCCCTGCCTTGAAGGCGTCCCCGGCCAGGACGACGGCAACTCCACGCACGCCAAGTTCTTCTTCCCCTCAGACCTCGCCGTCGGTCCGGAGCAGACAATCCTCGTCGTCGACGGCAACCGCCTACGACGAGTGACGCGCAAGGGCACAGTGTCAACGATTCAGGGTCAAGTCTTTGAGGACAGCGTTCACACCGTTGCTGGACAGCTCGGCTCCGAGACGAGTGGCCGCACAGACGGGCTCGGGACCGAGGCCAGTTTCAACGCGCCCGCCGGTGTCACCATGGACACTGAGACCGGCCGGGTCTACATGGCAGACACGGCTTCATGTCGCATTCGCAGAGTCACACCGGCGGAGCTCGTGGCCCAGAAGATCACGTGCGACACCAGGCTCGACGACATCGTTAGGCCCATGGGTTGCGCTTCCTACGAGCCTCCCGAGGACGCCCTCATGCTCGCCGCCTCGGACGTGTACGGCAACATCCACTACAACTGGGAGACGCGCGAGCAGGGCCACGAGCTCAACGGGTGGACCCAGGCCGAGCGCGCCTTTGCCGGCCGCACCGTCCACCGGTGCCAGGGCTCTCCGCCTCGCCTCGACGGCGTCCAGAGCAACGGAAGGACCCTCGGTTCTCGCCTCGACACCGACGCCGAGGCCTTTGTGCAGGACGAGGATGTAGGCCAGGGCACCGCGATATACGTCAACTGCCCCGCCGGGTGCCCCGCGTCGAGCTCTGCCCCGGTCATCGGGGATCCGGGCCAGTACGCTGACGACTCGAGCATTTGCAGAGCGGCCGCGCATGCAGGGCTCGGCAGCGGCCTCCTGCGGGTCGTGATTCTCCCGGACCGCACCGCCGACTATACCGGGTCAACGGCCAACGGGGTCACCGCAGCGGCCCGCACCGGCGGCTGGCCGCGCAACTTTCGCCTCGAGACCCACCCAATCGAAGAGGTCCACGTTGCCACCATCGCCGGCCACGCCGCGGGCCCGCTCGAAGAGGCCTGCGGACCTCCTGTCGACACCTCCGCGTACGAGCTTCCCATGGAAGCGCGCTTCCGTCGACCTCGGGGCGTCACCATTGCCGCAAACGTGTCCCTGACCCAACCCGGAGGGCTGCATTGGCTCTATGTCGCGGACACAGGCAACCACGCCATCCGCGCAATCTCCGCCACCTGCGCCAAGGTCTGCGAAAACGGCGGCGAGTGCGTCGGCGACGACCAGTGCAGCTGCGCGCCGGGCTGGGAAGGCGACGACTGCGCCACACCTGTTTGCTCCACAGCTGCGTCGAACGGGCGCCAGGTCTGCGTGGCGCCCGATACTTACGCTTGCATCCCGGGCTACACGAACGCGCCCGCATGCGATCAAGCGCTCTGCGTGCAGACCTGCCACCACGGCGGCGCGTGCTCGGCGCCAGACACGTGCTCCTGCGCCCAGGGCTGGATGGACGCCAACTGCACGACGCCCGTCTGCGACCAGACCTGCGGGAACGGCGCAAATTGCACTGCGCCGAACACGTGTACATGCCCTTCGGATTGGACAGGCGACGATTGCCGCGAGCCGGTATGCACGCAGACTTGCTTCAATGGAGGCATCTGCGTGGCGCCAGACACCTGCCGCTGCACGCACGACTACAGCGGCCACGACTGCTCGCTGCCCATTTGCAATCAGGGCTATCTGGTCGCCGAGGACCCAGACAACGGTGTCGAGTCCCCGAGTCTCGCGCAGCGTATCGCCGACGCCGCGCAGCGGCAGCAGGAAGCCTTCGAGGCCGAGTCGCGCGGGCTCGTCTGGCGAATGTATGTGCCCTGCGACCTCGAGTCTGCCACTACGTGGTGCAACTCGACCAACGAGATCGACTGCGACCAAGAGGCCCGCACGCTGGAAGACTTGGCACCCGCGCGCGGCGGCCACTGGCGCCAGATTACAGGTATGTTCGAGGGCGACGACACGCGCACCGAGACAGAGGCCTGCTTTCGCATCGAGCTCAACTACTCTTCGACAAGCACTTCACGACCCTGGGCCCCCTTTCCTTACGAGAGAGAGACCGCAGACGGCGCCTTGACCGATCTCTGGCGTTTCACGCCCTTTACGCCGTACGGGTGGGACGCGGCTTTCGTCCCGGGGCCCGACGACGCCCTCGCGGCAGACTATGCCTCCAAGCTGCACAATTGGCGCGCTCCGGACGCCACTGCCTCGGATCGCATGGTCGCTCACGTTCGATGGGCAGCCATGGGCCAGGGCAAGTACGTTTGCGCCAACGGCGGGGCCTGCGTTGCGCCCGATACCTGCGTTTGCGCCCCGGGTTGGCAAGGCTTCGACTGCCGCACGCCCATCTGTGAGCAAGGGTACTACGAGCCGCCCCTTCAGGACCAGGATCTCAACGCGATCGTGGTTGAGCTGGAGAACGGCACGCGCGTCCCCGCGCCGTTCGGCTACCAAGGGCTCTACGAGTGCTCGATGCGGGCTTTTACCGAGTGGGAGAACCCATCGTACATGCACGAGCATCCCAACTTTTACTCGAGGTACATGGACCATCACGCTGACGAGTGGAGCCCGGAAAACCGGTACCAGCTCGAGCCGGAGCGTCCGTACTATTATGACGAAATGGGCTGGCCCGCGACGTACTACCACACGGCCCCGGCCGGCAACCACACCAATCTCGGGTGGACTCGCAAAGGGTACTGGACCCGCATCAACGAGGTCGGCTGGCGCAAGGGCAAGTGCACTGTAGAGTACGTCCGCACGTGCGAGACGGCCTCTGCAAAGACCGTCCTCGTCGAAACGCTGCGGGCCGGCGGCGGCGCGTACGAGGCCGCCACGGAGGGCCCGCCCGTGCTCGACACCAGCGCGGCCTACTTCCCGTGGATCGACTACTCCTCTGACAAGCGTGTTGAAGCGTACGGGCGCTGGACGCAGCGAGGCGGAGATTGCATCGACCACGTCGCCCGCGGCTGCAAGAACAATGGAACTTGCGTCGCGCCGGGGACCTGCGCATGCGACGAGGGCCGATGGGCGGGCGACGATTGCACGATCCCTATTTGCGACCAGAGCTGCTCGCGGCCCGCCGACGAGGACCTCGGCCTGGACGACAACGAGCAGCCCGTCTTCTCCAAGGGCATCGGAAACTGCACCATGCCCGACACGTGCACCTGCGAACGCGGCTGGACCGGGGTCGAGTGCGAGGTGCCCCTCTGCGCGCAAGAATGCAACAATAATGGGCTTTGCACTGCCCCGGATACGTGCACCTGTCCCCGGTGGCAAAGTCTCTGGCGCGACAAGCGCCGTGACGGCGGCCGCCCACTCTTTCAGGATGAGGACGGCGACCCACAGCTCACGGGCTGGACAGGATACGACTGCTCGACGCCGATCTGCTCGCAGGCTGAAGCCTTTGTGCCCAACGACGAGCTCGGTACGCTGCGCCTAGGAGGCTACAACCTGATTCTCTACGGCGACGAGCCCGAAAACAATGTGCTCTTTGAGGACTTGACGCTGCCTCCGTACGAGCCTTTTACGTGGTCCAACGACATCCCCCCAATCAAGATCTATCGCACCGAGATGCGCACGTACAACGAGGATCTCTGGGCGCTCCCCGAGATCTTTCTCGAAGAGGCGAATCGCCTCTGCCGAATGCAAAAGCAGCGTTATTGCACCAAGTACCCCGACGCGAGCCCGCTGCGTGCCGAGTGGTCTCCCGGCGACGGCGAGGTCGTCCGCAATGATGGCCGCAGCTATCAGTCTGGCTGCCGCGCTGATAGCGGGCGCTTCTCGGACGACATGGAGGACGGCGGCATCGTCGGCTTCCTCTGCAATGTGCTCGAGTGGGAGCAAGGCGACTACGATCACGGCCGCTACATTCGGCAGAGCAACCAGGCGAGCGCGTACCTGGCCAACACTTCGGTACCCTATCTCGTGCAGCTGAGCATCAAGCCGCTCTGGTATCGAGACGCGGACGCTCCCGTGGGCGAGGGCGTGTACCAGTGCTACAACATGGGCAGCTGTGTCTCCCCCGACGTGTGCTCGTGCCCCGACGGATACGCTGGGTACGACTGCCAGACCCCGCTGTGTCGGCACCGACTCCCAGACGACTCTGTGGTCTCCTGCCTCAATGGGGGGACGTGCGCGAGCAAGGACAGCTGCACGTGCCCATCGTGGGACTCGGAGCTTCCAAGTCTGTATGAGGACCTCAAACCGGGCACGACCGGGTACACCGGGACCGCCTGCCAGATCCCCATATGCCACCAGGGCACCTTTGACGAGACTTGCGACGAGGTCGCGCCCGGGAGCGAGGGGTGCTTTCGCTGCTTGAACGGCGGTCTCTGCACGGGGCCCGACACGTGCACCTGCTCAGAGGGCTGGACCGGATACGATTGTGGAACGCCCGTGTGCAAGCTCCGCGCCGACGCCCAGACCATTATCGAGCTGCAGACCAGCGATCCGGAAAAGATCAGAGACTTCGAGCTCGACCCGTGCCAAAACTCGAAGAAGTTTCTCCATGAAGGCTTTCTGGCTTCGCAGGGTAACTGCAGCGCGCCAAACACCTGCACGTGTTTTTGCAAGACGCGGGCATATCTCGACGAGGACGGCGAATGGACCGAGGAGCCCTGGCACCACCCGCTGGGTAAAGACCCGCCCGTGGGCTACGTTGAAGGCACGCTGCAGTGTATCGAAGGCTACGAAGGCATCAAGGACTATGATACGGGTCTTTTCAACTCGTGCCATCTCATCATCTATCGTCCCAAGTGGTACGAGCGCTACGCCATCACGTTGATTGTCATGGGTTGCATTCTGCTCCTCGGCATGTTGGGCACCTACATCATCATCCGCCGCCGCATTCGTCAGCGCTACCTCCTGGCGCGCGCCGAGCGCCGTCAAGGTCTCGAAGAGGAGACGCTTTCACCCAAGCGTCGCCGCAAACGTCGCAACGGAGACAAATCCGTCAACAAGAAGAAGCGCCGCAACATGCGCAAAGTTGTCTGATATTGAGCCGCAGTACAACGAGGCCATGAGCGTCTTGTCTTCGTCGTCCTCGCGGTTGCTGGAAGGAGAAGATTACACATTTATTAGGAAATAAAGTTGAGAACCACGCGCGCTTTGCCTCGGGTATACTTACACCTGGCCCTTGTACTTGTGCTTGCGGCGATAATCCTCGCGAAGGGTCTTGAGGTGCTCACGGCCGCCCTCGCCCAGCAGCGAATGCAGCTGCTGGACCTCGTCGGTCGTGCAGAGGTCGAACCAGACGAAAGCTATCAGCTGCAAGTTCTCTTTCGACTTTGCATCGAGTTCGACGCCCGTAGACCAATTCGGCCGCTCGCCAAGGTAGACCGCGAGCCAAAAGACTGCATAGTGGCGAAAGATGGTCTTGTGCGACGAGAGTGCTTCGCAGGCACGCAGCACGGCCTGCAAGGCGTCCGCGGTCTGTCCGCTCGGCGAGGATCCTTCGTTGTTGTGAAGGGCAAAGACCCCGTCGCAGCACGCCTGCAAAGCGCTCATTGCGAGCGCAGGGCACTTGCGCGAGATGGATGGGCTGTGACTCTTGACGAGCGAGAAGAAGAGCTCGCAGCTCGCAACGAGAAGGGCGCCGTCGCGCCCTGCCTCGCTGGCGGTCCTCGCCACCACATTGAGCGCTGCTCGCGTATTCTGCAGACGGCTCGTGTGCCAGAGGTTGGGGCTGTAAAGGAGAAGCTCCTGCATCGCCTTCATACATGCGCGTTTGTGCTCGCTGCGCACGGGCTGCGCGCAGTGTCGCATCAGGCTCGATAGAACCGCGCCGCCAACCGTGCGGTCAAACACCCCGTGCCGCTCCGACGAAGATTTCGTGACGACAGGCAGGACATGAAGTACCAAGGGCGCCGCCGCGGCATCCTTTGCAAATGTCGCGCTCAGGACCTTGAGAAGCCTCGGGAGCTCTTTAGCGCTCTCTGCCCGCGCGAACATTTCCGCCACGGCGTCGGCCGCGCCGATCTTCTCGTCCGAGCTGCTGCGCAAGAGCGCCAGCAGAAGGGTCTCTGCGGACGGGAACGCGGCGGATTTGCCGGGCTGGCAGAGGCGCGCCGTGCGATACATGGCGGCAACAAAAGAAGCCTCCTCACTCGAGCGCAGCGTTCGGTCCGCGCGGACGAGCTGGCCGAGCTGGCCGACGAGGGCCTTGGCGACCTTGGCGTCAAAGGGTTTCCGTACGACGACTGCGTGAAAGTCCACCGCAACCGTCTGTAGCAGGAGTGATGATCCGAGGAGCGGAAGCTGCAGCGCCTGCACGGTGGCTGGAGGACGCGGAGAGGCCTTGCCGCCCGCAGGCCGCTCCTCGTAAAAGGTCACGCAGCTCTGCAGCAGGGTCGCCAACTTGACCTCTTGCTGCGGCGCCTCTGCCGCCAGCGCGGCCCGCGTCAGTCTCGCAAAGTCCTCGGCGGCGCCGGTCCGGAGGCAGGCCGCGGCCCACGCGCGCAAGAGGGCCAGCATGGCCCGCTCTGCATCGGCGCCCTCGCTGCTGCTTGCGCGAGGAGGACTGGCCGGCGCGAGGAGGGCTTTCACGGTGGTCTGGACGCTTTGCTCGCGGCACAGCACGGGCCTCTGCTCGACGAGGGCCGCGGCCATGTACAAGGGCGCAGCCCGCAGCGGCACCACGGCATTAGGGGCGACAGCGCTTCCCAAGAGCTTTTGCGCGTGGTCCTCGAGCAGGTAGCCCTCGGGCAGCGCCGCGACGACGCCGGTGTAGAAATCCATCACGCCCGCCTCGCGCTCCGTCTCGATGAGATCGGCGAGCACGTCCACGAAGCATCCTCGCGTGAGGCGGAGCTCGTAAAAGCTCGCCCGAAGCAGGGGCTCGAGGTCCCTCGCCTGCAAGATGGTTCGCAGGACCTCGCAAATGACCGGCCGAAAGGTGTCGGCGGCGTCGAGGAGCGAGAGGTGCTCGAGAATCACCTCTACCTGGTCGCGCGCGCGGCCCGAGACGATCTGCAAAACGTGCTCGCGCGACGCCTTGTCCAGCGAGGGGTCGCGCAGGCTTGCAAGGGCGAGCCGGCACAGCGAGCGGTCCGCCACGCGACGGAGGAGCTGCGAGGCTGCTGCCTCGCTGCCCTTGTGAGCAAGCGCGCGCTCGAACTTAAGCGCGGCGCGGCACAGCTTGGCGCCCGAGGCCAGCTCGGGCCCACGCTCCTCGGCATTCACGGCGGCGGTGGAGACGCCGCGGTCGTTTTCGCGGTTGGACTCCTCCGAGAAGCGCCACGCCGCGCAGAGATGCTCGAGCGCCTCGAGCGCGTCAAAGACGATGAGGTCCGCGACGACGAATCCGGTGACCGCGGAGGCCAAGGCGGCGTGGTCGAACGATTGCGAGAGGCCAGAGGCGAGGCCTGCGAACTCCTGCGCGCTAAACTCGGACACGGTCACGTAGCGCATGAACCAGGTAAAGAGCGTGGCGATGCAGAGCGTGGCGTCGGCCGAGCCCTCTTGGTCGCGGCTGCGCTCCAGGGCATCCGCGAGGGCGCCCCAGACCTGGGCGTTCTGGCCCGGCGGCGTGCGGGAGAAGGTGCTCCCAAGACCGGCCTCGACGTTGACGTCGCCGCGCAGGGCCTCGAGGGCCAACGTCGGGTCGGCTTCCATTGCGGCCATGTAAAGGCTCAGGAAGCTCGGCATCTGGCGCAGACGCGAATAGGTGTCTACGAGGCGAATGACGAGCTCCGTGCCGGGCGCGTAGGCGAGCGGCGCGAGATACTCCGCAGGCGGCAACGGCGTCGCTTCCTGCGTCGTGCGTCGCGACATGGCAAAGGCGAGATGCAGCACGTCGTGCAGCTGCGCGTGGACGATGCGGTGGTCAGCCTCGAGGATGAGAGCTACTACGTGCACCTGCGCAGCGCTCTTGTGAGGGTCACTGGGGTCCGTCCCGGCCGACTTCCAGGGGCGCATCAGGGACGCTGTGAACCAGCGCTCGAGTTGTTCCGTGTCCGAGACGCGGGAGATCTCAAAGACGTGCTTGTCGAGCATGACGCGCAGCGTGGCCGCGCACGACAGTATGGCGGAGGCGAAGGCCTGGCCCTCGGCTGCGGTGTGAAGCATTTCAATGCAGAACTTCATTTCTGAAGTGAGTTTGCGCGACTTCTTTTGCGCCTCGCCCGCAAGTTTGTCTCTGCGCTCGAGAAAGATGGCCGTGAGCACGGGCACAAGGTCGCAGAGCGGCTTGTCTCCCATGGCCGCGCCGTTTCGGAGCGCCACAAAGAGACTCGTCACGTAGCTGACCATTCGCTTGGCGCGCTTGCTCGCCTCGTCGCCCTGCCAGCTGAGGCAGGCGGCGTCAAATTGCTCGACGGCCTCGTCATGGAAGAGAGTCCTTTGCAGGATGAGGTCGATCGTCTGCAGACCGGACTTGCACGCCTCGCTTGCTGGATCGGCCTCGGCCGCGTCGGGTTCTCCTTCTTCGACACTCTGGCCCGAGGCGACGGTAGGAAGCGGGAAGAGCGCCACGCGGGGCCGCGGCACAAGGCGGGCGCGCGCTGCGGCCATGGGGCCAAAAAGCTTTTTCACGGCAACGTCGAAAAGCTTCTTAGACGTTTGCGCGGAGGCCTGTTCGAGAAGTGGGACGCTCGTCTGCTGCAGGAGCTTCGAGGCCGGGTCGAGGACGGCGGGGGGCGCGTCGGCGAGCCTCTGGCCGCAGGCCGCGGTGAGTGACACGAGGGCGTTGAAGTCGGGCCTGAAACCCAGCTTGGACGCAAAGACGCGGACAATCACAGCAAGCGATTCGAGCGCCACGGGGTCGTCGCATTGACGTACGGCCTTTTCCGCGGCGGCCAGGGCCTTGCCGCCCAGCTTGGCGGGCAGGACCCCCCAGCCGGTGCATCTTGCGAGATTTTGCGCGGCAGTGGTGAGGGTTGCCCAGAGACCGGCGTTCTCTGGGGCGATAGCCACGGCGCCGCATCCCCATTCGACGATGGCGCGCAGCAGGGCCACGTCGGACGCGGAGATCCGCAGAGAGAGTACGAACGAGTCTCCCTGGGAGCGCGCAGCATGCCCCGTCTTCAGTTCCTTGGTCTGGTCGTCGCCCTCGGCGCCAGGGAGCGAGCGCAGGAAATTTTTGGCCAGTTCGTGCTGCTGCTGCAAGACCTTGACTTCTTTCCTGCGCAGCAGCTCGAGCGCGGCCTCGACGTCTTCCTCACGCCGCCTCTTTTTCCCCGCCATCGCGCTGCCGATCGTCGCGGCGCGCTCCTTGACGGCGCCCATGATGTTATGTATCGTCCCCTCTCGTGTCAGAGCGGCTCTTCTGGTGCTCCCCTGGCGTGAAACTCGTGCGGAGATCGCAGAGGCCTATCCGCTGGGGCCCGCTCGCGGTTTTCCGCAGCCTGGAGCCGCGGAAGTCGGCCTCCGCGCGCGGGTCCTTCGCGTTCTAAGCGGCGGCGGCATCCGGCGTCCTCCTCGACCACCGCGACCGCCTTAAACATTTTTCTTTAAGGCGGAAGCGGGGCGCCGTAACCTAGGGGCCCCTCCGTAACTCCTTACTAGGGTTTAAGGCGGAGGGGACTGCCACTGCCAGCTTTGACAAATCTGGGCCGTCGATGATGGCGGTTTGTCACATCGGCTTGCCGCGTGCGGCGTGGGGGGCGGCATTAGTTTTGCGGCGCTAACCCGGAGAATTGCGCATTTTATGATAATGTCACTCATTATTCCTGCAAGCTGATTCTTGCATGAAAGCATGCCCATGGTTGGGATCTGATCTCACGACGATGAAATTGAGCATAACCCCAAATCCTTTGAGACTTTCCACGGGAAGATCATCGTCGCTCTGCTGCCTGTCGTGCATCGCCTGCGTCATGAAGCTCGCGCGTGGCCACGCTCCCGCGGGAACCGGGGCACGCCGGATCCTCTCCTCTCCGGCTTAGGCCGCAACACAGGCGTCCGCCGCGCAGTGGGCTATAGGCGGCCTGCAAGTAGAGAATGGCGGCTCCACAGTGCGGTATGCGCTATAGCGCAGTGGCGGCGACAGGCTCTGCGCTGCTGCACGGGCGGCAGGCAGG